>CM057387.1:80336792-80661792 GCA_030015415.1 Cynopterus sphinx
TTTTGTCGGTTCTTTTGGATTTTCAATGTAGACAGTCTACATAGACAAAGGCAATTTATTCTTTCTTCCCAAACCATATACTTTAAATTTTTTTCTTTTCTTACTGTGTAAGCTAAAACTTCTAGTATAATGGTGAAAGAAAGTGGTGAGAGTGGGCTTTCTAGCCTTGAACCTCATCTTAGTTGGAAAGCTTTTAGTTTTTCACCATTAAGTATATTAACTGTAGATTTTTTTGGTAGCTATCATTTATAGGGTTGAGGAAGTTCTCTATTCCTAGGTTTCTGAGAGTTCTTATTATGAATAGGTGTTGGATTTTGTCAAAAAATTTTTTCTGAGTCTATAGATATGATCATATAATATTTATTTTCTTTTTTAGCCTGTTGATGTGATGGAATACATTGATTGATTTTGAATGCTTAACCTATCTTGCATACCAGGGATGAATCCCTTTTGGTAGTGGCCATGTATGATTCTTTATATATATTGTTGGGTTTGATTTACTAATATTTTGTTCAGAATTTATGCATCTATGTTCTATGGTCTATAATTTTCTTGTAATGTCTTCGGTTGTCATATCAGTATAGCTAACATCATAAAATGAGTTAGAAGGTATTTCTTCTGCTCCTATTCTCTGAAAGACATTGTAGAGAATTCATATAATTTCTTCTTTAAATGTTAGAATTCACCGGTGAGGCCCTCTGGTCCAGGTGCTTTATATTTTGGAAGGTTATTGATTCAATTTGTTTAATAAATATCGACCTATTCAGATTGTCTATTCTTTCTTAAATTGCAGCAGATTGTGTTTTTTGAGGAAGCTGTCCATTTCATCTAGGTTATCAAACTTGTGGGCATAGAGTTGTTCATACTCTTACTTCATTATCTTTTTGCAATTCATGCAATTGGTAGTGTTGTCTTCTTTCATTTTTGATATTAATAATTTGTGTTCTCTTTTTTAATTAGTTAACCTGGCTTATCAACTTTATTGATCTTTTTAAAGAACCAGATTTTAGTTTTATGGATTTTCTCTATTGATTTCCTGTTTTCAGTTTTATTGGTTTCTGCTCTTATTTGTATTATTTATTTTCTTCCTCTTACTGTGTAGTAATTTGCACTTCTTTTTTCCCCTGATTTTCTGAGGTCTAGGCTGAGATTATTGCTTTTAGAACTTCTTTTGTAATATATTCATTTAGAGTTATAAATTTCCCTCTAAGCACTGCTTTTGCTACATCTCCCAAATTTTGATAAGTTGTGTTTTTATTTTTAATTAGTTCAAGATGTTTTAAATTTTCTCCTGAAGTTTCTTCTTCAACCCATACATTACTTGAAAGTGTGTTGTTTAATGTCCATGTATTTTGAGATCTCCAGCGATATTTCTTTTATTGATGTCTAGTTTCATTTTATTGTGTTCTAAGATGACATTGTAATTTCTACTCTTTTAAGTTTGTTAAGGTGTGTTTTGTGACCCAGAATGTGGTAGGCTTTGGTGAATGTTTCATGTGAGACTAAGGTAAATGCATATTATACTATTATTGGATGAAGTTGTCTACAAATATAAATTATATCCAGTTGATTAATGGTACTGTGTTCTTCAACTATGTCCTTTCTGATTTTCTCACTTGGATCTGTCTATTTCTGATAGAGGGGTATTTAAATCTCCAAATATGATAGCAGGCTCATCTGTTTCCTTTTGCAATTCTGTTAGTTTTTGCCTTAGTTACTTTTCATGCTCTGTCATTAGGCACTTACACATTAAGGGCTAATCTTTTTAGAAAATTGACCTCTTAATTATTATGTAATACTCCTTTTTATCCCTGATAACTTTCCTTGTTTTGATGTCATCTATGTTTCAAATGAATATAGCAACTCCTGTTTTCTTCTGATTAATGTTAATATGGTATAAGTTTCTCAATCACTCTACTTTTAATCTCTTTACATTTTAAATGAATTTCTTAAAGATAGCATACCGTTGCGTCTTTTTTTTTTTAAATCCACTCTGATAATCTGTCTTTAAATTCCTGCATTTAGACAATTAACATTTATAGTGGTTATTTATATAACTGGGTAATATCTGCCATATTACTGTTTTCTATTTGTTGTCACTGTTTTCTATTCTTATTTTGTCTTCTACTCTTTTTCTGTCTTTTCTGATACCTTAAAATAACAAAACAATCCTCTCTTCTGTCCCTTGTATCATTGCTTTCATTCGTCTGCCTTAAATATAAGCATACATTAGCTTATGTATAAAAATAATGGATATGGAATTGAATATATTGGTGGTATTATTTTGAACAAACCTGTTAGAGTTTGTAAGAATGTTTTAACTTCATTTATTCCTTTTTTTATGCTCTTTCTTACCTGTTGTAAGTCCATAATAATGACCTTTTTCTTTCTCTCTAAATAACTTCAACTTTTACACTTCTTGCAAGGTGGTAGTGGCAACATATTCCTTCAGTTTTTGTTTGAGAACATCTTTATTTCTCCTTTACTTTGAAAGATAATTTCATAGGGAATTGAATTCTAGATTGCTGTTTTTTTTCTCTCTCAACACTTTAAATATTTTATCCCATTTTCTTCTTGCTTGCATGATTTCTGGGAAGAAGTCATGTAAAACTCTTACCTTAATCCTCTATAGGTAAAATTATTTTCCCTCTGGCTTCTTTCAAGATTTTTTCCTTTACATCTGATTTTCTATAGTTTGAAAATGATATTCCTCTATGTAGTTTTTATCATTATTTTTCTGCTTAGTGGTCTCCGAGCTTCCTGGACCTGTGGTTTGGTGTCTGACATTAATTTGGAAAAATTTTCCACCATTGTTGTTTCAAATATTTTTTCTTTTCCTTTACCTCTTTTTTCTTCTTGTATTCCTATCACACGTATATTATACCTTTATAGTCCTACATTTCTTGGAATTATGCTCTGCTTTCTTCAGTCTTTTATTCTCTTTGCTTTTTTGTTTTTGCAGACCCTGTTGATATATACTCTAGCTCAGAGATTCTTCTTTCATCCATCTCCAGTCTACTACTAGGCCCATCATAAACATCCTTCATTTCTGTTACAGTGTTTTTGATCTCTAGCATTTTTTTATTCTTTCTTAGAATTTCCGTCTTTCTGCTTACATTGCCTGTTCTATTCTTGTATGCTGTGTACTTTATCCATTAGAGCTCTTAGTACATTATTTATAGTTGTTTTAAAGTTCTGGTCTGATAATACCAACATTCTTGCCACATGTTTCTGATGATTGGTTGATCTCTTCAGGTTGTTTTTTAACTTTTGGTATGCCTTATAGTTTTTTCTTGATAGCTGGGCATGATATACTGGGTATAAGGAATTGCGATAAATAGGTCTTAGTAATATAGTGCTGAGGTATGGGAAAGTGGTAGCTTTCTACAGTCCTATGATTAAATCTCAGTCTTTTAGTGAGTTTATGCCTATGAACAATGAACTTCACAAGAGTTTCTGTTTTTCTTTTTTTTTTTTCTTCTTTCTCTTGGATGTAAGTGGATTGCAAGAGTGGGCTGGAGTTTAGTATTTCACTCCTCCCATGTGGAAGGCTAGGGCCAGCTGAAGTTGGGTTTTCCCTTTCCCCACATCATTAGGCTTTGATAATACCCCAGGAGGCTAGTATTAATTTAACTAATTTCACCTGAGGGTAAACCTTATTAAAAAGAACCGAATGCTCAGATGTGTTTGAAATGTTTGCTTCCTCCATCCCGGTTCTGGAAGCACAGGGGATTTTTCTCTGATATTTACTGTGCAACTTGGTCAAGCTCCTGGAGGTAAATCTTACAATATTGTGACAGTCTTCTATGACTGGGTTTTCTTGGAGTGTTTAACTCTCAGTGTTGTGTACACTGAGTCTCCAGCAATTTGTCAATGATAGTTCCGATTTTACTTACCTTAGCACTAGTTTCAGCAGTACTTTTCTTTATTGGGTCTTTACTCAAGTAAGCTATGATGACTTTTATTTGCCTGTTTGTCTTTCGAATCTAAGGGGCAACAAATTGTCCTGTGTTCTCCCTTCTCTGGGATTGAAGAGTTCTTGTTTTTTCAGTTTATTTAGCTTTTAGTTGTTGTCTGGACAGAATGGCAGTTTCTAAGCTTTTTATATGCAGAACTAAATTTAAGTTTATTTTGAAATAATAGGTTCTAGTATTTACCTTTTTAGTAGGCCTCACTGGCTGGCTGGCTTTTATTGTCTGTAGTATATTATTTTGCTTCTTACTCTCTTTTAGCTGTATAATAACATTGTATGAGATTAGGTTATATTTCCTGCTTTATGAAAAGTTAGTTTTTCTGAACTTTAAAAAGAAGCTTTCTTCAGGTTTTTAAGTTCTTCTGTTTTTGGTTGTTTTATGTGTATTTGAGTGTGCATATAGTTTCTGAAAATAACATGGCTTCTTTTCTGAGTTCTCTAACTCTAGTCCCCAGAACCCCCTTTTTAAAGTGAATTTTTTTTTTCCCTGTAGTTTTCTCTATTGCCTCTCTGCTGCTCAATTTTGATTTTATCTTCAGGAAGTTTTTTGTTTTGTTTGGTTGTTTTTTTTCCCCCTCAGTTTTGGGCTTTGACCTAGAGGGCAAAATTGGATAGTTATTTTCAGAGGTTCCTAGGCCCAGAATACTTCAGAACCTTAAGATTTTGTCAGGGACTCCTTGTATCCCACTCTATTAGAATATACAAAATCCCTCTAGTATTTCAGTTCCACCCCTGAATTGTCTCTCCAAGGTTCTCAGGGAGTGACTTTAACATTTTTTTATTTTATTCCTATCTGCCAGATGCTTCATTGCTTTTATCTCTTTCCTTCTGCATAATTGCTGATACTACATTTTATTTTAGTGTTAGTGTTTTTTCTCCATCCTTTGTATTTTGGATTTCTGGGGGATATCTTGTCATATAATATTGTTATATATAATTAAATATTTTTGCTCTCTAGTTGTTATATCTGTTTTCTTATGGAAAACTGGGTAGATTAAAAAACTATGTCACTGCCATAACTATTATCTCAAGGTGCCCTCAAAACAAGGTTTATAACCATCATTTTCCAACTATTCTAACAAACCAAATTTCTTTGACTTTCATATTTTAGGTAATAGATATTAGCTGAATTTATTTCTTAAAAATATATGGGGGTTGATGCAGAAATGAAATACCATGCAATCACACCATGAAATAAATGGTTAGAGGAACTTTAATATTGATATTTAAGTATCAAAAGAGTTATTTAAGGGTAATTCAAAAATAGTTGAACAGTATATGATATAGTGTACAAAAATAATATATATTATATACACATTAGTATAGTGTATATGTGTACTATATACAAATAGTACGTGAAATAGATAAAAGGATCAAGTATTAGGATGGAAGTTTCAGAAAGACTGATTTCAGCTTATTTTCCAAGAAAAATCTCCATGTGACTCAATTGTATGATTATAAATTTTTTGACATGCAATATTAGAGTAAGAGCTGTCTGAATACCAAGGCTGTAATAAATTTAGAAGAGGTCAGTTTATTACATATAACATCTAAGATACTTAGACTATGTATCCCAGTAAATATTATTCAAATATATGTAAAATAGAAAATAATGTGATCCTGTTTAGACCAGGATCAAGATAGGAGGCCCCTTAAGCATCACTATTACATTACAATTTCCTGAAAGTTTTATGTAATAATATTTTTTAAAAAGAAGACATATTTGTATATTTTAGTGATAATTGGATTCAGTCCTATGTGATGAGGCCTCCCAAAACAGTGGCCTAAACTAGGGATAAGTTGTTTAATTTTCTCATATTAAAAGAGTCTGTAGTTGAACTCCAAGCCTGTGACTCTGCTGGAAATCACTTTATCTTTATGTCTTGTGTGTTCCATCTCAAGGTCACTTGTGGTCCAAAATGACTGCCAAAGTTCCAATCATTATGTCTGGTTGCATGCCAGAAGGCTTGGGTAGTACTGATTGGCAGAAAGAGCACATTTGTCTACTAAAACATCCACTTTAATCAAATTGGGAATAATGTATTTCATCTAACATTTCCTTGGCTAGAATTTAGTAATTTGGGTCACTGGCAGCAAATGATGCCAGTCACCTGTATGAAATTTGGCTTCTGTTACTAAAGCTAAAAGGGGGTGTTTGAATTGGATGGTATCTAGTAGTTTCTGCCATAGCATATTTGAAAATAAAAGACAATTATAATTATCATGTAGTAGCTCTAAATGATAATATAAAAAAAGAACGGCTGGCATATAAATAATCTAAGCATCTGGTCATGAAGATAAATCATACAATCATACCACAAAATAAATGGTTAGGGGAACTTGGATATTTAAGTAAAAGGAAGGGGATAGGAAAAAATAGTATCAGAAATTGATGAAATAGAAAACAAGTATACAATGAACATGAGAAAATGTACAAAGGGTCAATAAAGCAAAGAATTTTTTTTCAAAGAGTAATAAATTGATAAACTCAAGCAAGACCAACAACATTGCAAAGAGAGGAAAAATAAAAATTGTCATGATAAAGAATGAAAAATGGGATATTACTGCAGATCCACAGATATTAAGATAATCCAATCAGCACCTTTATGCCAGATAATTTGACAGTTTGTGTGAAATGGACATTTAAGGAATACATAACACCATGTTTTAAGAGTAAGAGAGTGCTTTCTATATTTTTTTTGAGAGGTCAGCATAACATTAATACCAAAATCTGACAAGGACATTACAAGAAAATTACAGGCTAATCTCATGTGTATACATGTAAAAATCTTAAAGTATTAGAAAATCAAATCTAGTGATATATAAACAAGATAATATCATGTAGCCACTATAGGTTTTATCTAGGAATAGAAGATTAGTTTATTATTAGAAAATCAATTACATTAACAGTATGTGAGGTAGGGGGATATACCTCAGTCTTTCTTCACTTTGTCTAGTATCAGAGAAACTAAAGTATGTGCATATTTTGAAAGAATGTGTCCTCATTTTGCAAGATTCGATCTAATTTCATCTTATATCATTTGTGATAGAATTCCCTGGTGTTACTCCCATGATTATGTTTTGTTATGTAGCAAAAGGTATTTTGAAGATACTATTAAAGTTCCTTACTAATCGGTTGACCTTAAAATAGATTATCTCAGTGGGTCTAATCTAATCAAATGAGCACTTTAAAAACAGAGTTTTCCCTGGCTGGTGGAGGAACAAGATATGAGAGTTTATGGTAGGAGTGTATTCTTTTTCTTTTTTTTTTTTTTTATGGTGACATTGATTAACAAAATCTAATAAGTTTCAAGTGTTCAACAGTAAATCATACACACAGACACACACACACACACACACGCATCACATTGTATGCTTGCTACCCACAGTTAGACTTCTTTCTCACCACATATTTGACCCCTTTTACCCCATCTACCTTTTCCCTCCCCGCTACCCTCTGGTACCCGCTAGTCTGCTGTCCATGTCCATGAATCTCTCTTTGTTTGTCATGTTTGTTTGTTGCCTTTAGGTTTATATCCCACATATAAATGAAATGTGGTTTTCAACTTTTTCTGCCTGGCTTATTTTGCTTAGCATGATTATCTCAAGGTCCATCCATATTGTCGCAAATGGCAGTATTTCATTTCTTCTTATGGCTGAGTAATATTCCATTGTATATATGTACCACAGCTTCTTTATCCAATCTATTGTAGGACACTTCAATTGCTTCCATGTCCTGGCCACCGTGAATAATGCTGAAGTATTCTTTTGCAGGTGGCTTTCCAGTTTTCCCAGCAACATTTATTGAAGAGGTTTTTATTTCTACACTGTAAATTTTTTGGCTCCTATGTCAAAAATTATTTGTCCTTAAAAACATGGGTCTATTCCTGGACTCTCGATTCTATTCCACTGACTATGTGTCTGTTTTTCTGCCAGTACCATGTTGTTTTGATTATTGTCACTTTATAGTATAATTTAAAGTCAGGCAGAGTGATGCCTCCAGCCTTGTTCTTTTTTCTCAGGATGGCTTTGATAATTCAGAGTCTTTTGTGCTTCCACACAAATCTGATGATTTTTTGTTCTATTTCTTTGAAAAATGCTGATGGGATTTTGATGGGGATAGCATTAAATCTGTGTAATGCTTTAGGTAATAAGGTTATTTTAACTGTTGATTCTTCCAGTACAAGAACACGGCAAGTATCTTTCTATTTCTTTGAATCTTCTTCAATTTCTTTTAATAGGGTCATATAGTTTTCATTACATAGATCTTTAACGTATTTTGTTAAATTTATTCCCAGGTATTTTATTCTTTTTGTTTCAATTGTAAAAGGAATTATTCTTTCCATTTCTTTTTCTGACACTTCATTATTAGAATATGAGAATGCTATAGATTTTTGAACATTGATTTTATATCCAGAAACTTTACTGTATTTGTTTATTATTTATAGTATTGTTCATGTGAAATCTTTAGGGTTTTCTATATAGAAAATCATGTAATCACCAGATAGAGATAGTTTGACTTCTTCATTTCCTATCTGGATGCCTTTTATATCTTTCTCTTACCTGATTGTACTCACTAAGACTTCCAATGTTATATTGAATAATGATGGTGATAGTAGACAGCCTGTCTTGTTCCTGATGTTAGAGGAAAGATTTTTAGGTTTTCACCATTAAGTATAATGTTGACTGAGGGAATGTCATATATGGCCTTTATTATGTTAATGTACTTTCCTTCTATACCAATTTTGTTGTGTTTTGATCATAAATGAATGCTGTATCTTGTTGGATTTTTCTGCATCTATTGATATGATATCATTTTTATTTATTTTGTTTATATGGTGTTCACATTAATTAGTTTGTGTGTGTTAAACCATCCCTGTGCCCCTGAGATGAAACCCACTTGATTGTGGTGTATAATCTTTTTAATATGTTGTTTTATTCAGTTTGCTAGTATCTTATTTAGGAACTTTGCATCTATATTCATGAGATACTGGCCTGTAGTTCTCTTTTTTTGTGTTATGTTTACCATGTTTTGGTATCAGTGTCGCATAAAATGAGTTATTTTATTGGTCTCATAAAATGAGTTAAGAAGTATAGCCTCCTCTTTGATTTTTTAGAAAGGTTTAAGGAGAATAGGTTTTAAAACTTTGAGTGTTTGGTAAAATTCACCAGGGAAGCCATCTGGTCCTGAACTTTTTTTTCGTACGTTTTGATGATTGTTTCAATTTCCATACTGTTGATTGATCTATTTAGGTTTTCCATTTCTTCTTGATCCAGTCTTGGAAGGTTCTATATTTCTAAGAAGTTGTACATTTCTTCACGGTTATTAAATTTGGTGTTGTATACTTTTAGATGGTATTCTTGTTTGATTCTTTGTATTTCTGTGGTATTCATTGTGATTTCTCCTCTTTCATCCATGATTTTGTTATGTCCATTCTCTTTTTTCTTTAGTGAGTCCAGCCGGGGATTTGTCAATTTTATTAACCTTAATGAACCAGCTCTTTGTTGCATTTGTTTTTCCTTTTTATTTATTTTTTTTGTTCTTAATTTCATTTAATTATGCTCTAATTTTGATTACTTCTTTCTGCTATTAGGCTTTATTTGTTTTCTAGTATTTTTAAGATGAAGTGTTAGGTTGCTCATTTGGGCTTGTTCTTATTTTTTGAGTTCGGCCTGTAATGATATAACTTTCTTCTTATTACTGTTTTTGCCATGTTCCAAAAGTTTTGATGTGTTGTACTATCATTGTCATTCATTGCTATGTACCTCTTGATCTGTATTTTTATTTCTTCAATGACCCAGTCATTCTTCAGTAGTATATTGATTAATCTTCATGAATTTGTGGTTCTTCTCACTTCTTTTTACAGTTGATCTCTAACTTCAAAGCATTATGATCAGAGAATATAATGGTTGATATGATTTCAGTCATCCTATATTTTTTTAGGCCAGTTTTGTGTCCCAGTATGTGGTCAGTCCTTGAGAATGTTCCATGTACACTGGAGAAGACTGCATAAGCAACTGTTTGGCGGTGAAAGGCTCTATAAATGTTGATTGTGTCCAGTTGGTCTAATGTGTCATTTAAGGCTTTTATTTCTGTTTGATTTTCTTTTGGATGATCTACTGAAATCCAACAGTGGGGTATTTAGGTCTTCTACTATGATAGTGTTTGGTCTGTTTCTCTCTTTAGTTCTGTTTGTGTTGCTTTATATATTTTGGGGGCTCCCTAATTAGAAACATAGATATTAATAAGTATTATGCTTTATTTGTGTATGATTCCCTTTATCATTATGAAGTGTCCCTCAGTATCTTTCTTTACCTTTTTTATTTTGAAGCCTATTTTGTCAGATATTAGTACTTTTAGTCCTGAATGCCATTTGCTTGAAATATAATTTTCCACTCTTTTACATTTCGCATATGTTATTCAAGTTCCTTACTAATCAGTTGGTTTTAAGATAGATTATCTAAGTTGGTCTATCCTAATCAAATGAGCACTTTAAAAACAGTTTTCTCTGGTTAGTGGTAGAACAGGATATGAGAGGTAGTTTATAGTGGGAATGTATTCTAATGAAAATGAAGGAGTTTGTTAAAATACCATGAAATTTCTAATTGGGGATCTCCCAGTGAAACAGCAGTCAGATCATGCTATGTAAAAGCTGAGTTGATAATCATCATTCAGATACACAAAACTATTTAGTGCTTTATTTTAGACAGGAAAGGACATTCATGGATTACTAGATATTGATTAATGCCTTTAAAATTATAGACTAAAACAAATAAAATACAGGAATAAAGATAAAAGACACAGTTTTGGGGGTTCCTTTTGTTCCTTCCATATACTTAATTATACTTGCATTGGGCCTATAATTTAGGCTGGTAGACACTTTCTATTAGTTTATTGAATATACTTTTCACTGTTTTGTGGCTCCATTGTTGCTGTTAAAAGGTAAACTATCAGGCTAATTGTTCCTTTATATTTTATCTTTCTTTTCTCTCTTGTTACTTTTAAATCTAAGATTTTTTTTTGTTTGTTTTCTGAAGATCTTTAACAATTTTAAGAATCAATTTCTTTTTATTACCTAACTTGAGATTTGCTGGGCTTCATGCATCTAGGGATTGGTTTCTCCTTTATCAATTCTGGATAATTTCTGATCATTACCTTATTAATAATCTCTCTAAAACATTTTTACTGTATTCCCCATTTTTCTCATGGTGGAAAATTACCTCTCTGCTTTGGTGGTCTCTAGTAGACTATAGCAGAGGTCATGCTCACAGACCAATGTATCTATATTTGGTAACACCCTTGGCTTGGAGTTTCTTTCTATTTATTCCAAGCTCTTATTGAAGAGGATAATCAGGCCTCTATTGAGTTTTGGTCTGGATTTGTTTTCTAATCTTCTGCTTTGTTTCTTTTGTATAATTTTTAGTAGTTTTCTGGAATTGAAGACTCTTAAATATTGTTTTTCTTTTAAAGATCACATATGGAGCAAGGTTTTATTTCCCTTATTTCCCTTGTTTAGATTGTTTTTAATTGCATAATGTTCTCATCACCAGCTGTAGTGGCAAAAAAATATATAAATGCTACAGTAGCCACAAGTAAACTACTAGGCAGGCTACATCAGAGGTCACAGAATATAAAGCCTCACGGACAAAATTAAGATGCTTGAATCATATTTTATTTAATCTTGAAACCTACAGGAAAAATCAAAGGAGAAAGATGGAGTATTTGTGAGTACATGTGGGGTGAACTTGGTATACTCTCTGAATTCTGAGTTACATAATATGCATTTGTCCTGTATTTCACTCTGCTGCATCAGGCCTCCCTACTGATTGTTGGTTTATAAGGAGAAGAGTTGAGGATGCATGGGGGGCTTCAACAGTCAAAATATACTGGAGCCAGTGCACTCTTGATTTAGTGGAGAAATGCAGGAGCAAGTGTGCCTCACCATAGCTGTAAATTAACTGACAACCTGCTCAGCAGTTATGAATTTTACTTGTATGTTTTGAGCAGAGCATACACAGTGTCATATTAGGTTACCAATGGGTGATTGATTTGGTGAGAGGCACAACTGTTCATCTAGATGTGGTGTGATGAATCAATGCTTTACGGATTTTTAAAATGTTATTTGGTCCTTTCGTACCTTTCTATCTATAAGTAATAGTCTTATTGTTCATATTAGTGTTCTGCATATATCTGTTTATTCTATATAATGGATTTTTGAGATTACCAACTTACCACCTATACTTAATACATCCTATAAATTTTGCTAATGTCTCATACTTGCATATTCAATATCTGTACTTGTCATCTGATGAGCTTTGCCTATTGTTCCATTTGTTTCTCTCTTCCTTTGAAGCATTATTGAATACTTTCAGATAATGTAGCAAATACAAATTCAAAGTCTCTTAACCTTCCTATCATAATTATTTCTATTCTGTACCCTATAAAGAATATATTTATTTTTTAGATTAATTCTAATAATTCTCTCCTCAGTGACCTATAATCTATTTAATTTAGCCATTCAATTTTGAATTTTAATTATTACATTTTTTGAATTTATAGAAATATTAGTTGATCTTTTCAATTTAATTGTTTTCTTAAAAACTTTTTTTCTCATATTTTTAATATCTATTTTACTTTTAAAGCATACTAACCATACTTATTTCATTCAGCAACTCATAAATCCAATAGTTACTATCCTTAGAGGTTTGATTTTGCTGTCTGCTTTTACTGTAGTTTTCATTTACTGTATGTCATTTCCTTGTGTATTCTGTGAAAATTTGTATATTTTAAGGTAAATTCATATTCCTTGGAACTTTTTCTAAATTCTTTGACACTGTTATTAAGGTTGGTTTCCCCACAGAAGGTGTTTTGTTCACTTTTAAAATTTAAAATGATCATCTCCATTTTTTTCTGATCACTCAGGTAGTCTCAATTTGAGATGAAAACCTATGTGATGATCAAATTGCCCTTAAAATACTTAAGGACAATTTTTTTCTCTTTCATTTAGGACAAAGTAGATCCAATATGACAATTTTCTTCTACCAATTTGCAGAGTGAGGAGGAGGAGAATGTTATAGGTGGTTATTATAATTCATTTTTACACTGAAGGTTTATTCCATTAGTTCCTAGATTTTCATGAAGATTTCTCATTCCCCAACCTGATCAGATACTGAGCTCTCTACTTGTATACACAAGGCTATCAGTAATAACAGAGGTCAAGATTATCTGGGTGAGGTAAATATCCTGGAGTTGAAAGCTGGTTTCAGAGCTCCTGCTTATTTTTTTTGAACTGCTGCTTTAATTTGAGTCTAGATTATATATTTTCCCTTCATCCATCAATGCATTATCTTTTATTCATAAGTTTTCCATGTTTTTTAGTAAGAAGATTGGTCAAGTATTTAGTCAGTCATACTTTAGGAAGTTAAATTTTACGTTGAAATTTCATGAATTGGGAAATGATTAGAGTTGATTAAAGAAATTGATCTGGTTTTTGGCATTAAGTATATATATGTTTATGAGAAAGATAATTAACACTTTTTTTTTTTACCTCTTTACACTATAGTTAAAACAAAAAAGTTTTTTGTCAAGCATCCATTGTTACATATTTTGTAATCTTAAATTCTACTTACATGTTTCTTAATGTAAAATCACACAAATGAGAAATTATTAATAAACATAGCAGTGTTAACCACCTGTTGTGAAATACTTTATAGTTGACAAGACTTGAGACATAAAAAATTAAATAAATAAAATGAATGATTTTATAAAATGAATGAATGATTAAATAAATAAAATGAATGTACCATTAACATTTTGCTTGCCTTCTCTATGTTGAATGTATCTTGTTATGCACAATGTAATTTGGGCAGATTGACCACACACTTCATGCCCAGATGAGTAATTCTGATATAAGGTAGTGTATTTTATTAGGGTTATTTTGATTATCATAGTAAAATAAGTAGAAGAAATGAAAGAATATTAAAGCAAACTAGTATAAACAATAAAAGGAATATAGTGGTTTACATGACTAAAATGTTCTAAAGAAATTAATTTAAACCCTGAATTCTATCCTACCTTTTGACTTACCCGTTTGATATTTAAATCAGTTAGAGCTTATTGTTGTTGTGTTTAAAAAGAAATGGCTATTGTAAGAAATATACTTCAGTATATGAAATTGGCTAAACTGAGATAGAGAAGAGAGTGGTGACAAGGACTCTTGTATACTGGGCTGGGAAATTGGTCATCATTTTTATATCATTAAGAAATGGTTAAATTGTTTTATTTAAATTATACATTGACTTCTTCCTACAGAAGATAGGAAGTTAGGGAGATAGTAGGAAAAATGCTAGATGCTACAGTATTTTAATTACTTCTTATGGTCCACAATAGATTATTTTAGGAAAGACACATAATTAGCCTAAGTGGGTATAAATGAAAGCAGTCTGGGAAGAAAACACAACTTCTAAGAAGGGTCCTTTTTGCCCTGTAATTCAATTTGATGAAGTGTTTGTTAATTTGAGAGTCTGTATAGTAGGAAAGATGATTGATATACCCCACAGTAATATTAGCACCTAGAAAAATAGGAAGGTAAGATACTAGAAGAAATTATACCTCCTATTAATAAGCATTCTCTGCCTGACTTAGGGATAATAAATCTCAGGGAGTTATAGCTTTTGATTCAGTGAAATATTGGGGCACCCCAGGTAGAGTCCAGATGAAGATACAAATCTCTGGGAAGGCAGAGCATGATGTCTTTATGCTGGGAGAGTTTTCTACATTCAAAAGATTTGTTTTAGGGGATGTACAGTAAAAATCTCAATTGCTTACTAAGTATGTAGGGGACTTGAGTAGCCTGATAAATCTATGGCTAAGAATGTTGATTTCCTTTAGCACTTTGGAATATCTAGCATTTCAGATTCTCAGGATATGGTCTTCTGATACTGTAACATATCCCAGAAAGACATCCTTACCATTGGTCATCTCAGGTAGAGGACAGTATACAAGGGAGCATTCCAAGAAACCTCAGTTTAATGCTGATTCCCTGACCAGGGAACTCACTTTTCTGCCCAGAAAGAAAGTCCTACCTTTTCTAGTTCGGCAGGATATGTGTTGTGGTATAGTGACCACTTTGTATTTAGTCCTTTGTAGTCATTTCATTTTTTATCTATATTTCTAGATTGGGTAGGTAGGTGGGGATGGGTAATTCATTATTTAACCAGAATTCTTAGACCATGAATTATTAAGGACCTTGTACTTAGACTTAGATTCAGTGTCAGGTATGTTTTGAATTCTCTCCTTTTGAAGGAAAGTGCATATGCTGTGTCTAACATTGCTGATTTTGCAGGCATATGCGTGAGAAGGAAAGTGATATTGATCTTGATATCCAGAGCTTAATTTTAATGGACATTCTTGTTGAATCCCTGGCATCCATTTCACCCCTCACCATTTTGAAGAATAGGATAAATGAAACACTCAGATATGGAGGTGGGACCAAATCATTCTGAGCCAGTCAGAGTAAATTTATGTCTCCTGCCACAGGGATTGGTATCCAGTTCATACCACTTTCTTGGTTATAGGAATTTTGGGTTTGCCCAAATGAGCATGAGGTACAGGACTTTAAAAAATATTCTCTTTCTCCTGGATTATTGTTATGCCCATTTTTCCAACATAAGAGACATTTGCTTGGGAGAAGAATTGACACATGGAAGAAGGGCAAGTTAACATCAGAGGAATGGGGCTGCATCTGAAACAAACCAATCCTGGTATCCTACCCCTAGATTTTTCAGTTTTGGGAGCCAGTAACTTTTTATTTATGTTAAGACAACATAACTTTGGGGTTTTCTGTTTCTTACACGCAAGCTATTAATTGCCAAGTATGTTTATTAGAAATATTTTGTTGAATTATTGAGCAGCATACAGATTTTTAGGGGCTTAATTCAATCATAACCAGTGTAAAATTAGCAAAATATTTCAAGTATAGCTTTCATAGATAATTTTATTATACTTTACTTTAAGGTTTGTAAGATAAAATAGTTGTATAATACCTTAACTAGTGATTATAGCCATTGTCACCTATTTTCAAAGTTGAAATCACTGAAACAATAAAAATAAAATTCATTTTTATATAATGTGAAAAATAGAAAGATTTAGAGAGTAAATACACCAAATCAAATTTGGTTTTTAATTTTTATTGGTCATAAGTGATTCTTACAAAAAACTTCTTTCTACTTTCTTTTTTAGTTTTTAGAAAATAGTATAAAACTAGGTATAACCAAATATTTTTAACTACTGTGAACTTTTTGGTGTTATTCAAAGTTGAGAATGAATTAGGGTCAGTAGGCATATATTCAAATTCTGGTTTTGTATAATATGCCAGACATTTTTGAAATCTGCCTCACTTAATCCTATAAACAATCTTATAAATAACTTGCCTGAGGCTGTAAATTAAGTTATAGGTACAGGACTCAAGTCCACATCTTATGTATTAGAGCTAAATAAAATATTTTCATTATTCTGCTAACATTTGCAATGATCCTGGGAAAATAATATTCCTTTGTGAAATGTTCATGTGCAAATTATAAACTTATACAAATGTATCTTACCTGTTTTATAGGCATGTAATAAAGTAGGATATACAAGTATTATTTTTTATTGGTTGGTTCATTTAAAAAATACTTGTTGAGTGCCTACTCTAGGTTAGGTACTCTCTAGATCCTGAAGATACAAGTATGCACAAAATATTAAAAGTTACTGCCCTCATGGAGATTACATTCTAAGGGAATTATTATTTTCACATATAAAATGGAACATCTTATATAATGGTACAATAACTTTATACATTACTTTATAAAAATAATATATATACTACTAGATAATTTTTACTGAAATATACTTTTTCTTTGTTTAAGGTTTTAGACCTTCTTTTTAGTTAGTTCATTCCTCATAGCAGATATATGAAATACTTATAATTACTTTATAGATGTAAAGGAGATAAATTGAATTATTTAAAAAAGGTAGATGAAAAGAAGAGAAAGTACTACATTTAGATATTTAATACAAATACAACAAGAAGAAAACTAAGTAAACCATTATATATTAGTACTAGAATATCTCACAAAACTCTTCAAATGTATATGGTAGGCGTAGTAGGTAAGCATCACTCTCCAATAGATGGATTATAATATACTTGTGGTAGTTTTCTGGTTGTGTGTTGATGAATAGCTCAGTAGTTGTTACTTTTGTAAAAGAAAGCAAGTACTTTTTCTTCATGCATAAACACTTGGAGGGTTATAGATTATGTAGTGCTTGGAGTTCTTACTTGAAAACAACAGAAGTTAGCTCTAAATGACTTAGGCAATGATGTAATTTGTTGGAGGTTTATCCAGGAAGCTCACAAAATATTCAGAAGCCACATAACTGGACTTAAGAATAGAGTAGAAATGAGGCACTGCTGAGCCAAGACTCCACCAAAGAAATAGTTTGCTCAGTGTGCTTCCATTTTTCTGTTATTACTAGCTACATATCACCTGTCGTTCTACTCCAGCTGCCATCAACTTTCCATTATTTTTGTGCTTTTGGATCATTCCCTAAAAAGTAAAAATTCAGGAAAAAAGCATTAAATTGACTGAAACTAAGTCATTTGACTATGTCTTAGCTCTTAGGAATAAAGGAAGAGGTACCATCTATTCCCTTAAGTGATCCACTGGGTATCAGTGCAGGTAGCCAGTACAGGAGAGTCTTCAAGTGCTGTGAAGCTCTACTTAGTGTACATTAAGTTCATCAGGCAAGACTGATATGGGATCTCCAGAGCATTTATGTAGGTTTAAATATTTTCTTATTTTAAATTTAATTTACAATTAAGTTAGTGTGTGTGTGTCCAAACATATATATGCACTTGTTTTCTATTCTCCAAAAGTCTCAGGAAGAGTGGGGAAAAAAGTGTGTGTGTTTGTGTGTGTATACATATTTGCATGTTTTAGAATATGATATAGATCAAGGGCTGGTAAATTATACCCTCTGGGTAAAATCTGACATGGCTTATTACCCAAGAAGTAAGTTTTTAAAATTTTTAGAGTTGAAAAAAATTTTTTTCTGAAGAATAGTCAATAAGCCAAATGTGTATTGCAAAGCCTAAAATATTTATTGTCTGGCTGTTTGTGGAAAAAGTTTTTGACCCCTGTATATAGAAGACTATGATCAAGACAAGGAGACAATTTCTAATTTAATTGCATTTATGATTGTAATGGATTATTTTGTTGCTGATTTTGTTATGTATGTTACGGGTCTCTGAGTTGAATTTAAGGGTTGCTTGAAGCTGTGTTCAAGAAAACAAAAAGACTATTCCCTAAGTTTTAAGTTGGTAGAAAATATCAATTTAGTTTTTCTAAAGTATAAAATTTATATGAAGTGTAAGAGTGTATCATGTTACCAAGACTACAGAAATTTGTTCTAGATAGATTCTGATCTGATAACTAGCTTTGAAATCTATATTGTTGATTACCTGGTAAGTATTTGACACATGGGTATCCTGGAACGATGTCACATATTTGCAAATAACACCCCCTATGAAAGGAAAAGATACTGATTATAATCTGGGGTATTAGACTATAAATTGCAACTGATTGGCCAGTTGGTTCATCAAATTTAAGGGTAACTTTTTAGGAAGAAAAGAGAACAAACAAGATTTACTAACTTGAAGGCCCCCAAACAGGGTAAAAAGTAAATAAGTCATAGTTGATTTTGAGGCAGAACTTTGAACATTAACATTTATTAATGCATTCCTTCTATATACATTATTAATCTTTCTCTATTTTTTAAAGAGGTAAGAATTTTTCAAGTAATAGTAATAAAATAGTGTATCTGAATCAGGAAATTATTGGTCTCATTTCAAATTATTCACATAAAATATTTACTTTAAATATACATAAAGAATTTGTAATGTGTTTAATATGATTTCATAATATGAAAACATTATAGACAGCTTTTAAGGATAATAAATTTATCATTTAAATGGTAGTTGACTGCAACTTACAGAGTACACTTTGAGTCCTCATTTTGGAATTTTTAGATTAAAAATTATGATAGTCTGTTATATTGTTATAGTAAATTATGTAATTTTGAATGCTGATTTTGTTTAACAGTGACTATATTATTTATATATAATGAAGATTCAGTTAATTTCTACTGTATAAACTAGGTATATTGAAGATAGGAGTAGCATAAGTTTTCTTCAAAATAAATCCTATTTAAATGATTAATTTATGTTAACATTCCTATGAAAAAATTTTAGTAAGGTGAATTTCTTATAGACAATTTAAAATAATATCTATCTGCATATGGTTTGGATTATTAATCATAATCTGTAAAGATAAGGTACAGATTCAGGCCAGTGTTAGCAAAAATTTGCAGCTTTAAAATTTACTTAGTTTAATATTATCTTGAAACACAGATGTACTTTCTTCAATTTGCTAGTCAAAAATTCGATAAAATATTACTAAAAGATTAAGACCATTTTATGAGTAAACAATTTTAATAATTTAATATCAATAAAATAGATGGTGTCTGGTCTTATGTTCATCTTACTGAGTTTTGTAATGGCTCTACATTGTCAGAATTAGACTGAATCATTTTTTCTTTTTATTTCAATTTTACACATAATTTTAATTTTCCTAATACTTAACAGAATGTTCTGATCTTTTGACACTCAGAATTAAAAAGATAGACTTTTATCTTAGTCTTTTAAGAAGTTAGTTTTTCATTTTTAGAAGTAGTCTGAGAAATAGAATATTTTGTGTGTTTGTTTTCTTCCAAAATGAGTAGTCTTCTACATAGACATGCAAGCAAGCTTTATTACCATATTTTTGTCCTCACTAGACTCAGTAGCAAACTAATGGCATAGATAGAGAGCTGGACAAACCTATTCCAACATTCCATGGATCCTTCTGCACTATGGGCAGTGACAGGATTTGGGAGGTGTAATAATTGTTTTGTGGCCTGGGTGCCATGCCCAGATGATTCAAGCTGACATAGCAGGATCACTTTTGTATGCCTCCTTCCTTATGGGTTAAATGAGTATAGTTCTGACTCTCTTGCAGGATCACTTTTGTATGCCTCCTTATGGGTTAAATGAGTATAGTTCTGACTCTCTTAAGCATGCATTTGTTGCTATTCCAGAAACAAGTATCCTTTAAAAATATGTAATTCAAAGCAAATCATGTGCAATGCATGGCACTTAAATTTAAGTTACTCTATCAGCCAGCTTTTTTATCTGTGACTTATAGATTTTAAATCCCTACTTCAGAGAGCAGTCTGTTAATCAAAATCAGAAAGTCTTATTTCAATAAAGCATTTTCTTACAGTGAAGTGGGTGTAGATGTGATTAACTTTGCTTGTGGAAGGTCAGAGGATTCTTTAAATAAGAGATCATGCTGAAACTGAAGCTTTAATAATTGGATCTGATTATCTAATTTAATAGGATAACTAAGAACTTGAGAAGCAGTCTTTTTTTTAGTGGTATAGAATGATAATCCTTTAGAGAAAGAAGTAATAATTCTCAGTTTATTTTCTCTAGGATTAAATGATAAAGCTGCTGTTGAGTTTATACACTGCTTATCTTTAATAGTGAAAAAGAGTAGCGGACTAGGCAATTTTTTCACAAAACAACAAAATGTGCCCCAGATTTTGCCAAAATTATGTGGTATTATTTATTTAAGACTAGACATGGCTGAGGAAAGAATCTCTGAGGTTAAATTATCTCAATAGAAACCTCCAAAACAGAGAAGCAAAATAAGACTGAAAAAAACCACGAGATAATAGACAAGAACTGTGGGACAACTGCAGAAGGTACAACATAACACACAGGAGGAAAAGAAAAAAAAAGGACAAGAGAAATATTTAAAACAAGAACAATGGAGAATATCCCACAGTGTCAGGCATCCAACCAACAGATCCAGGAATATCGGAGAATAATAAAGGCCAAAACCTACACCTAAGTATATCATATTTAAACTATAAAAAAATCAGAATAAAGAAAAAAAATCCCCGAAAAAGCAAGAGGATAAAAACACCTTACTTCTGCCACCTTATATTTAATCCCCTTTACCTTTATCTACCTGCTCCCCCCCACCTTTGGGTGGTGAACAGAAAGTGCAGTATACACATGACATATTACTGAACTGTACACTTGAAACCTATATAATTTTATTAACCAATGACACTCAAATAAATTTAACTTAAAAATATGTTTAAAAAACAAACCAAAAAATACCCTACTATTTAGTAGCAAAGATAAGAATTACATCTGACTTCTAAGAAACCATGCAAGCAAAAAGAGAGTAGACTGAAATATTCGAAGCATTGAGAGAAAAAGCAACCAACCTATAAATCTGTACACTGCAAAATTATCCTTAAAAAGTGAAGGAAGATAAAGACTTCCTCAGACAAACAGAAGGTGAGGGAATTCGTTGTCTGTAGACCTGACCTATAAGCAATGTTAAATGAAATTTTTTAAAGATAAGGAAAGTGAAATAGGTCAGAAACATATCTACATAAAGAAAGGAAGAACATTGGAAAAAGAATAAGTAAAGGTAAAATAACTTATTTTTCACATTCTTAATTGATCTAACAGATAATAGTTTTTTCACAATAAGGATAGCAACAATAAATTGTGTGTATACACACATAATATATAAGTCAAATGAATGATGGCAATGACACAAGGTATAGAAGGGAAGAATTAGGATTGTTTTAAGATACAGTACCTATAAGGCAGCAAATAGTATTTAAATTTAGATAATTATAAATATTGCAAACTTTAGGGTAGCTGCTAAAAAAAAGTAAAACAAAAATACCAATTTTAATAAGAAAGAGGAGAAAATGGAATTATGAAATGCTTAATTAAAACCAAAGAATAAAGAAAAAGAGTGGAAGGCAAAAATAGGAAGAACAAGGGCAATAAATCAAATACAAGAAAGTATAGTAAATATTAATAAATATAAAAACTTTGTTGTCTAAATGTACAAACTAAAAGATTGTCACAGTCAATAAATAAGACCCAACTATATGTTGTCTATAAAACCCAATGTAAATATAAAGACAGATATAGATTAAAAGTAAATAGATGGAGAAAGATATATCGTGCTAATACTAATCAAAGTAAAAAAACTGGAGTACCTGTATTAATTTTGGACAAAGAAAACTTTATTCTAAGTAAAGTTATCAAGGTTAAAGAAGGGTATTACTTAACAATAGAAATGTCAATTCTCCAAGAAGACATAACAATCCTTAATGTATATGCACCAAACAACAGAATGTCAAAATGTCAAGCAAAAACCAATAGTCCTACAAAGAGAAACAGATGAATCCTTTATGTTAGAGAGGTTGTGGGAAAAGGAACCTTTCTATGCTGCTGGTGAGAATGTAAAGTGGTACAACAACTATAGAAAACAGTATGGCGCATCCTCAAAAATTAAGAATAGAATTACTATATCATCTAGCAATCCCTCTTCTGGATGCCTACTCAAAACATTTGAAAACATTTATCCATAAAGATATGCACCCTTATGTTCATAACATTAATCATGGTAGCCAAGACATAGAACCAACCAAAGTACCTTTTAATGACTGGATAAAGAAGATGTGGTGCATATATACAATGAAATATTACTCAGCTATAAGAAAAGATGAAATACTGCCATTTGTGACAACATGAATGGATCTTAAGATTATCATGCTAAGTGAAATAAGTCCGACAGAAAAATTTAAAAACCATGTGGTTTCACTCATGTGGGATATGAAACTGAAAACAACAAATGAACTGGACAAACAAAAACTCTTAAACACAGACAACAGTTTAGTGGTTACCAAAGGGAAAGTGAGGAGGAGGGAAGTAGGTAAGGGTAAAGGGGGTCAAATATATGGTGACAGAAGGAGATTGTACGGTGAACACACAAGGCAATTTACAGGTGATGTATTATTGAATTGTACACTTGAAACCTATAAAATTTTATTAACTAGTTTCACCCCAATAAATTGAATAAAGGAAAGAAGGAGAGGAACAGATCCAGCAGGCATAAAATCAGTGAGGATTATCATTAAACTCAGAAACATCAATCAATCAACTGGATGTAATGAACATTTATGCACTGCTGCATCCAACAACAACAGAATCCACATTAATCTGAAGCTCACATGGAACATTCACAAAATAGACCACATTCTAGGCCATATAATATAACATTAAAAAATTTAAAACAATAGAAATTGTATAATATATACTCTCAGACACAATGAAATGAAATCGGACATCAGTGGCAGAAATATAGCTGCCACTTTAGTAAAAGCTTTCTTTGGTAATTTGGAGCCAGCCTATCCCATACTTTGGAGATACATTCAGGTTGTAACGATGTAAAGTATAGGTAAGTTTTATTTCTTATATCAGTTCAATGCCAGAGAGTTATAGGAATTAATGTCAGTGTAATCTCTACACACATATTCAAATAAAATTTGCTTATAGTTTCACAGGTTTTATGACCCCCAAATTAAATTCTGCTGTATGCTATAACATTTTTCTTTTCATGATTTAGTCATCTTTATTCTTGGAAAATTAGAGTCAATGTGAACACTTCCATGAAAGATACAACCCTCCCTGCCACATGGGTTTCCTTTACTTTTTGACATCTAGACTGTATTATACTGTCCAAAATAGAATCTTAATGGATTAATGAATTCAATTGTCAGAAACAAACCTAATTTTTATAACAACGTCATTTAAAAAAATCATGAATTATTTATTGTTTTCTAATGAGAATTCTAATTTTTAAGGAGACCAGATAATTCAGATACTGTGGCCAGTAGTTTAATAAGAAATTAATTCCTAATTAGAATATTACTTAGGAATCCTCAAATGAAAATAAGATGGTATGGACATATTATGCAAAAGTTTTTGAGGTGAAATAAGTGATCTCTTTAAAAAATATGTTTTAGTTTATTTTTTCTTATAATTTGTACTGATGAGAATCTCTTACCAAGAAGTTCCATAAGACTAGGAATTTTGTATTTTTACAATATATTCCAGAGTCTAGAACAGTGCATTTTTACTAAATGAATGCCTGAGCAATAAATGAAAGAATAAATAAATAACTCTGAGAAGGAAATTATAATGCAACATTTACATTCTTTTAATGATTTAATTGTATATTTTATTTTCTTGGTATTTTTTAGGGCTAAGAGTATATATTTTGATTTACTTCAGATTTATACTAACATATCTAGTGAGATGTAAAAGTGTTATATGTTTATTCCTTTTTCTTTTTGTGCTGTTAATATATGTATTACAACTTTATATGTTATAATCCCAATGGTACATTATTATAATTATCACTTTATAAAGTGCTATACCCTTTAAAGGAGCTAAGAGAAAAGCAAAGTATATATTCACTGAATTTGTTATATTAACAGTACTATTTATTACATTTCTAGTTCTCTTAATTTTTTCTATGGATTCAAGTTACCATGTAGTGTCATTTCAATACTCCAAACAGTTTTGCTCTCAGCTGCCATCTTGTGCTGTTATTGTCAAATACATTACATTTATATATGTATTAGACCCAACAATAAAATTATATACATATTGTATTTTACAATTGCTTTTAAATTAGTTAACAGAAAAGGAGTAGAAATATGAATTTATATTGTCTTATAATTACATGATTTCCTTTACTAGCACAACTTGTCTTTTCTGTGGATTTAAATTACTGCTTGAGGTTACTTGCTTTCAACTTGAAGAACTTCCTTTAGTATTTCTTACAAGGCACATCTGATAGCGATGAATTCTTTCAGTTTTGGTTATATGGAAAATTTTTTATTTCACCTTCAGTTTTATTTTCCAGTTATTGATTGACATACATCACTATATAATTTTATAACCGAAATACATCACTGTATAATTTTAATGTGGACAGCGTAAGGTTTTGACTTACATCTATTGTGATTACCACAATGAGTTTAGTTAGCATCTGTCATCTCATATAGATACAATAAAGAGATGAACAATAAAATGTTTTTCCTTGTGATGAGAACTCTTAGGGTTTACTTTTCTAATAACTCTCTTAACTCTCTTATATATCATATAGCAGTGTGAACTGTAGTCATCATGTTATATCTATAGTTCTTATTTATCATATAAATGAGAACAGTTTACCACTTTTCTCCAATTTTTCCTCCTCCCACCTCCACAAATCTGATTTTTTTCCCCTATGAGTTTGTTGTACAGTTTGTATGTGTGTGTGTGACTGTGAAAGTATGCATGCAAGTATGTTTTAGGTTCTACATATAGGTCAGATCATACAGTATTTTTTTTGTCTCGCTTACTTAGTATAATGTCTTCAAGGTCCATTCATATTATTGCAAATGGCAAGGTTCCCCTCTTTTTTTTTTGAAATGGCTGAATAATATTCAATTGTGTGTACATACCACAACTTTTTTGTCTGTTAGTGGACACTTTGGTTGCTTCTATGTCTTACCTATTATAAATAGTGTTGCTGTGGACATGGTGGTGCAGATATCTTTTCTAGATTGTGTTTTGTTTCCTTTGGCTGTATTCTCAGAAGTGAAGTTACAGGATCTTATGGTAGTTTTATTTTTAATTTTGTGAGAATCCTCCATACTATTTTCCATAGTGGAGATATCAGTTTACAATCCCACAAACAGTTCTTTTTCTCACATCTTAGCTAGCATTTGTTATCTCTTGTTTTAATGGTGGCCATTCTATCAGATGTGAGATGATATCTCATTGTGGTTTTGATCTGCATTTCCCTAATGACTAGTAATGTTGAGCATCTTTTCATATCTCTTTTAACCATTCATGTATATTCTTTGGAAAAATGTCTGTTCAGGTCTCCTGCCCATTTTTTAATTGATTGTTATTATTATTTTGTCATTGAGTTGTATGAGTTCTTTATATGTATTAGATATTCATCTTTTATCAGATATATAGTTTGAAAATATATTTTTCCCATTCTGTAGGTTGTCTTTTTACTTTGTTGATTGTTTCTTTGGCTATGCAGAATATTTTTAGTTTGATATAGTTTCACTCATTGGTGTTTTATTTTGTTGCTTGTTCTTTAGGTGTCATATCTAAAAAATCATTGCTAAGAGTCATGTCAAGGAGCTTTTTTCTATATTTTTTCTATGTCATGGTTCAGATTTTCTGTTTCCTCTTGATTTAGTCTTGGTAGTTTGCATGTTTCTTTTTAATTTTTTTTGTATTTTTCCATTAATTTCTTTAAATTAAATTTATTGAGGTGACACTGATTAGTATAATTATATAGGTTCAAGTGTACAGTTCTGTAATAGATCATCTCTATATTGCATTTTGTGTTAACCACCCCAAGTCAAATGTCCTTTTGTCACCATATATTTGACCCCTTTTACCCTTGTCTACCTCCCTCCATCCCTCTTTTCCTCTGGTAATTACTAAACTGTTGTCTTTATCTATGAATTGCCTTGTTAATTTGTTACTTTCAGTTTTATATTTCACACATGAGTGAAATCATATGGTTCACAACTTTTTCTGACTTATTTTACTTAGTATGATAATCTCAGGATCTATCCATGTTGACACAAATGACAGTATTTCACCTTTTCTATGGTTGAGTAATATTCTATTGTATTTATGTACCACAACTAGAGAGACTTGAGAGTAAAAAAAAATAATGAAAGAACTCTACAAGAACTATCTGACTTTATCAGAAAAAGCAATATAAGAATAATAATACCAGAAGGAGAAGAGATAGAGGAGGGAACAGAGAACCTACTCAAACAAATGGTTGACCAGAACTTCCCAAACCTATGGAAATAATTAGATCTTCAAACCTAAGAAGCAAACAGAACATCAAATTATCACAGTCCAAAAAAGCATTCTCCAAGGCACATTATATTAAAACTGTCAAAAATTAATGATGAATTCACAAAGCAGCCAGGGAAAAGAAGATGGTAACTATAAAGAAAATCCTATTAGGTTATCATCAGATTGTTGTTGTTGGTTTTTTTTTTTTTTTTTTAGCAGAGATCTACAATCTAGAAGGGAGGGGAATCAAATATTCAAGCTACTGAAAGAGAAATTACCAGATAAGAATAGTATATCTAGTAAAGTTATCCTTTAGATATGAAGGAAAAATAAAGACTTGCTAAAATGTGCAGAAGCTGAGGGAATTTTCCACCACAAGGTTTGCATTACAGGAAATATTGAAGGGGGTTATTCTACTTGAAAGAAAAAGACAAAAGGATACAAATCTGAGTAAGATGACGAATATTCAGACAGAAGCAGGTAATTGCAGCCTTTATTCAGAAAAGGATATTATGTACTTAAATATCACATAATCATTAAAAGAGTTAACATTTTAAAAAGATAATAGCTACTGCTACTTGGAAATGAACATACAGCATAAATAAGAATAATTTGTGACAACAAAAACAAAAGGGGAAGAGGCAAATGTCTGAATTTTCAAAGGGGAATGGAGATAAGATACATAAGAAAAAGGACTACTGTGTATACAAATCCTTTTTTATTTTTCAAGGTGAGATTGGTTAATGAAATCCAGTGTTTCAGCTGTATACATTAACAGTAAGGTACATATGTGTATTTATACTGTGTGTTCACCTTTCATAGTTAGATTTCTTTCTGTCACCACGTAATTGACCCACTTTGCCTCATTTTCCTCCCTGCTCCTCCCCTACCCTCTGGTAATCACTAGTCTATAGTCCATGTCCATGATTCTCTGTTTGTTCATCCTGTTCATTTCTTGCTTTTAGGTTTATATCTCACATATAAGTGATATCTGGCTTATTTCACTTAGCATGCTTATCTCAAAGTCCATCCATGTTGTCTCAAATGGCAGTAGTTCATCTCTTCTTATGGCTGAGTAATATATACAAGTGTGTGTGTGTGTGTGTGTGTGTGTGTGTGTGTGTGTGTGTGTGTGTGTGTACACAGCAAAGCATCTTTATTTCTTTATTCTATCATCTACCAAATGTCTTTTCAGATTTGGCTTTTCAAGTTTTGGGCATAAATACCCAGTAGAGGGATTGCTGGATCATAGGGTAGATCAATTCTTAGTTTTTGAGGAATCTCCATACAGTTTTCCATAGTGGCTGTACCAATTTACAGTCCCACCAGCAGTGTATGAGGGTTCCTTTTCTCCTCATCCTCTCCAATACTTGTTATTACTTGTCCGGTTGATTATAGCTATTCTAACAGGTGTGAGATGATATTTCATTTTGGTTTTGATTTGCATTTTCCTAATAGCTAGAGATGTTGAGCATCTTTTAAAATATTTTTTGGCCATTTGTATCTTCTCTAGGGAGAAGTGTTTTTTTTGATTGGATCATTTGCTTTTTTGTTGTTACTGAGTTGCATGTGTTCGTTGTATATTATGGATATTAGGCCCTTATCGGAATCATTGCTTGCAAATATATTTTCCCATTTGGATGGTTGTCTCTTTACTTTGTTGACTGTTTCTTTCACTGAGCAGAAGCTTTTAAGTTTGAGGTAGTCCCAATCATTTAATTTTGCTTTTCCTTCTCTTGCTTTTGAGGTCAAATTTATAAAATCCTCTTTAAGTCCAAGGTCCTTGAGTTTTGTTCCTATGTTTTCTTCTATGAATTTTATTGTTTCAGGTCTTATATTTAGGTCCTTAATCCATTTTCAGTTAAGTTAGATGTGTGGTGATAGACAATAGTCTAGTTTAATTCTTTTGCAGGTGACTTTCAAGTTTTTCCAGCACCATTTATTGAAGGGACTTTCCTTTCTCCACTCTATGTTTTTGGCTTTTTTTGTCGAAAATTATTTTCCCATATAAATATGAGTTTACTTCTGGACTCTCAATTCTGTTTCAAGGGACTATGTGTCTGTTTTGCTGCCAATACCTTGTCATTTTGATTACTGTCACTTTGTAGTATAATTTGAAGTTGGGCAGAGTGATGGCCTCCAGCCTCATTCTTTTTTCTCAGGATGGTTTTGGCAGTTTGGGGTCTTTTGTGCTTCCATACAAATGTAATGATTTTTTTTTCTATTTCTTTAAAAAATGCTGATGGGATTTTTATGGGGATTGCATTAAATCTGTATCATGCTTTAGGTAATATGGTCATTTTAACTATGTTGATTCTTCCAATCCAAGAACACAGAATATCTTTCCATTTCTTGGTATCTTCTTCAATTTCTTTTAATAGGGTCTTATAATTTTCATTATATAGGTCCTTCACATGTTTTGTTAGATTTATTCCTAGATATTTTATTCCTTCTGTTGCAGTTGCAAAAGGAATTATTTTTCCACTTTTTCTGAACACTTCATTATACAATATAGGAATACTATGGATTTTTGAATGTTGATTTTGTATCCAGAAACTTTACTGTATTTGTTTATTGTTTCTAGTAATGTTCTTGTTGAGTCTTTAGGGTTTTCTGTATAGAGAATTATGTTATCCACAAATAATGATTGGCTTCTCTTTTTTTTTTTCCATTTGGATGCCTTTGATATATTTCGTTTGCCTGATTTCACTCAGTAGGTCCTCCAATGTTATATTGAATGACAGTGGCGATAGTGGATAGCCTTGTCTTATTCCTGATCTTAGAGGGAAGGTTTTCAGCTTTTCACCATTAAGTATAATGTTGGCTGAGGGTTTGTCACATAGGCCTTTATTATGTTAAGGTAATTTTCTTCTAGACTGTTTTTGTAAGTGGTTTGATCATAAATGGGTGCTGTATCTTGTTGAAGGCTTTTTCTGCATCTATTTATATGATCATATGTTTCTTATTTTTTAATCTATTTATGTAGTATATCATTTTAATTGATTTGTGTATGTTGAACCATCCTTTTGCCCTGGGATGAAGCCCACTTGATCATGGTGTATAATCTTTTTAATATGTTGCTATATTTGGTTCGCTAGTATCTTATCTAGGATTTTTGCATCTGTGTTCCTGAAAGATACCTGTCTGTAATTTTCTTTTGTGTGTGTGTTATATTTACCAGGTTTTGGCATCAGGGTAATATTGGCCTTATAAAATGAGTTTGAAAGTATTATTACCTGCTCTTTGATTCTTTGGAAGAGTTTGAGGAGAATAGGTATTAAATCTTCTTGAATGTTTGGTAGAATTCACTGGCGAAGCCATCTGGTCCTGGACTTTTATTTTTTGGTAGGTTTTTGATGATTGTTTCAATCCCCATACTGCTGATCTGTCTATTTCAGTTTTCCAGTTCATCTTGATTCAGTCTAGGAAAGTTGTGTTATTCTAAGTACTGGTCCATTTCATCTAGGTTATTAAATTTGGTGTTATATACTTTTTTATAGTATTCTTGTATGATCCTTTGCATTTCTGCAATGTCAGTTGTAATTTTTCCTCTTTCATCCCTGATTTTGTTTATTTGTGTCCTTTTTTCTTTAATGAGTCTATCTAGGGGTTTGTCAATTTTATTAACCTTCTCTAAAAACCAGCTCTTTGTTGCATTTATTTTTTTCTATTTTTTTCAACTTAATTATTTTCTGTTATAATTTTATGATTTCTTTCCTTTTGCTGACTTTAGGCTTCTTTGTTCTCCGTTTTCTAGTTTTTTAAGATGAGTACTAGGTGGTTTATTTGGACTCATTCTTGTTTTTGGAAATAGGCCTGTAATGACATGAAATTTCCTCTTATGACCATTTTTGCTGTGTCCCAAAAGTTTTGATATGTTGTACTATCATTATCATTTGTTTCTATGTATCTCTTGATCTCTTTATTTCTTCTCTGACCCAGTTATTCTTCAGTAGCATTTTGTTTAATGCTACTTCATATATTTGTGGTTCTTCCTACTTTCTTTTTGCAGTTGATCACTAGTTTCAAAGCATTATGATCAGAGAATATGGTTGGTTTGATTTCAACCCTCATATATTTGTTGAGGCTATTTCTATGTCCAAGTATGTGGTTGATTCTTGAGAATGTTTTGTGTACACTAGAAAAGAATATATAAGCTCAATCATGTAAATGTCAATCATGTCCTGTTGGTCTAATGTGTCATTTAAGGATGTTATTTCCTTATTGATTTTCTGTTTGGACGATCTGTCCATATCCACCAGTAGGGTATTTAGGTCCCCTACTATGATAGTGTTTTGGTCTGTTTCTCTCTTTAGTTCTTTTAGTAATTGCTCTATATATTATGGGGCTCCCTGGTTGGGAGCATAGACATTAATAAGTGTATATCTTCTTGGTGCATGATTCCCTTTATTATTATGAAGTGTCTCTCAGTATCTTTCATTCCCTTTTTTATTTTGAAATCTATTTCTTCTGATATTAATACTGCTATTCCTGATTTTCTCTGAATGCTATTTCCTTGAAATGTCATTTTCTACCCTTTCATGTTGAGTCTATATTTGTCTTTGGAGCTGAGATGTGTCTCTTGGAGGCAGCATAAGGTTGGGTTTTTTTTTTTTTTTTTGTGATCCTTTCTGCAACTTCATGTTTTTGTTATTGGTGAGTTCAGTCCATGTACATTTAGGGTGATTACTGAAACATGAACTCTTCTTTTAGCCATTTTATCTTTTGCTTTCTGGTAGCTCAGTGTTTTCATTGTTTCCATGTCCTTGTGTTTCTCTTTTCTTTATTTTGTTTGGCTTCTGTGGGTTTTCCCTCTGGTTCTTCTTGTTTTTTTCTTTTCTTTTTTTTTCTTTTTTTTGTTATATACTTCATTTCTGAACTTTGGTGTGTGGTTATCATTAAGAAAATATGTAAAGGATAGTTACATATATATACAGTTGTCCATTTTCTTCTGTGCATGCCTTATATTTATTCCCCTTGTGAATTTGGATCTTTTTTTATCCCCCTCTTCCCAATCATTGTTGTCCCAATTTGTCCCTATTTATGCTGAAGGTTCATTACTATCTTGCTATAGCAATTCTCTTCTTATTATTTAACCCTATAATGCCATGTTCCTAGTAAGGGTTACACCCCTCTGCTTCCCTTTGCCTGATAGTCACCTTATATATTTTTATTATATATTTAAATATATAAAATAATTATATATACATATACATATACATACACATACACACACACACACACACATATATATATATATATATATATATATATATATATATATATATATATAATTTTTTTTTTTTTTTTAGTGATTTTGTTTTAGATGAGCTTTCAGTATTTCCTGTAGTGCAAGCCTCATAGTGGAGAATTCCCTCAATTTTTGTATGTCTGGACAGGTCTTAATTTCTCATTCATATCTAAAGTAGAGCTCATTCTAGGCTGGTAGTTACTTTCACTTAATAGTTTAAATATTTGATTCTACTTCTTTTTGGCTTTTATGGTGTGTGCTGAGAAGTTTGATGATAATTAAATGGGTTTTCCTTTATTGAGTACAGTCTCCATTTTTGTGGCAGCCCTGAGAATACTGTCTTTGACATTGATTTTTGATAGTTTTAATACAATGTGTCTTGGTGAAGGCCTTTTTGTGTTGAGATAATTGGGTGTTCTGTTGAATTCTTAAATTCTAAGCTCCAGCTCATTCCTTAGATTTGAGAAATTCTCATCAACTATTTGTCAGAAAATGCTATCTAATCCCTGCTCCTTTTCCTCGCCTTTGGTAATGCCTATTATTTTTATGTATTCTTTCCTGATGTTATCAGCTAGTTCTTGTATTTCTCTTTCATTAATTTTCATTCTTCAGTTTCTCTCTTCTTCTTTTTGATTTATTTCCAGATTTCTGTCTTCGATATTACTGATCCCTTCCTCCATTTGGTTGACTCTATTTCCCAAGCTTGCTATTTCATTTTTCAGCTCTTGCAGTGTGTTCTTCATCTCCAGATGTTATATTTGTTTCTTTTTGAGGTTTTCAGTCTCTTTGCTCTGCTCATATAATTGTTTTATCAATTTCTTAAATTGTTGACATGACTCATTTTGGAACTCATTGAGTATTTTCAGAAGTATCATTCTGAATTCTCTGTCATTTAAATTGCACATTTCTATGTCTATAAGCTATATTTTCCAGAGATTTTTCTATTTCTTTCTGAGACACCTTGTCATCTTGGTTGTTCATAGTATTTAATGGACTGTTACTCCACTTGGGTATTAATGAAAATGTATTCTGCTTTTTTTTTTTTTTTTTAAATATAAGGTGAATCTTTAACCAGCTGCAGAGAAGGCTCTTTTCTTTCAGTAGGTGGAGCCTGAGCCTCTTGGATCCCCACTTAATATAAAGCCTTTATAATTCCTTTTTATTATTTTTGTAGATATTTAATCACACTTGCTACCCTCAGTTTCAGCCCCTGTCAGTGTTAGCAACAGTTTTGGTAGAGTTTGCTCAGATTCCCCTGCGACTCCATGGTGATTGGTCTCAGAGGATATGGGAGGAGGGGCCCTCTGGGTTGGGAGTTGGGGATTGCAGCTCATCCTTGATTTTACAACTACAGCTGGAGAAAATCAACTCTTGTTTCTCTGCCGAACCACTTTTCTGCTCTCTTCCCTGGTGACTGGGCCCTGCTTCCAGCTGGTGGTGTGGAGCTCAAAACACTCCAAGGTAGGCCTGTTCAAGGACTGCACTGCTTCTTCTCCCCTCCCCTTTCTGCTACAGGGAGCTCCAGCTGCTGCGAGAGGTATCTTTTTTATTTCTCCCAGTCCACCTCCTTACACCCTGGGGATCTGACCTGTGGTAGCTCTTATGTGAAAATCCCATGCTCAGATGTACTGATGTGCAGATTGGGTGTTTTTTGTTTGAGTTTTAGATGTTCAGCTTATTGTTGTTTCAAGGGGAGAGATCTGGTGATGTCTCTCACTCCACCATGTTTCTCAAAACTCTTTTTTACATAATGGTAATCACACAAAAAAAATCCAGGACTGGGATACAACATAAAAAAAGGAATAGAGGAAAAAATTATAGAATACCACAAACTAAAATAACAGACAGAAACACAAGGGCAAAGAAACAATGGTGTCACCAAGCTACCAGAAAACAAAGGAAAATGGCTATAGGAAAAACTTATGTATCCATAATTAACCTAAATGTTAATGGACTGAATTCACCAATAAATAAAAAGGCACAGAGTAGTAGATTGAATTAAAAAACAAAACCCAAACCTATGCTGCCTTCTGGAGGTACATCTCAGCTGCAAGGACAAATAGAGTTTATATGTTTCTAAGAATATTTCTCTTCTTTTATTTGTCCAGTTTGTTTGCATATAGTTGTTCATAGTAGCCTCTCCTGATCCTTTGTATTTCTTGATATCAGCTGTAATGTTTCCGTTTTCATTTAAAATTTTGTTGATTTGGGCCTTTTCTTTCTTTGCTTTGTCAAGTAAATATTTGCCAATTTTGTTTACCTTTTCAAAGAAACTTCTCATATGTTGGTTATCTTCTCTGTTATTTTCCTGTTCTCTATTTCATTTCTTTCCTTCCAGCTAAATTTGGGCAATACCAGAGTAGGGACTGCCAGGAAGCAACCCACAACACTCGAGGGCTAGATATCACTCCTGGACTCTCTTCCTACTGGAGAAGCCTTGTTGCTGAACTGCTTTGGGATGGGAGATTATGGTTAATGTTTAACTATTTCTTGTACCTTTCTAAGACAGTCTTTCTAGGTATCTGTGGTGCAAGAGGGGTATGTAAACTTCATCCCCACCCCAATGTTCTAGGATTTGCTCAGTGGTGTCTCGTCCTTGAATAGTTGTTAGTTTTTCTTCTTCAGGAATAACCTATGTCACCATCTTGGTTATGTCATCTCTTCTCACATTCAGTTTTAAAGATAGTTTTTCCTGAATATAAAATTATTGGTTTAAATGTTTTTTTTTTTTTCCCAGCACTTTGACTATGTCATACCTTTGTTTTCTAACCTTTATCCTTTCTTATGAGAGGTTAGTAGTTAATCTTATTGAGATTCCCTTGTCCATGACTAGTAATTTTTCTCCTGTTTTTCTTTTTTTTTTTTTCAAGATTTTCTTTTTTGTGTTTGGATTTCAGCAGTCTTACTATGAGGTGTCTGGATGTGGATCTCTTTGTGTTTATTCTACTTGTAATTTGTTGATTTCTTGGATGTGTAGATTAATGTTTTCTTCAGATTTTAGAAAATGTTAGCCATTCTTATATTTTTTCTGCTTTTCTCTCTGTTCTCTTCTCTGGTACTCCCATTATTTGTGTGTTGGTGGATTTAATGGTATACAACATTTCTTTGTGGGTTTAGTCACTTGTCTTCATTATTTTTTCTCTGTCTGTATGATCTTTATTAGTCTTTTAAAGATTTCTGATATTTTTTTCTGTACCAATTAAAATTTGCTGTTAACTATTCTAGCAAGATTTTTATTTAAATTATTATACTTTTAACTGCAAATTTGCATTTGATTATTTTTTATAATTTCTATATATTTATTGATAATCTCTATTGAAAAAATATATTGTCATTATACCTTTCTTTACTTACTTGAGGTTTATTTCCTTTAAAAATATTGATAAAGGCTGTTTGAAAGTATAATTGTTATGATTGTCATCTGTTCTCTTTAAAAAATAATTTCAAAGACTTGTTCTTTTTCTCTGTATAGATTACACTTTCATCTTTCTTTGCCTGTCTCATAATTTTTTTGTTGGAAAGTGGACATTTTAGATAATATATTATAATAACTCTAGATACTGATTTTTTCACCCAGGCCTTGTTTTTTGCTTATTTATTTAATGACTAGACTGGAATATTTTAATGAAGTCTATATCCCCCAGCATTGAGCACCCTCTGATACGGCTCCATAGAGAGCACACCTTTGGACAGGTGCAGCTACAGTTAAAATCACAACAGTGATTTTAACGAGGTTCTCTTAGATTATCTTTTTTTGATTTTTCTTTTAAACTGTCTGAATTATTTTGATTTCACAACTATTTATAGCCTCCACTAATTGCCAGTTGATTACCCTGTTGTTTTCAAAAATGCCTTGGGTGATAAATTGCTCCATTATCTGATTCTTTTAAAAATTAAATTTAAAAACATTTTAGAGAATCTATTACAGACAAGAGTTGTTGAGAGTTCTTGGACTCTTTTCCTCTTCTCAGCCATCACTTGTAGGGGAGAAGCTCTAACTGAGTGGCAACAGGTAGAGAATATTGGGGTCTTGATCACCTTTGTCCCCAGCCCCAGCAAGTGATAAATAATTAAGAGAAGACTGCTATATTCATGAGAGTATAAAGCTAAATTAAAAATATCTTGAAGAACTAGGAAAAAAGATGTGTGTAGGAGAGCCATCTGGGATCAGTAAAAACAATATAAAAGGCCAAAAATTTTATAACATTTAACAACTTCAATGTTAAATATATTAGTTTGTTAATGCATTTATTGGGTAATATTTTGGATATGTTGGGTTAAATAAAACATAGTATTAAAATAACTCTCACTTATATCTTTTAACTTTTTTAGTATGATTAATAAAAAATTTAAAATCATTCTGTGGCATACAATATATTCTGCTGAACAGTACCACTCTACAGTAATTTTTCTAGGTGGAAATAAAAAGTTACTTACTTCACTGGAGAGAAAAAACAAAGAGAGTTTTCCTTATATTTCTCTATGTTATTTAGTGATATCCTCCCTACCATTATATTATAAAATGCATAGCAAGGTATAAGTACAGAATTGTTTGTGGATTCATATAACCACAGATTTCTCAGCACTCATTTATCTCTTGATGAATGTTGATGAGCAAACATTAGTGCCTAGTTTTATATAGTAATAATATGCAAACAAATATTACATTAAATTTACCACCATGTTTTCTAAGATGTAAGTAAACTTGTGACTTTTTTTTTGAAAAATACCTACATTACAACTTTCCTCTCTTATTTCAGCTCCCTATTTTTGTATAAAAAACATCAAGAAAAATTTATTAATGAATATGAAACAAAACAGATTTACATACAGAAAAGATATGAAGATAAGTTCTTTAAAGATCTCTTTTTTCAGCCTGACACTAATGTAACAAGAAAGCTTGCACGCTGGAAACATGTAAGTATAATTAGTTTATTACCTTTCTTTGAAATATTTTATTTAAGATACTATAATTATAATTTATGTAGCATTGGTAAGGATTTCTTCAATCTATTTTAAATATCTTTCATAATACTGTTAATATTCTGCTTTTGATTTTCTTTATGTGAGGAAAGTCATATAATAATGTAGTGTAAATATAACTTTGTGACCACAGCTCTTTTATAATTTATGCTTTGTGTACATACCTATTTATCTTATTAATTATTGTAATAGATATTAATAGTAATATAAAATACTTCTCAATACTTTAAAACATTAAGATATATTTTGTTTATTAAAGGCTGATGGTTCAACATATAAAATGAAATTTATTCAGTGTTTTATGCTAAATCATTCACTGCTTTGAGGATAATTGGTAATAGAAAGAAACATATTTATTGAGTGTCTACTATGTACCAGGCACTGTGCTAGGTATTTTGCATGTGGTATGCAATTTATTCTCCAGCAACATTTGTAGGACTGAACTCCAGGTCTTCTGATTCCAGAGTTTGTGCTTTTTTGAAATCTTTAGGGTTTTGTTTTGATTTGGATATTAGGTAATGGTAGAAATGAAGATGGCATTGTATAGTTAACAAAAGTGAATTTTTATAATTTATAAAGCACTGTATTTGTGATACACACCTTCATATGTGAAAATGTTCCTGAATAGCCTGAGCTACAAGTATTTGCATTATATTAATGTGATTAGGAGGGTCTACAGAAAAGGTTCAAACTATCATTAGTCTGATTTCAAAGTAATTGAGGACGTGTGATCTAAAAATAGCACAGGAATGTTCTTAAGCCTTTAAATCTCACAAGCTATCCATTGAATAAAAACAGGTTTAAAAGATAAATGTATCCTACTCAAAACTTTTATCTCATGAGCACTCCGTGCCAACTGTTTTAATTTGCTCCTGATTATATTGTGCTTTATAAAACTATAAAGTTCATGTAAAGTGTCTTTGCCTTCGATGTTGAGTATAAACTCACTGACTTTAGACATATAAAAGCTTTTTTATATGCTTTATACAAAGACTTTCAATGAATGTTGTATACTGATAATCAATTTGGATATGGATATGCTGTGTGCTGATAACCAATTTGGATTTGTTGAATATGCACATATTTGTATATCCATATGTACAGATATAGGTTATGTTATGGAAATTACTATTATGTGTGCATAAATAGGAGTAAAATATTCATACTACAAAGGTTATTTTATTTATATCTGTGAAGTTACATAGAATATATCATTGTACAATTTGGCTTCAGAAGTGTTTTCAATGTTATGAAACTTTTGGTAAAATATATTCATTATAAGGAGTTTTCTAAAGTTCTTTGATGTTATTTATAATTCTGCTAACCACATCATTACTAATGCCATTTATTAATGTTCATATTATATAAATATGTACATTGTCCTATGCTTTTTTATTGCTTATAGCTACCATTCATAGAATATTATAGAAGGTGTCTTTAGCTCAGTTTCTTAAATTGAAATGAATTTTAATTATAAAATTCATCTCTGAATCTTCTTTATAAAATTGTTGTTCCATCTTCTGCTGGATTTATTTGTAGTCTCCTCTTCAGCTTACTTAGTTGATATGCTATTCTAGTTTTTTTGCTAATCACATATCTATACTATAATTATTTTTACTACTCACATAACTATACTACTCTTCTATTACTTTTACTACTCACATATCTATACTATTTTATTATTTTTACTACTCACATATCTGGTTTTTAATGACGTGGAGCATGGTTTATTAGAAATTATAGTGAGAACAATTGATACTATAGAGTGTTTAAGAGAACTTAGGATCCAAGAAATATTGAAAATAATATGGAGTTGGAAAAAGGAAGGAGGTAAGGAAATACCAGAATTTAATACTGTGAATTTATTAAAAAAAAAAAAGAAAGAAAGAAAGAAAGAAAAAGATGCTCTGAGCATAGTAATGGAAAGGATTAGTCAAGAATAGAATTTAAGTTTCAGTATTTAGAAAAAGTAATCAATGATTGAATCTGCTTCTGTTTTGGAATGAAATGTGTTTTGTCCAATGGTCTTAAAACTCCACATTTATGGTATCTAAAATAAAAAGAGCCAGAGGAGTGAGTTAAGATATATTCATTTAGAAAATGTTATGCTGCAAAGCCAGAAGTCCATATAAACCACCAGTTACAGTCAGGCACCATGAGGAAGGAATCTTAAAAACTTGGTCTGAATAGAAGAAATTAAAAATCTTAGATAATTGCTAGAAACATTATATATCCATGACCTACAGATATTGATCAAAGAATGGTTGCTTCTCATGTAAAATAGGCCTACATCAATATAAAAGTATGGTGGTAATTAGATCAGATTGTAGGGAAACTTGTATATTGTTATAATGAGTTTTAGGAGAGTCTAGATACTATTATGGTGAATTTTACTGGGTACCTAAGAATATTTGAAGTCTGCTTTGATGCTTTTTCTCAAAGATTACTGAGGAAAATATATGTGCAGGGCGTAATAGCAAACAAAGCAGTTTCTAACTGGAGCTTTGGCCTAAAATTCCATTGTAAAATTTTAGTAACCTGAACTAGACTATGATATATTCTTTGTTATCTATGCTTTGTTGGCTTGAATAGTCTTTTTATAACTTATTTTTTTATATTGCAAAGGTAAATTTTAGAAGGGATGCAGTGTGAAAGTCACACTCACTGGTGACTAAAGAAAAAATTTCAGAGGGGAAAACAAGTTGCTATGTTTTTACCTCAGAAGCAGCCTAGTTGTTCTCTTTCCTCCTGTCTCCACACCATCACATCTGAAGCTTTCTTATGCTGGTTTGGTCACATTTCATAAGGAAGCAAAGAAAGTATGTAAGAATTTTGAAAGAGTGATGGCCAAGAACCTTTACTGTCCAACCTCATGGAAAGAACACGTCTATATGTTGTGGTTCTTTGTCTTTTACAGCCCACCTCCTAGAATCTAATTTTTTTCTTAGAACTCTTTCCTTAAGAAATGAAGATTGGAATTTCACACCCTTTGTCTTGGCTCATCTTCTGGAGAAGGTGTATGTGGTCTCCCCAATTATAAAGAAAATGCAGAATGAGATCAATAAAGAATCTAATCCAGTATCTGTGGAAAGGATTTCTTTCTTGGAACCACTTATAACACATTGAATGTTCACACCTTGTATTCCTTTATGGCATTGTATAGTTCTTGGAAACACCAGATGTATCGAATATGGTAGTCATCTATATTAGATTTACTTTAGAACTGCTAATTTGGTTGAATTCTAAAATATTTTATTGATTTTTCCTTTCCAAAGATTTATTTTTTCTCATAACTAAAACCATTCCATATTTTTGTAATACAGAAAAAAAAGTCCTCAGATACAATCCTCTTGTGAATGCTTTCCATGAATTATTAAATATATTTTTCTGAAGGTTTGTAGTTTTATTTTTTTAATCTGATGAACTATTTGTCTTTTAATATATTAAAAGTTTTTAGTAACGGTTCAGAAATATAAACTAACTTTTAAATTATATATGTATGCATTGAAAACACATGACAGCATTGGCATCAAGATATTAATATTGGTTATTTAAGTGTTAGAAATTTAGGTGATTATTCCTTTTTTTTCTGACAGTTTTATCTTTTTTTTTTTATAATCCAAAAGCATGTTTTAGATAACAAAACAAAAAAATTTTTATTGTAGATACAAAGATTTTACTTCCATTTTTTCTAACATAAATATAGAATATTGTCTTAAGGAACCTCTTTTGTATCACATTCCACATGATTACCAGTTTTTTCTTTTTAGCTAATAAATGTTATTTTTTAGAGCACTTTCAGGTTCATAGCACAATTAGTGAAAAGTACAGAGTTCCCATATACTCCTTGTTCTGACAAATGCACAGTCTCACCCATTACCAACATCCTGCACCATAGTGGCACATTTGTTATAATCTATGAACCTAAATTGACAATTCATTATCATCCAAAGTCCATATTTTACGATAGGGTTCACTCTTGGTGTTGTACATTCTATGAGTTTTGAAAAATACATAATATATATCCACCATTAGAATATCATACAGAATAGTTTCATTGCCCTAAAAATCCTCTAAGCTCTGCCTATTCATCCCTCCCTCCACCAGCCCTTAGCAACCAGCAGATTTCTTACTGTCTTCATAGTTTTTACTTTTCTAGAATATCATATGTCGGAATTATATTGTATGTAGCCTTTTCACATTGACCTCTTTCACTTTGTAGTGTGTATTTCAACTTCTTCCATGTCTTTTCATGATTTAATCACTCATTTCATTTCAGCACTAGTTTATTGTCTGGGTGTATTACAGTTTATTTATTCATTCACCTATTGTGGAGCATCTTGGTTACTTACATGTTTTGTCAATTGTAAACAAAGTTGCTGTACACTTCCATGTGCAGATTTTTGTGTGGACATAAAATTTCAATTTGTTTGGGTGAATACCAGGTACATGAATACTGGATCATATGGTAAGAGTATGTTTGGTTTTGTAAAAAACAAAAAAATCCTGTCAAAACTGTCTTCTAAAGTGGCTGTACCATTTTGCATTTACATTGGCAATGAATGAGACTTCCTGGTGCTCCACCTCTTCACTGGCATTTGGTGTTGTCAGTGTTCTGGATTTTGGCCATTCAAGTAGGTGTGTAATAGTGTCTCACTGTTGCTGTAATTTGCAAATCTCTAATGATGTATGATGATGAACATTTTTAATGTTTACCTTGCCATCTGTTTATCTCTGTTGAGGTTTACTTCTCTTTTGACTATTAGAAAAATGAGACAATTTATCAGATGGCCTATGTAAGAGAGGAAAGAGGATTCAATTTACTCAGGGTTATGACATTGCACTGTGTACAAGTACATTTACATCACTGTCTGTGTGGGTGACATTTTCTAGAATTGTGCAGAACACAGTTTCCATGGCAGGGTGAGGTTACTCTAATTTTATACATTCAAATAACTAATCATATTTAAGGAGAGTGTTTTTTTTTTTTTTTTTTTTGCACCTATCTTAAATTCAGGTATGTTTGGAGGCAGGGGAAGAGAATAATCACCTCCATAATATTATAAGCCACAAAAGACTGAATCTAATTTTGTTCCCTTCTTTGTGTAGTTCAATAGTAAGTGATATTAAAAAAAATATTGAGAAAGTTGATCTTATATTAAATTCAGGACATGCACAATTTCATTATGTGGCATGTTAAAAAAACTTATGGAAAGATATTTTAATTAAAAAAAATTTCATTGTTCTGTGAAGTAAGAGTGCCTCTTCATACTGAAAACTGACCTTTATTATCAGTGAGCTTTTGGTATGTTTTTTTAAGCTTACATATTTCTAAGAAAGTAGCTTCGAAATGGCAATCTTATATCATCTCTAAAAATTGCCCTTTGTAAATGTTTAATAGTCATTTGCCCCATCAGCAATATGGTTTTTTTTTTAAGATAGGTATCTTTTTGAACACTTAGATTGTATTTAGCACTGTAATAAACTCCAAGGCCTTAAAAATTGAAATCAAGCAAGTTCTATGCTGAAACTTTTAGGGAGAGGAGAAAGAGCTAGGAAGAACTCACTGGGTATGGACTGATTAGATAAAGTGTGGAATTAAGAGGAGTATACAAGTTCAAATCTAATTTAGTCAGTTTCTTACATCTAATGGATCTGACCAAAGGAACTAGAGTTCTAAGTATTCAGTCATTTGGAAAATAGTGACTTTTAGTGTCAGGTAGAACTATGAGATATTTATCAAAAGAGTATATATGGGTAGATAGATACTAGGGCTACCAGAGACTAAGGTTAACTTAATTTATATTTGATTCAGCCCTATTTTGGGATTCAAAGAAGCAATAATGATGGCTTAGAAGTGAAGCCATAGCTTAATGATCTCATCAACACGTAAGGGGCTAAATTTAGCCATTTAACAAAATTTCAGATATTTATAATTAGCTTAATAGATATCAGGCCCTCTTCTCATCACTGACAATAAAAGTGAAATAAATAAATCACGTCCCCTTTAATCAAAGATGTTACTGATACTAAAGGGAGAAGAATAAGCCTAGTTCAGAAGCATACAAAGATAATACCAGATATCACTTATTGCTGCTCAGATGCAAGGAATTCAGTTAGTAGATAGTCTCAGCTGTTAATTTTTACAGAGCTCACCTCTGCTTTCAAGTTGAGATTAACTTAGTCTAGACACCCTCCAGCCAATTACTGATGAAGGCAGTGTTAGGACCTGGCTATTTCTGTTCAGTGTGGTACTTTCAGATAGACAGACTTTGCTCCAGAGCTCCTGGTTGATTGGCAGAAACTTTAGCTCTTTCTGCTTAATTTGCTTCCTCTATTTTTCTTTAATGGGTGTTATTTCCCATAAACTTTTTTTTTCTTTAATTTTATTTTATTAATTTCAATTATTGGTTAGATATTTATATAGTTTATAAAACAATCTCTCCAATTGCTCTTTCTCTCATTTGGCTCTCCACCTAGCTAATATATTAATGCTAACTGCATTCCCTATGCCGTACTCCCCATCTCCTTGACCATCTATCAATGACTAATGTGTACTTTAACCCTTCCCCCTTATTTCACAGCTCCCAACTCCCCTCCCATCTGGCCGTCACCAGATTGTCCTCTATTTTTGTGAGTCTGTTTTTTATTAATTTGTTCTTTTTGTTCCTTCCACATATAAATGAAATCATGGTATTCCTTCCTCTGTCTCAATAAACTTTTTGCATACCTGCCTTAGTATCTCTTTGCCATAGAAAGCAACTTGTGACACCATTTGTTATGTTTAGCTCCATAGGTGTGGATAAGCAAGATTTGAAACCATGCAGTTGCAGAATTAGTTTTGAAAAGCAGAATGGATGCTAGATTAATACATAATCTGAGATGTAAAACTGGTAGGGTTACCAAGGTCAAATGAGAGATCACTAGGAAAAGGAGAAAATTGAGCTGAGGATTTACTTAGTAACATAACACATCTGGAAAATGTAAAGGAACAAGATCTATAAAGTGCTCATAGTAATGGTCAACAACATACTTTTTGTAGTGAGGTGGATTAAGGAAAATTAAGTGAGTTAAACCTGAGACAGAAATTAAGAAAGTTATAAAGGGATTTCCTTATAAATCATATCATATGGTAATTTTACTGGTATCTTTTAGCATTTCCTTATTAATTTCAGTTCTATTGGTCCCAGACCTAAGAGCTTTAATATCAATGATATACAGCACATTGTCTTTCTCCTAGGAGTCACAAGACAACTATAAATGAAATTATAAAGATTATTTTAATATTCTTTAATGAAGTATCTTTTAATCTATTGAAAATCTAATAATATTTTTTGTTATCATAGCTCCACCTCAGCTGTTCACATATTTGAACACTCACATAGCTGCATACTGTCTGATCTTTTAGAACCAGTTAGGGGATAACTGGCAGTATGCCCATAAACCTTTTGTTAAGATACACAATTTGGAAGTAATCTTTTATTCTGTGTATAATGACACTATGTCCATATTTCCATGGACTAGAAGGAGTATTCTTGCATGAATTATTTCATGGACAGGCAAAAATCTACCTGGTACCTTTCTGCTTAGTTTTCTTTCATACGCAGAGTTTCTGTCTTTTGGGGCAACTGTTTTAGAGCAGATGCCTAAATGTTATACCAAGCAGGAAAACTGGCTCACAAGTTTCTGTTTCCATTATGCTCTTTTTAGACTATTCTAAATCTCATTCTTTAGCTCATTTACTCTTCTCTCATATGATGTCACAATTTAAAAATTAATTTTAAACATTTAATAATAGCTAAATGATCTTGAGGAAGTACCTACCTCCTTTGGAAATGTCTAAACTAATAAGTCAACAGGTTTTATTAAGCAACGAGAGCATTTAACTTATGTCATATTTATTCATAGTGAAAGTAAACTTGTTTTTATATTAACTACTTTTATTTCTTACTTTGTGACTTGGCTTTCTTTTTTTTTTAATTCATTTATGTCCTTTATTCATTGTTCTGTTGGTATGAACTTGATATGTAGAGTTTTATTTTATTTAATTTGGAAAGGATAATTGCAGTGAAATTTGTGATTATCAGGTTTTTCTCACTTTATCATTTGTGTATTAATTTTATCTATAGTGTCTTTTGCTCTTTAGAAACTTTTAATTCTCTTGTTGTCAAATCCATGAATAGTTGGGGTTTCTATTCTTTATGTAATTCTAAAAAAAGTCCTCCCCAGCCCTAGGATTAGAAAAAGATAAATCCTTTTAGTCTAACATTTTCCATTTATTTTTTACTTTTAAATATTATCCCATTTGCAGATTATTTTAGTTTTGGGTTACTGAAGTAAGGATAAAATTTGTTTTTATATTAATATATAGTAATTAAGTTATCCCAACACAATTTGTTAACTATTATTTTACCAATATTTAAAATGATACCTTTATTACATACAATATTATTGTAGCTAATAAAAAAATATCAATTCTAGCTTTTTGATGTTGATTTTTGATAAGGCAAGCCACTTTATTATTATGGGCTATTTTTCTGTTTTATTGCTTAAAATGAAGTTTAAAAGCATTTTGTACAATAAAAGATATGTATTTTTAATGATACTTAGAAACTTTATGGGAGCATAGACATGTGACAATATTGAGTCATCTCATTAAGGTCCTATGTATATATCTTCACTTATTCAGTTCTTATGCCTTTAGCTAAGTTTGTTTAGTTTTATTCTTATAGGTCTCGCACACAAGATTCTAAATTTTTTTTGTTTTATTGTTAATAGGAAATATTTTTTATTACAATTGCAGTGTATTTATAAAAGTGTATTGATTTTTCCTCATCACTATCTTAAGAATTTAAATTGATTTTTCAGTTGATTCTGTTAGATTTTCAAGGTTTGCATTAGAAAATAATAATTTTTCTCTTTTCTAACAATTGTACTTTTTGCTACTTTTCTTGTTTTTTTGAGTAGGTTAGAAATTCAGAATAATATTAGTGGTAAATGAGTATTCTTATATTATTTCTGACTTTGATGTTAATGCCTGTATCACATCTTAAAAATGATATTGTAATTTCTGATAGGTATTTTTCATCATGTTAAGAAAGTTATTATTGAGATGCATATTTGTTGAATATTATCACATGCCTTTTTAGACTATTATATAGTATTAATTTTTTTCTCTAATACTTTAAGGTAATTAAATAAATCAATATATTTTCTTATCCTGAACCATATTTGCATTCTTAAAGCAAACCTTACTCATTGTTTTTTTGTTTGAAGGGGAAACACCTCACTGAGATTGCTAATACTTAAACTTTTTTCCATCTGTAATAATAAGTGAGATTGTACCATTTTCTTTTTATGCCTCTTCTTTTAGGTGTTGATATCAGGACAATGGTCTGTCTTAAGATGTGTCCCTCCTTTTCCTATGCTTTGGAAAAATTTAAAAAATATAGTAATTAGTTATCATTTGAATATTTACTAATAAGCTTTGCCCAAATAATTGCCAAATTTCTGTGACCTTTTAGTGTATAAATCTTTGGCAATAATTTTTGGGTCATTTTTCATTATTATACAATTTAGATTTTAAGAATTTTTGAGTCAGTTTAGTGAACAAACTTTGAATACAACTAAAATTGTCTCTAAATTTTTTAATAGTTACTACTTTGTATCACCCTTATTTTATCTTTATTTTCTCTTTCTGATTTTCCAACATTATTAAGGTATACTTAAAAATGTTTTTATACTTATTTGAATGCATAATCCTCTCACATTCTGATTCTTAATACATTCAACATTATACCTTTATTCTCTGTGAAAATAATATTATATCTAATGGTTTTAAGGGTAGTAGTCTCATTTTTATTTTCTAAATATATTTTCTTGTTTCTTTTTATTTTCTCGTTACCCAAGGGAAATTGTGGGGAACATGCATCCTCAGAATCTCCTCTGTCACCTTGATATAGTCTTTAAACTGTATTTCATTACAATTTTGAGTATTTTCATGTATTTTTACTGGACTTTCTATAATCAGCTCAATTTTATGAGATTTTCCTCTAAATCTATTCTGTACAATAGTGGTTTTCAGAGTGTAATTAGAGACCACTGTGGGCTTTTGAAATAATTTAAGGGATTCACAATGCCAAAATAATTTGATAATAGTAACATACTTTTTTTTTTCTCTCATACCATAGAGCTTTTCCTGATGTTGCGTGAATTGTAAGGCATTGGATATATAAGCAAATGTGAAAATTCACCTTCTATTAAGGCAGACATTAAGTAAACTTTCAAAAAATTTGAATAATCCTACTCTTCTCACTATCTTCAGAAATATAATTCTGTTTTATAAAATTATGCACCTCCTGTGAATGTAGAACAGTTGTATTATTTAAAAATGAATTAATAAATATTTTAAACATTTTATATTCTCAATTTCCAAGGTGTTAAACATTGTTAAGTTATAAAACACATAAGAGCTCTTTGGGGGTTTTGTAATTTTTAGGGTATAAAGGAGTCCTCAAAAAGTTTGAGAGCCTCTGCTAAACATTTACTCCATCAGATAGAATTTTATCATTTCTTTTAACATTAAACAACATACTTTAAAAGTAATACTTAAATTAGGAATGCTTTGTATAAACCTATCAATTAGCAGCAATGACCTAAATGTATTTTTGCATTTTTATAGTATATTCTTATATTTTCATAGTGTAGTTATGCATGGTTATGAATGTAGAGCACAGAAATCCCCAATACTGTATATTCTCCCTACATAAAGAAGCTTTCTTACTAAATATCTAGAATTTACATGTCTAGTGTCAGTTGCTCATGGGACTTATCTAGCCATCATATATTTAACAAAGTTCCTTCTAAATCTCTTAATTATAATAGTTCACAAAACATGTACCTTTAAATGAGCACACCAGTATTATAGTTTGAGGCAGAATTTTATCATACATATCATAGATATGTATCTAGAGACACTGATAAAAAAGTGAAAAGTTTTATGAGATAAATAAAAGAGTAGTAAGGAACTACATTAGTTAGAATTGGTAATAATTGACCCCTAATAACAGGAACTTAAAACAGAAGTTTGCTAGACAGCACATGGCTGGTATAGTAGCTCTGCATCATAACATTCTTAGAGTTTTTCAACCTTTCTATCTTGTTGCTCTACCATGCAAAGCATCTATTTCCAAGGTCATCTCATGGTCTATGATGGCTTTGCCAGCTCCAGTCTTTTATGTCTTTATCATAACTAGCAGAAAGGAAGAAGAGATAAAGAAGTGAGCAAAGGAGTCATGTTAACTTTATGTGAAGTTCTTGGAAATTGACATTCAATATTCTGCTTGTATCTGGTTGAGCACAAATTAGACATATGGCTATAGGAGGCTAAGAAACACAGTCTCATTCTGACCAGGCATATACCCAGCTAAAACATGGGGTTAGTTTGTTCTAGAAGATGGGTATAATGGATATTGAAAGACAATTTCAAACATTTGCATATATCCTTCCCAAGCACAGAATACAAATCTCTACCAAAGAAGGAAAACCTAAAAGCGTATGCCACTGCTATATTCAGTGAAAATTCCAGCATTCTTTGGATGTGGCAATTAGTGATGGTTGCTTCCCACTGTTTTTTCTCTATTTCTTTCTCAATAATAGAACCCTAATATTTTAGCTGCCCCAAATCTACATTTTCCAGCTTCTCTTGCAGCTAGTTATGTGTTGCTTCGTGTATTAGTTTTCTATTTCATCGTGGGATGCAGTGAAAGCAATAATTAGAAGGACATTAATAGCACTAAGAGTATATATTAGAAAAGAAGGTCCGAAAACCATCATCTAAATTTTTACTTTAGAAAACTAGAAAAAGAAGAGCAAATTAAATACAAAGAAGAAAAGAAATAGTTAAAATCAGAGTAGAAGCCAATCCATTGGCAAATTAAATACAAAGAAGAAAAGAAATAGTTAAAATCAGAGTAGAAGCCAATCCATTGGATATGTATGGATATGTTATTACTAAGCTGAACTTAATTCCAGTTGGTGTACTAGTGCATGGCCAATATTCTTTGAAACAAAATGTAACACTTCACGATCTAGCAACCTATAAGTTAAAATATAAAGTACGCCCTCTACATAGCCAGTATATTGGTGGCATAGAAACAGAATAATTATAATAAAAGCTTCCCATTTGGAAAAGGGGAATGAGAAATATAGTTGTCACTGCCCCCGTAGCTGTTACCCAATCCATCTGATAGGAACAGTGAACATTTCCTTCTTTCACATTAGAATTATCGCATTTCAAAAATCTGAAACTTTCCTTTGAGATTTTATCTGTCCAGTGTCATAGCTAAATAGATTTCAGGACCTGTAGGTTGCTTTAGAGATTGAAGAACAACAGTCATTTTCAAGCCAGATTTTAATTTGGCTATACACTTTCTCCAAAAACAGTAGCCTTTTAATTTTTCTGATTTCAGTGGGTTCTGTTTAAGGAACTGAAAAGGTCTTGTCTAGACATAGTTTATATTTCTGAAGAATCTGCTTTTTTACTTACCAGCTTTTGCGCTGTACCCATTTTTCCTCTCTTTCAAATTAATAGTATCTGTTATGGGTGGATTCTGAAGCAGTGGGTTTGGAGGGAAGGCAAAATTTTTAATCTTGTCTTTGCCTACAGGCATTTACAGCTTAGGATATCAATATTTCCACTTTGAAGTCTCCTATTGAAATTGCTTCAGTTTGAGGAGCAGAGCTGCTAAATTTTCATCTATTCAAGGTTCCAATGACTAGATTCTCAGTAATCTTAAATTGCAGATTTCAGATGAAAATACCTGCCTTATCAGAAGTATATTCTATTTCCATCTCTGATTTTATGCTGGCTAGCTATAGCCAATTTTATTTTTCTCATAAGACTTAAAGCAACAAGTGACATCTAATACTTAAATTCAGAATTTATTATACAGTTTTCTCTAACACTGTAGCTTCAGTCATCATGCAGTTTGCCTTTCAAAATGAAAATGTCTTGGGGCCATAATAACAAGAGTCACCAACTCTTCAATCTGTAATATCTTGAGTCCTTGCCACCTGTCTTCCAATATCTGTACTAAGGTAGTGTCACATATCATACATTCTTTTATTTGTAGTATCCTACTTCCAACTACCATATTGGTGTCACTTTACATTAGATTCAACTTTGAGTAATAGAGATCTAAAATGATATTAACTTAAGTAGTTTGTTCTCTCATGAAAAACTCTACAAGTATACAGTGAATGGTGATGGGACTATTCCATGAGGTACTTAGTAATTCAGACTCCTTTTATTTTGTGCTCCACTGTGCATATCTTATATTCAAAGATCACTTTAGGAGCCAAAGTGGCTGTCTTTGCTCAGCCATAACATGTACTCTCCAGCCAGCAAGGAAAAGGAAGGGAAGACATTCATAGATGTTTTTTAGGCAAAGTTCATATATGATGCCACCCATTATATCAGTGGCCGCAATTTAGTCACATTGTCATATTCAGTTGTAAGGAAGGTTTAATTGCTATTGATTTATTCTTCAGTATTATAAGCTCTTTATGGTTCTTTAAAAGAAGTTTTACTTATTTTTGTTTCTGTAGATATGTCAAACTTTTCATTCTTTAAACAGAGTAAGCAGAATAATTCTATAGTCTCTATCATTCAGTTAATTTTAATAACTCGAGCCTTGTGTACTGCTCACTGTGCTTTAAATATTATCTGTGGGGATTTTGAACTCTAGAATGAATATACTTTCTTCCAGATAGTGTTTTCACTTGTTATCACCAGGTAGTAGGGAATACCACTGGTATTGGGCTACCTGAAAGTTCAAAACTTGAGGTTTTATGGATTATCCAAGGTTTCATTTTTGTTTAGGGCTATTCACTTATATTTCATAGGGTAGCCCTTTGAGTTTCCAGTTGAATGTGGGCAGTGTCTTCTCCTTGGACATGGCCTTGATTTTTGACTCCTGACCTCTTAAGTCACCAAAGAAAGCTTCAGTTTAGTTTTATAAGTCATTTCTTTCTGCTCTGAAAATATTCCCAGAACAAAAGCAGCTTTCAGTATTGGGCTTACCTCGCTGGGATCTTGCCTTTCATTAAATTTTGACCTGATCAATTTTAACTTTCTTGGTAAATCTTTCTTGTTTTCCAAATGACTTTAAAAAAATTCCTTCACTTTGTTTTTTTTTTAAACTTCAGAAATGATTCAAATTTATATTCTACCAGTCTTGGATGTGGATTGACTCTCCATATTATTATTTTCTATTAAGTAACCAGTACAGTTTTATAATTTAATTTTAAGTGTAAATGTTATTACATGGTGCTTCTTTTTCTTACTATTACCACGAGCAGTCTTTATGTTGTACATTACTTCTTGAGATTTGAGGCAGCAACTAATCTGTATTTTGGGGAATGTGGACCTAATATTGTCAGTCCTTTCTTTTCCCCCCACAGGTAGACTCTAATAGCGTTTTATCTCAGTTTTTTAAAATGTTTTTGTCTGTTTCTGTTTCTGTTATAAATAATCTTGAAACTTGATTCATTACGACTCCACAAATGCTACAAAACAATGTATATTCAGGATTCTGTAAGAGAGAAAACACGTTATAATTCTATTAATTCATTTTCTGCTCACCCCATGAATACTGCCAGTGGTGCTTGCGGCTGCAGCATTTATCCCAACAGTCCTAACCTAACCAAAGTTTGCCACAAAAGATCTCACTTGTATTATTAATTTCACATCACTCCAATATATCGATAGCCTTTGGAAACAAATGGCATTATTATGTTTATAACATTCTGTTTTTAGTAGTTTGATTGCTAAAAATGTCAAATCTAAGAAAATGTAGCATTCCTGTGCATGATGCTAAATGAATGCTGAGAGCGAGCTGCACTTTTTTTTCTTAATGGTAAAATGTTAATAAATTTAAATAATTCTAGAAGTGTTATAGTTAATGATAGATGTGGGACTTTTTTGCATATTTTAATTATTTTCATCTTTAGTTTTATCTAATGCTAAAAAAATGATTTTGCATGTTTATTTGGCTTCTTGATTACATTGTTAATTTTCATGAACACTAAAAACTATTATAGGTTTTTGAAAGTTTAAATTGTTAAACACCTGAAAAATTGTAATGATTTTCTCATCTCTTTCTATTAATTAATTTTGATACTTCACGTTTTTGACAATTCATTATAACTCTGACATGCACTACTGAAATTCTCAACTCTACAGTATTTTTTTATCATGTCTCTTACTGAGATCAAACTTGTATAACATAAAGTTAATCTATGTTAAATATACAATTTAGTGGTTTTTAGTATATTCACTAACTTTTGCAACCATTACCAGTATCTAATTCCAGAACATTTTTATCACCTAGAGAAGAAATCCTCTACCTATTACCAGTACTCCCTATAGGTCTGGCAACCATTAATCTATTTTCTATCTTTATAAATTTGCCTATTTTGGGCATTTAATATAAATGGGATAATAAAATATATGATCTTTTGAATTTGTCTTCTTTCACTTAACATAATGTTTTTAAGATTCATCTATGCTATAACATATGTTGGTATTTAATTTTTATGGCTGAATAATAATTTACTGTATGAAAGTACCAAATTTTTAATCCATTCATTAGTTGAGTTGTTCTAATTTATGACTATTATTAATTAAGCTTCCATAGACATTCATGTACTAATATTTGTGTGGACATATTTTTTATTTTTCTTGGGCATATACCTACTAGTAGAATTACTCAATAACATGGTAATTTTACAATTTACTTTTTGAGGAACTGCCAAATTGTTTTCTGTGGTAGCTGCACCATTTTGCATTCAATACATGGAATACATTATTAATATATGTAAGTTCTAATTTCTTCAAATCCTCTCCAATAAAAATATTGTCTATTTTTTAATTAATAGCCATCCTAGTGGATATGGGTTAGTACTCTATTGTGGTTTTAATATGCATTCCTAGTGACTAATGATGTTGAGAATCTTTTCATGTATTCATTGGCCATTTATTTATTTCCTTTGGAGAACTGCGTATTTAAATTCTGTGATAATTTTATAATAGGTTATCTTTTTATCGTTGAATCGTAAGAATTGCTTAAGTATTCTTAATACAAGATTCATCACATATATGATTTAAAAATATTTTTTTCCATTATTCCAATTGTCTTTTCACTTTCTTCATGGTATTTTTTGAGGCACAAAATTATTTAATTTTGATGAAATCCAATTTATCTTTTGTTTTGGTCACTTATACTTTTTATGTCACATCTAAGAAAATTGTTGTCTAACCTAACATCTCAAAGATTTATTTCTAAGTTTTTTTTCCTAAGAATTTTATAATTTTAGCTGTTAAATTTAGGCCTGTACCTTATGTTGCGCTAGTTTTCTGTAGTGTGAGATAAGGCTTCATCATCATCATTTTATATGTGCATAACCAGTTGTTCAGCACCAATTTTTTTAAGGAGAAAAACCCCTCATCTTTCTATTGAATTATCTTGGTACTTTGTTAGAACTCATTTGACCATATTTTATTTCTGGGCTCTAATTTATATTCCATTGTTCTGTATGTCTACCCTCACAATCACTATGGCATTGCAGAATTTTTGTTAAGTAATATTGTACTGAAAACAGAAAGCTCAATATTTTAAGAATCTTCATAGTGTAGTTTGAGTATTGTTGTGCTTCAGATTTAAATGTTATTCTAAAATTTGTATTTATAATACTGAAATTCAAAATTAACCAACATGCAAACAAACTTTTCACATGTACACATGATGTATTATTTATCTCCAAATTTTTGATAATTTTCCAGTTTTTTTGTTCATTTAAAAATTTTAAGATTGATGATTTAATAAAATATTTGGTATAGAAAGTTTCTGAGAGTAGACAAATGGAAAGAATATCCAAAGACTTTAGAGACAATTGATGATTTCCCCATCCTTGGAACACTGATTTATCCCACTAATAAAAATTCATATAGATTTTTCTTATATGAGAGTTGAAACTTGGTTTTAAATTTCAAGGTATGTACTCTAACTTCTTTGCTTTTTTTCACCTCAGCATACTATGGGAAAATCAAGAACCTTTTGTTCTTTAGGAATTTTTTGCTTAGATGAAGTAATGGGATAATGAATGATCAATGTGTCTGTATAATTAAGCACCATATGTATGGTGGAACTTATAAACATTGAATGTCAAAAAAGAAAAGATCAAGGGTAAAACTTAAAAGAAAAACATGAAAAAAGCTGTGGAGGTGATAATTAGCTTGACACATGTGTGAATGGAAAGGAAATTATCCTAACTATACTAAGAAATTTATGAGAGGAATTGTGGAAACTGAAGTTAGACAGGTTTGTTGATGGACGTATTAATTTTTACTTGAGTGCTTAAAATGACTTTGGCAAGAAAAAAGCCTCTTTATACATTTTAATACAATATGTGCAGCTATACCTATAAAATTAATTAGAATTATCAAATTGCATTTGTTATTTAAACTTTTTTATAGGACGGTGGGCAACCAAATATTAGGATGATTATTTAATTTTTTAATTTACGATATAAAGAAGAAAGTAAAGAGTGAAATCTTATATGCATTAGTCTAAAGTTTTCTCGGTAGTGAAATGTCATGGACAAATGACAAGTGTATGTAGAAAGGAATTCAGAGTCTAGATGAAAGAGCATAATAGAGGCCACTAATTTATGGGCCTTTTATAATTTGTTTTCATTTACCTTTTCAATTTTTTTTGCTCATTATTCTCTTATAAATAGTACATTTCAGCTGATTCAGTTTCTTCACCTTTATCTTCTGTCCCTTGTTCATTCTTACCTGGTTACCTTTTGTTTTCCTTATGTAAATAAGGTATTATCTACTTTTTTACATCTGCCTAATTTATGTTCTTAGTTTCTTCAAGGTGTTTTCCAATGAGCTCAACTTTCTGATAATATTTACAGTTTTTAGAATATCAATCAAATTGGAACTTCAACATACATTTCATCTTGAGATTCATAGAAAAATGGAATATTAATTAAAACAAAATTGGTTAGGCTAGGAAAGAATTCAGACTTGGTCACTGGAACAGTGCAGGAAACAGAATATTTATAGTGCTGGAAACTATCAAAAGATGGTCACTCTGGTAAGTGGCTTCATATTCAATGAATAATGTAAGCTCTGTTCTCTATCCATGTGGCTAGTATCAACTGACAATTTGTGCAATTTGTACAATTATTTATTCATACACATGGGAGAAGGGTATGAAAAGTTTAGCAACATTGAAACTGGGTCAGGTTGAAATAGCAAGCTTCTATTGTGGTCCGTCATCAGGTATCAAAACCTAGGCACTATGCTGAAATACTGTCTTAAGAACAAGACTAGACTAGATTGTTAGAACAGAGGCTTGGGAAATGGCTTAAGGAAGATACCAAGTTAGAACTGAGAAACATTGCAGAAGCATAACAGAGTGATGAAGGTTCAAAATGAGATAAAGTCCTAGTTACTAGGATTATGTGTTAGGCTATAAGCAAAGGTAAATTGGGAACTCTAAGTATTGGTCTGGTAAGGCATATTGTCTCCTATCATAGGTCTGAAAGTTGAAAGGAGAGTAGACTTCATATGTTGGAGATTTAGCAACTCCAGAGGGTCAGAAGGATGAATAAAGAAATAGAACATTAAATCTTACCCAGTAGCTTTATCTTCAGAAGAGAATTATTGCAGCATATTGTGTGAGAGAGTACATATTAGAATTAAATATTTGATCTTGGTTGCTATGCATTAGTCAGCCTAATATTTGAGAGCAAAGTCTCTTTTCATAGATAGGGTTAATATAAAAGTATCGCTACATGTCCTCCCTCTAATTTACCTCTATTCCAGCAGATTACTTTTTTTCCTGCAATTATGCTATCAAACAACTCCATCTCAGAGTGGACACTGCCTTTGTTTATTCATCTCAAATTAAATTCTTGGTGCTGAGGCCAAAACACTTCTAGAATCTATCTTCTCGGTATTTAAGAATAAGATTATTACCTAAGACAAGAAACAAATGTGAAAAACAGAGACTTATGGACATGGATAATAGATTAATGGTTACCAGATGGTTTGGGGGGGAGGGGATAGGTAGATGGGATATAAGGAGTCAAATGTGGTGACAGAAAAAAATCTAACTATGGGCGGTGAACATACAATGCAAAATATATATGACTTATTGTTGAAAAAATTGAAAAAGAAATAAGAATGGGATTATTTCTAGAATTATACTTCATTATCTATTTCCCTCTTTTCTTCAGTTTGCAGCATTAAGTGAAAAGATAAAGTCCCTGATGTGACTGAGAATAAAGATTTGTTCTGTTTTAATATTAGGGGAAATCAATTTCTCTTATTTAATTGAGATATTTTTGCTAATATTTTCTGGTATACATATCTATTTAAATTTATTTAGTTATATTCTACTTCCTTTGAAGGTAACTATTTTATGGGAATGTTTATTTACTAAAGGAATATAAGCCACTTTATGGCAGGTCATGTTTTATTTGTTTTTGCCACGCTTTACCTAGTACAGTGATATGAACATAGGAGGCACTCAACAAATATTTACTGATATAAAATACTGCTTGTTGTATTTTAAATTGGTATGATCCAAGCTCAACTTAAATATTGAGTTATGTAACTCATGGAGTTATTTTAGTATATTTTCTGAAAATATTAATTTACTACTATGAAAAGAGTAGCTAAAAAATTCTGCTTATCATTGAGATTTTTGTGTGTGGGCAGGAAGAACTAAGGCCATCATTGAAAGATGCAAGTTAAAGTAAAGCATAAAGTATAAAGGGATCTTAGAAAGTTATGAACTATGTAATATGTAAATAAAATACATTTTCTTGCCAGTTTTGTTACACTGGAATTTAGAACACCCTCAAAAATAGAGGAGAAAGGGGTTGCTACATATTGTACTCATTATAATAAAATTATTATTCCAGAAATTCTGTAGGCTGATGATATAAACAGACTAAAAATTAAGTATGTAGGTAAATTAATAAGTATTAGATACTTAATGGGTTATTAAAGAAAATGAAAATGTTTTTCTGGCTAACCTTAACTTTTTACAGCTTGCTTGCTTGCTTGCTTGCTTGCTTGCTTGCTTGCTTGCTTGCTTGCTTTATTTATTTATTTATTTATTTATTTATTTATTTATTTATTTATTGCTACTATTAGATGTAGGATACTTTATAGGGGCAATTCATCTGACTTATTATGCCAAGTCATTTTTTCCCCTCCATCTTAGAATTGCTGATATAATCCTGAACATACTAGTTCAGATAAACCAAAATTTTATACCAGATTCATACTTTTTGAAATTGGTGCATAATCTTTTTGTGGAATATAGTGAATATTCCCAACTTCTAAATATTTATAGGAAATGCATGTACTCATTTAATAGGAAACATCTAAGTGGAGAGTAGAAAATATGTAAAAAGCATGGCTTTCCTTTTTAGTTTTAACTTTTGAATCACTGAAGTGCGAAAAACCTATCATTCACGTTTTTTAGGTTTCTTGCTATCATATAGAGAGCCATAGTTATTAGAATTCATGAGCACCTAAATGCAAATCTGGAGCTCACTGTCCTTAAGGCAAAATGTAATGTTTGCTGACTGTCATTAGCTAATGGAACACCTCAAGAATTTAACCGTATTTTTTTTTTCATCTTTAAATTTTATTACTGTATTTTTCTTCAGGCTAAAACAAAATTATGGGTCAATTTTCACTGAAGTGGGCTGGATTTATGTATTCACCTCTCATCAGTGTCAAAAGGAATTGTGCACATCATTCCCTGGACAACAGGATGAAAAGCTATCTCTGATTGGACACTAGGGACATCAGCTGTACACATAAGATAAGTGTATAGTCGAAAAGAGAAATATACTTAGTAATTCATCTAAGCCAGCATATTTTAACAATTTGAAACTTGCATTAAAAATGTTCATGAAATTATTTACTTCCTTATATGAGAAATCTAATATTACCATTTTTAAATCCAGTGAAACATACCATCATAAAAATTGTTTTGCAAAGACTGTTAATGCAAAACTTTTCAAGCTATCCATCTTTTTCTAATAAGAAAGATTACAAATCAATAAAATGGCCATTATTTACTACTTACTTAGAATGCATTTTTTTTTTTTTGTTCAAGGTGAGAGAGAGTAGCTATTTCAATGTATTTCAATATTGGTGTGAGCTGTGAATGACAAAGATTTGTGTTTTGTAACTCATCTAGCAATTAATTGATAGGATTGAGTTTTATCAAAACAAATTTAGGCACCATGCCTTGGAAAATATTAACTCTTAAATCATATGGCTGCTCTCTGGTCTATTTAAGATAACTTTAGAGATATTCCATCTAAGCATGGATTTTTGCTGATAGTATTCACTGAGAAAACCCAGAGAGATTCATAGTAAATTGCAGGGATTTCTTTATATTTAAGTATTTGTTTAATAAAATATAAGGATTTTGACAATATGAACTATAATAGCTTAAGAACGTAAAATAAGCCTCTTTGTATCTCTGAAAGTTTTAGTAACTACAGTTTTGAATCATTTTATGCAGTCACAGGAATATTAAACTTCGTGTTAACAATACAAGTTCGGACTGTGGCTGAAATATTTCTAATAAAAGCAGTAGAGCACAGATTGTTAAGAAAGCTGTACCAAATACACTGTGAAGTCACACAGACTTGGATTTGTACTGAGGCTGTAGAACTTATAGAATGGCTACTAGGATCAATGGTGGCACTCCCCTATGTGTGTGTATGTATGCGTGCATGTGTGCATTTGTCTCTCTCTATCTCTCTGTGTATCTGAATATGTGTATATATACATATATATATAGGCATATATATTATATAATTCATCTATTATATAATCCACCTATTAAATAATATATCTTTTGTTCCAAAGGGTTCTTTAGTTATTGAGATATATATAGCATTCAGAGATAAAGAGCATAATTATACAGCATTTGAAATAGTCATTTTAGTTCTTAGTATTGCAATAAAAGCTTATATGAAGTAACATTTATAAATATTCTGAACTACCAAAGTGAATATATTACTAGCATTTATGGGAGGCTCAAACTTCAATTTTAGAAAATATTATTCAAGTAATTATTATTGAGTCAATATGATAGTTTAGGAATATGTATTTCCAAAATGTATTTAAGTTGCTTATCATATGCTTTATTTTAGAAATACAATTTTGTATATGGCTACTATGTTAATTATGTTTTCTTTTTGGTAGATATAACACCCTCCTCAGATTATAATCCTCAATTAAAACATATAAACTCTCTAAAATGCTGGATTTGTGTTTAGGGTATAGAATATCAACCTAGATATCAGGAAAATGTTGGTGGTCCCTATCTGTTGTTCTTTTCTCCCCTGCAAATATAGACAGCATTTAAGCATACCTTAAGGTGTAATCTCTTGAGCCTTATAGTTTATTGTTAAGGAAAAAGATTTTTTTTCCTTAGAAAATTTTGTCATTGCCCATCATTAAATTTTATACTGCCATATTAACTTGTCTCTTCTGGGGGTTACTTAAACAGTATTAACTTATATAACTAATGCATATTATGTCTTTTTCATTTCAAAATGATTAGGTTTACTAATTGGAAAGTATTATTTTAACTAATTGGGTTAATATATTAGGTTTAATAAAATACAGATTTTTATCAGGAGTGGGTTTAGAATTCAGCCTATGCTTTCTACTTTCTTTTTCTCACTTTCATTGTCTCTCTTGCTTCTCATATTTTCCACATCTATATATTGTCATTAAATTATGAAATATCTTGAGATATATAGAATTCTGTATTCACAAAATAATGACATGCCTATGCCTAGCATGGTGCTATGAATATAGTTGACACTCAGTACATACTCGAATAAACTAATCAAATTTCTCATAATTCTGTAAAATTTATTTATTTATTTATTTTTGTTATTTGTGAGTTCATACTGCAAGAGAGGGTAAAGAATTGATGGTGCAGGGATAGTGAGATCAGTAAACCATAGTCCCAGTTCTCAGAGAGTGCAATTTCCTCTGGGGTGAGAAATGTACTTAACTATGATATGCAGTAAATGCTTTGACAATTAAAAAAAAATGATATTTATCATGTGGAGTTATACTCTTTCTAACATATGATCTTTATGTAAACTAGGTGTGAAATTTTTTTAACTACTACTATATAAAATGTCAGCTATTAGTGTAATCAATGTATTAGGGAAATAGCATTGTGAATAGAATTGCATTATCATAAATAATTAATCCAATACATTTCTGGAGAGATTTTGAAAGAAACAGTATTGTCTACTTTGAACTTTCCTCTTGTCTTTTACCTAGTATCAGTTATTATCCATGAACTAGCATTGTGTTTTCTAAACTTGAAATTATAGCATACTGTAATATCTCATTGGAAGTTTGCAGCATCTCTTTTTTATTGAGTTTGACAACTTCTACTCCTAAGTATCCACTGTAACATAGAGGACAGAGAGTGGGCCTCAGTAATTTGCGTATAGGCATCTCTAACCATAGTGAGGACAGACCGTAGATGTTAACCATTCTTGAACTGAAGGAGCATATCTTTCTATGATACGTTTTTATCATGTGTTTCTTAACTGCACATTCACAACAAAATGTAATATTCAGGCACACTTATTTCCCTCGGCTACTTTTTGTATAGAAGACAAATGACATATTTCTTTCTATAGCTGCTATGTGTCTCCTCTATTTGTTTGTCCAGGTCATTTTTTTTTCTGAATTCTTAATTCTCCATGTATCAAGAATATTATTGCTTCTAGTCTTCTTTGTTAAGAGAAAGACAGGTTGAGATCAAATAGTAGTAGTAATTTTTCAAATAACAGTTAAACTTCTCAGTTGCTTATAGGGGAATGTCTTAAAGAGTAACATTTTCTTGCAAAACTGTATTTTATATCATGCCCCTTTGTCCATGAATTTTTGTTTAACCAGCACTTATTCTTAAAAGCAGAGTTAAGGTGGCCCTTGCCATATATGTATCACTATACATTAGCATCTCCTATGTTGAAGGCTTTTTTTTTACTGAACTAATGAGAAGTTTTGTAGCCAAACACTAGACCTAACAGTTTTCATGCAGACAAAAAAGGGCAACCCTTCTTGTTTGGGGTATAGCATATTCCCAAAGTTACCTCTTTGACTAGTAAATGGAAAACAAAGGTCTGGATTACCACTTTTAAAGATGATGTCTTGGTTGGGAAAAGGAAAAGGAACAAAAATAACAACATCAAACAACAAACAAAAAGCTGATGACTTGGCTGTAACTCTAAAGAGCTTTTTGAGATATCCTTGAAATGATGCCTACTTACAGTGAACAATATAATTTATAGAGAAAGCAAACATTTGTTCAGGTACAGAAGAGTGTACGTAGTATAGGAGTAGATAGACAATATAAAAATGAGATTTTGTTAACAATCTGCTTTGATCAAAGGCTTGTAAATCCTTTAAAATTAAGAGCTCTGATTTGCATACTACGCAGTGTGAAAACAAAATCACAATCTTCAGAATGCTAACTAGTTGGAAACTCAAATAATGAAGAGTTGAAAATGAATCTTGATTTTCAAATATGGAAAGTTTAATATAAAATATTTACCTTAACTGGTCTAGAAAGTAGAGGAAAGTGTCACCTATGTCACCATTCCTGGATTTTTAAATGATACATTTCTTAGGGGATATATAGTACAATGATTCATCTGATATTTGATAAACAGGTACTTTTGTTAATACAGGGAGCCTCATAGTTCCTCAGTTAATTCCTTCTTCCGATTTTCAGTACAGTCTGATCATATTTTTTATATTTAGATGAAATTTATTAATTTGCACATGTCTCCTCCCACTTTTATACCTATTATAGATGAGTTTTTTCTTAGCTTCTCCACTAGATGCCATCAAAAGAGAGCTCTTTCACTTCTATTTTGGTTCTCTGGCTTATCATAATGTGAATCAACAGAATAGTAGAATGATGTGCCTGAGTAAAGATATAATTATTCCTACAAAATGGTTATATTTATGCTTTTTGTGTGTGTGTGGAGCACATTGAGCAATGGTAAAGTATATATGATGCTAAAAAAGTCAGAGATTCTAAGTCAATGTACATGATAAAGAATTTAGAAAGTGAAGGGAATGTTGTAGAGAGTTGCTGAGTGATAAGCTTTGGAGTAACTATAGCGTATAGAAGATTTTTAGAGTTAAAGAAGGGAATGTAGAAAGATGTTACTCAGAATAAAATCTTTTAAAAAACAGAAACTAGAGATTTTCTTTTAAAATTATGTCTGGGTGTTGGACTCTCCAAAACTTTCATTTTATATTGTATTAAATCAAAGTTCTTAAACTTCTACTTAATCCTCCTGGTACTTCTCTTTGGTACTATTTATTCAACATTTAACACACAATTAATAAGTATCTGCTAAGTGTCAGGGGCCACTCTTGGTACTGAGTGAACAAGGCAAGCAAAGTCCTTATCCTCCTAGACTAGATTAAAAAGTAACACAATAACAACAGTGACAAAAAAACACATTGTAACACAGGTAAACAAACAAACCTATAACGTTATGAATGAAATAAATCTGGTGCTAAGATAGAGAATAGTAGGAGGAACCTATTTCTCCATAAGATTGTCACAGAATGTTTTTCTGAAGAGATAAAGTTAAGACCTGAAGAATAATAAGCTAATTATACAAAATATAGGAAGGAGAGTGTACTAGGCAGAGGGAATAGCTTGCATAAGGACATGATGCATGTAATAGCTTGTTTTATTTAAGTTGGGTTCAAGGAATTGGGTGAAATCCACTCTTGCAGGAGTAAAATGAGCAAAGTCAAGGTCCTAATTTTGCTGTCTTTGTGGCTCATAGTAAGGACCGAACATCTTGGACAGCCAATAGGGTATTTAAAGCTAAAGAGAAATGTGATCAGATTTATCTTTTGACAAATATAAATGTCTTACAAGAGCCAGGGTGAAGGCAGAATTCAATAGGAGACTATTTGTTGTTGGAAGGTATGAATTAGCTTAGACTAGAGAAGTAAAGTGAAAATAGAGAGAAATGAAGAGATTTTAAATACATTTAGTGATAGAATTACCAAGATTTGCTGATGGATTAGTTAGAAGGTTTCAGAAAAAAACAATAAAATAGAGAAGATATTCTAAGTTTTTCAGTTTGAACAAGAGAATGGTATTGTTTTTACAAGATGAGGAAGATGAAAATTGGTGAGAAGCCTGAATCTCTGTTACTTTTCTGTTGTGAATTTAATTTATTTAAATAAGGCTTACTTTAAAAATAGTTCAGTAGGTAGGCTGCTTTCTTTTCATGTTCCAAATTATTGATAATCATCTTAAAATATGTTGCCCTGAGCCGATATAGTGAGTGCTTCAGCTATGTTTCTGATCAGAAATGAATATGGTAGACTGTCATTTTCCACTTTCTAGGTTAAATGTTTTATACAACATAGCATAAACTCATCACACAATGAATTGCTTAATTTACTCTTAAATATATTAGTCTCTTACCACTCAGGTTTTTGAATTACATTGTGATTTGCAGTGATAAAATGAATTTTGCCCCACTGCAGTATTTATTCCTATTAGACTTTGTCTGTTTAATTTGACCCATTGCTCCAGTATTGATAATATTTTAAATTTCTGTCTGGCATTAACTGATGTTGTTATTTTACTACCTCATGTGAAAATTTGATAAGCATTTCCTTTATATTTTTGTTCATTCATATAAATATTGATCAGGGCAGGGCTAAGAACAGGTTGACATGATATTAGAGAGCTCCCTTCAGATTGGTATCATTTTATTAATCCTAACTCTTTTCCACGTGATGACTCAACATCTCTGATCTTCACCTAATCATAATCTTTTCATAAATAATAAAAGCATTTATCAAATAATCCTGAAATTTGAACCTAAATTAATTTTGACCCTGTTAAAAATGAAGTTATATCTGATGTAATTAGTTTGATGTCAACTTATACTGCTCAATAGTGATTATCTCTTTTCTAGATGCTAACAATCATCCTTAAAATGTTTTCTAAAATTATTGAGGACTGGTTTTAGGTTTGAGGTACTTTAATTAATAGAATTTACTTACTATTACTGAAAACAAGATATTTATTAAATTACTCCCAGGCTTCTGATAACTTTTCCTTATCCATGATTTAAATGATCAATCAAAAAGTGGTCATATCTTTCCTTTTTCCTTTTGCAATACATATGACAGAAACTCTCATTTCTATACCTTGGCAGCTTGTATAAGCCTTAGTTCACATAGGGCTTTAGATTTTCTGATCATCTTCCTATAGATTTGTTTTACTGTTATATATGTGCCATTTGTTATAAATTCTTTTTGTTTTATACAGACCAAGGAAAGAGAAATTATTTTAAATGGTGACATATGGGTAAGTGGGAGAACTAAAAATCTTTCTGAAAGGACCTAACTAGTTATTATATTAGGGACTTCTAAATTTCAAGATTTTATAAATTTATTTGTGATAGAGATTGGATACTCAGATTTACCATAGATACATACTTTTGATTTATTTTATTTTATTTTAATAGGGGAAGGTAAAAGAATACATACTAGTAGAACAGAATTGTTGAACAAATTCTTACATTCCATTTTTATTATTTTTTCATGGGTAGAATACAAGTGGGAGATCTATAAGAAAGAAAGGATTCATTTCTGTGATTGAAATAGAATTTGAGGTGATTTTTAACATATGATGAATTACATTTTTAGAAGGGAGACAGATTATCAAAATAGAGCAAAATTCATAGGAGGAAGATATAAGAATGATGATGTAACTTTAAGTGCTAAGAGGATGCTATATGAAGATGACTGATGGGAAAATTTGAGGTTGAAAAAGCATTTGAAATTGATTTTATAGATTTGGTTAAAAAACAGTTGTCTACATTTTTGTCATATTTTGTTTAATAGAAAGAATTGAATCCAGATGAAAATAAAGCAACATTACTTAAAGTCATATTTTTATAATGCGTTGATACTGTGTATTATTATAATTATTCTTGGCAACTTTAAGAAATTTTCTCACTGTAAAGAATATATGAGCTCAAAAATTCCTGCTTATTGGTTTTTCTAACAAAAAGTAGTGTTTAACAGATTTATTTCAGGACCAGTTAGTACCTGTCATAAGCATTGAAAATTTCTTGTGACATGTTACTGCATAAAAACAAGACAAATTGTTTTTAATAACTAACTTAGAGATTGACAGAAAATTTAAAAGAAACTCAAGGATATTTAATTAAATATATCTTTATTGTGTGGCATAGAAATTTGTGCAGAAAACTGCTAATACAAGGGAGCAAGACACATATCCAAGTGTCTCTGCTAAATTGTAGAAAAAAGGAGATTTGTATAAGTAGACAGGCCAAAGTAAGGGAAATATGATGGGTTCTGTATTTAAAAATTCTATCAGTTATCATGTCTTAGAGAGTTTATATAAATTTTCCTTCCTTGAATTCACCAAAACTAGAAATCAATATTAATAGGTTTGGAGAAAAGATACGACTTCAGTTTTCTTAGATATGAGAAGTCTATGGGATTTTCCAGGGTGAAAGAGCATGGTTGTTATGAGTATTACATAAATTAATATCTGTAAAGAACTTTAAAACAATTACAAATGATAAATACTATACTAGTATTCCATAAACAAATATATAAAAACAAACATCTCAGAAAGACCTATCTGAAGACGTATATAATTGTGAGTCTTAGGAATTTATTTTTTTTGTTTTGTTTCTCTGTTGAATTGGCTATTTTATTTATTAAATTTATTGGGGGGTGACATTAGTTAATAAAATTATATAGGTCTCAAATATACAATTCAGTCATACGTCATACGTATATTGCATTGTGTGAGTATTAAGAATTTAGACAAGTGATTCTCATTGAGGAAAGCTTAATATCCTGGGAAGGATTTTCAAAATATATATCAAACATATATTCTATTCCCCAAGATTCTGATTTTTTTTTCCTGTGACAGACTTTTGATTACCTACTAAAATCTGTCTTTTTCTTCTTTCTTGATAACAGACCTCCAATTTTACTTCAGGCATCAAAGTGTACCTAGCACAAAAAGCTGTATTTCTTACACTCTTCTTTGTAGCCTGGGTGGCTAACGAGATATAAACAGAAATTATTGGAAGGACCTCTGGGAAAGTTTCTTAAGACACATGACCTGTGCCCTTTTCTCATTTTACCTTTTCCTCTATCTTGCTGACTGTAATACACCCCTGAGTAAATCTTGAGTATGGAAGCCATGTAAATGCAGTAAGATAGAGATGACAAATTTTAAGAGCCTGAGTTCCTGATGACCTGGTAGAGATCCTCCTGTACCAGTTCTGGATGGACTTTGAAGAGAAAGAAATATAACACAGTATTAATTTTTAAAATATTCCCAAGCAGTTTACATCTGACAGGGCCTCCATTCTCCATGAAGCTGTATTCAATATTGTACTTTTTATTTTCACACATATCTGATTTATTTGTAAAACTTGCGATAATTCTGGCCTCATTTCGCTTTTTCTATGTACCTTTTAGTTTTCTGTGAAATAATTTGTCCCTTCTTTCTTACTTTGAATTTTCCTTCAGCTTTTCTGTGTAACACTAAACACTTCTTACTGTTTATTCTTCATTTCTCCTTTCCCCTCAATTCCTTTAGTCATAGCACCCCTCTGACAGGTGCCCCTTTCGCTTAACATCTCTTGAACATTGTCCAAAACATATCATTAGCTCTTAATAGAAAAACAGTTTATCAGAATCACACACAGTGGAGCTTTCATCTTTTCCTAACTCTGCCCATCTCACAGATTTTTGTTTTTATAATGAAAATCTATCATGATGTATAACATATGTGAAACATATGTAAGGATGTTATCATTGGTGCCATTTATTTTGTTTCCACAGAATCTACATTCTCCTGTTGATTTAGAAAATTCTAGTGAACAGAGAAAATACGTTTCTTCTCTTTTATACAAATTAAACCCCCAAAATATTGGCATGAAATTTAAAAAATCAAGACATCTGATTCAAAAAGGTTAGTTATATGAATTTTTAAATTTAATGAATAAATTTTGATGGAGGAAAATTAAATCCAGTAGAATTGGGCATGTGAATTTTGAAGTATAAATATGACTTCATGAAATGCATGTTGAGCATTCTAGATAAAATATCCACATCTCATTCAATATTTTATAAATATACATATAAATAAACAACAGAAAGTTGTTTCATGGATATCAAGGACCTGATGTTGATTAAAAGTTTGTAATAGGAGAAATATGGGTTAGCAGCTTTTTTACTGTATAGTTATGTCAGCCTGGTACCTTTTTCAGGAATCTGTCTAGTATAGGATTGAATTATTTCAATTAAATAATGATATTAAATTTTCTTTAGGCTTTGAACATAACTATTTTGTTATGTAAAAATAAGCTTTATCTTACTGTCGATAAAATTTTGGTTATCAAATGTGTACTTGTTTTTATTTTATTTTTGTAGAACTTTTTCTGATGAAGTTATGTCATGATCAGATGACTTTTTCTTTACCTCTGTCTTTCACAGAAGAATCATAAAATCATTTCTGTAAAATCATCTGAAGGTTTTATAAATTTTATCAATACTTTCTTTTAAGCCTTTTAAAAATTATTGTGATAAGAACATTTAACATGAGACCTAACAGATTGTTAAGTCCACACTCTAGTATCATGAACTACAGGAACCATGTTGTACAGCACATCTCCAGAACTTTTGCATCTTGTATAAATGAAATTTTATACTCATTGAACAGCAACTATTTCACCTTCCTCTAGCCTGTTAATTTTTAAATATTTAAATTTTTCTTTTTTAAAAACTCATGATAGCGTCTTGACTCTCATTGATTTTTCTCTTTGTTTACAAACTGGTCTAACTCTGCCAGATTCTCACATGTCAGTGGCTTTGTTATTTCATCAGTTCTCCATTAGTTTCATGAACTTACATACTTCATAAAGCTCTGCATCTTTTATTTCAAAATTATTTTATTTTTATATAGCTATTCAGCCCATAGGCTTATTAACCAAAATGAAATGAAGGAAAAATAGTAATGCCATGCTCAATACTCCAATTTATTTTTTCTCTACTCCAAGGTGATATCATTGAATGATTTTAACTGACTCTTATGTTATGTAATTTTATATTTCCAAATAACATGCTTATTTTGCTAAAATTAATTTGCAATTTTAGGGATTATCTACAAATTTCCATAGTGAAAGATGGAGATTTAATTTTTTTATAAATCTTTTTTAATACACATACTTATCTCCTCTAATATCTCAATGGAATGATATTATCACTATTTGGAGGTTAACTAATATTTAATGTTTTAATTATGACTATGAAAACAGTATAGCTGAACTACACAATATATTAGGAATATATTTTTCTCATACTATTATTTTGAAAACTTGCTTGAAAAATCTTATACCATCACATCACTATCCTCAAGCACATGTATACATATGTATTTTTTTTCAAAGTATGTCTGCTTGAGCACTTCATTTCACTGATTTACTCAGGACTGCTTGCTCTCTAAATCTTCTCTTAACAACTATTATTTCTTCACTTGTGATCCCTAGAATTTACTTGTCTCTATGCTGTATTGGAACTCTCATTTCTAGTATTCTATATCCTGTTCTTTTTTGGTTTATTTTCTTATTTACTGAAGTGTACATTAGTTTATTGAGTAGTTATACATGGTAGGTAAAGTTTTTAAAACCTTGAAAGCCTAAACATGTCTTTAAGCTAATAATTCTTTCATAATTTTTTTTTTCGGAATTGCTTTATTGTTTTCTAGCTTCCAGCATTAGCTTTGAGAAGTCCATTGCCTTTTAGTGCTTAGTTTGATGTATGCGAATGTCTGTTTATTGCTTTTCTGTTCCGACTGGAAACTTTTAACATTTTCTCTTTATAACAGGTGTGCAATTGCACAGTGATTTGTTTCATAGATATTTGTTTGCTAGGGTAGATTTTCTTTCTCTTTAATTTATTGTAGCTTTTCAATCTGAAAATATTCCTCAGTTCTACATCTTACTCTTATTTGTTTTTTGTAGTAATATATATATATATATATATATATGTATTATATATATATATTAAATATATATATATACACACACACACTACATATATTTGGTATATATAATAAAAAACTTAACATTTTAACAATTTTTAACTGTACATTAAGTACATTCATATTATTGTGTAACCATCATGACCATTCATCTGCAGAACCATATCATCTTCTTCAGCTGAAACTCTGTGCCCATTAAACAATAACTACGAATTCTTCCCTCCCCCACCCCTGAAAACTACCATTCTACTTTCTGTCTCTAGAATTTGATTACCTATCTCATGGAAGTGAAATGATACAATATTTGTCTTTTTGTGACTGGTTTATTTCACTTCGCATAATGTCTATAAAGTTCATCCATGTTGTGTGTCACAATTTTTTCCTTATTAAGGTTGACTAATATTTCATATATGTAGAAACCACATTTTGCTTATCTATTTATTTTGCTTGACACTTGGGTTGCTTTCACATTTTAGCTGTTGTGAATAGTTTTGCTATGAACACAGGTGTGTAGATATATATCTCTTTGAGATCCTGCTTTCAATTGTTTTGGGTATATACCCAGAGGTGGAATTGCTGTCATATAATGTTATTGTTAATTTTTTTGAGGAACCACCATACTGTTTTCCACAGCAGCTGTACCTTTCTGCATTTTTAAATTCAGTACACAAGGGTTCCACTTTTTCCACATGCAGACCAACACTTGTTTTATTCTTTTCTTTTTTCTTTTTCTTTTTTCTTTTCTTTTCTTTTCTTTTCTTTTCTTTTCTTTTCTTTTCTTTTCTTTTCTTTTCTTTTCTTTTTTTTCTTTTCTTTTCTTCTCTCTCTCTCTCCCTCCCTCCCTTCTTCTCTCTCTCTCTCTCTCTCTCTCTCTCTCTCTCTCTCTCTCTCTCTCTCAATAGCCATCCTAATGGATGTGAAGTCATATCTCATTGTGGTTTTGATTTGAATTTCTTTGAGCATTTCTTTCTGTTCTTATTGCTATTTGTATATTTTCTTGGAAGAAATGTCGGTTCAAGTCTTTTGCCCATTTCTTAATTGGATTGCCTATTTTTTGCTGTTGAGTTGTAGAATTTCTTTATATATTCTTAATATCAATCTCTCATCAGACATTTGATGTGCAAATATTCTCTCCCATTCTGTAGGTTATTTTTTTACTTTGTTGATACTGTCCTTTGGTACACAAATGTTTCTAGTTTTGATGAAGACCAGATTATTTATTTTTTTCTTGTGTCACATGTACTTTTAGTGTCATATCCAAGAAATCATTGCAAAATTCAATATTATGAAGCTTTTTTTCTATGATTTCTTCTAAGAGTTTTATAATTTTAGCTCTTATGGTTAAGCCTTTGATCTGTTTGGGATTAAATTTTGTATATGGTATAAAGCTTCACATTTTTACATGTGTAATCTAGTGTTCCAGCACTGTTTGTCAAAAGACTTACTTTTCCACCATTTAATGATCTTGATCCTCATGTTGAAAATCATTTGACCATAAATACAGGAGTTTATTTCTGGTTTACTCTTTTTCATTGATCTGTACATCTGTCTTTACATCAGAACCATACTTTTGATTATCATAGCTTTGTAGTAAGTTTTGAAATGAGGAGGTATGGGAACTACAGGTTTTTTTTCTTTTTTTAAGATTATTTTGGCTCCTTGGGGTGCCTTGAAATTCCATATGAATTTTATGATAGATTTTTCTATTTTTGCAAAAATGCCATTAGCATTTTGATAGTAATTGCAGTGAATTTACAGATTACTTTGAGTAGTAGCTTAACTATATTAAATCTTCCAGTCCATGAACACAAGATGTCTTTCCATTTATTTGTGTCATCTTTAATTTCTTTCAGCAGCATATTGTACATTTCAGTGTGCAAATCTTTCACCTCCTTAAGTTGATTCTCTATTTTATTCCGCTTAAAATTATTGTAAATGGAATTGTTTTCTTAATTTCCTCTGTGGATTTCTCATTGTTAATGTGTAGAAGCACAAATGATGTTTGTGTGTTGGTTTTGTATCTTGTAACTTTGTGGAATTTGTCTGTTCTAAAAGTTGTGTGTGTGCGCGCGTGTGTGTGTGTGAGTGTGTGTATAATTTGTAAGGCTCTTTACATATAAGATCGTGTTCTTTATGAACAGAGGTAATTTTAATTCTTCCTTTTTAATTTGCCTGTCTTTTAATTCTTTTTCCTGCCTGAATGCTCTGGCTAGGACTTCCAGTACTATATTATATAAAACTGGTGAAAGTGGGCATCCTTGGCTTATTTCTGGTCTTAGAGGAAAATTTTTCAGTGTTTTACCAATACATATGATGTTAGCTGTGTATTTTTTTCTTATCTGAGCTTTATATATTGAGGTAATTTTCCTCTGTTCTTTGTTTCTTAAGTGTTTTTATCATCAGAGTATGTTGAATTTTGTCAATTTCTATCTTCATTGATTTTATGTTCATGTTTTCTTTACTTCATTCTGTTAATGGGTACAGTAGTCCCCCATTTTCCATGGAAGATATGTTTCAAGAACCCGAGTGGATGCCTGAAACCTTGGATAGTACTGATCACAACTTTTTTTTCTATACATCTATACCTATGATGAACTTTAATTTATAAATTAGGCACAGTAAGTGATTAACAATACGTAATGCTAAAATGAAATAATTATAATAAGATACTGTAATATAAGTTATGTGAATGTGGTGACTCTAACAAAATATGTTATTGTGCTTAAAGTACTTAAAGGAAGCACTTTAAGGCTTCTCTCTGGCATGTCCAAATTGCCATCACTGCTCTTGTGCTTTGGGGCCAACATTCAGTAAAATAAGAGTTACTTTAACGTAAGCATTACAATACCCTGGTAGTCGGTCTGATAACTGAGACAGTTGCTAAGTTACTAATGAATGGGCAGCATATACAGCATGGATACGCTAAATTAGGGGACGGTTCATGTCCCAGGTGGGATGGTACAACATTTTATCACACTGCTTCAGGACAACCAGCAATTTAAAACTTATGAATTGTTTATTTCTGGAATTTTTCATTTAATATTTTGGACCATGGTTGACAATAAGTAACTAAAACAATGGAAAGTGAAACTGCAGTTAAGGGAGACATTATGTTGTACAATTCTTGCATTCCAATAATAATTCCCACTTGATCCTGGTGTATAAACTCTTTACTATGCTATTTAATTTTTGCTAGTATTTTGTTGAGGATTTTTGTATCGATATCTATAAAGGATACTTGCTTTTTTTTTTTTTTTTTTTTTTTTTTTTTTTTTTGTAGTTTCTTTGCCTGGCTTTGACATAAGGATAATGTAGATTCTTAAGAGTACTTCACACTCCATTGAGTATGTTAACTATGGGTTTGTTGTATGTGTGGTTGCTAAGAGTCAGTTGATCTAATTATGCCTGTCAAACAACTCTGAGCTTCCAATTCCCCACCTTTTAGTGCTCTGCCTTGTGAGTCAGCTTCTTTGTTTCCTTGCATCAAACCTTAAATTTCAACTTTATAGTGCCTGTTATCAGTTACCTTTTATCCATCTGCTTTCTAGTTTGAAAATGTTTCTTGGCGTCACTCCTATTTTCTGCTTTTCTTTCTCATTATCTTTGCACATTTATTTATTTTTGATCATGGTACTGAGGTGCAAGGAGGGATCAAAAATACTTAAGTTTAAACTATTTAATCCATTTTCTTTAACCTTAAGTCTTTATTCATATTTTTAATTAAGATAACTTGTATCCACGTTTTATATTAAATATGTGGGATGATAGAAAACTAGAAAGGGAAGAAGGAAGGAAAAGGGAGTTTTGGGACACTTGTCTGTTCCAGGAAAGGGATATCTGAACCCTTGGAAAACATCACCCATAAATTATGCAGTCCTGATTGACTTCCCTCTCAAGTAAATAAATGCTTTGTTCAGCCACAAGTAATGAATTGTGAAAATTAAAATGTGTTATAGTGATAGATAAGGTCACATTGTGATATTTAATTTATTTTTCTGTTTTACAGATGTGGAAAGTGAGTTTAAAGAGCTAAGACAATTTGTCCAAGGTCATATAATCTAAAAGTGTCAAAGCTGGTACTAATTCCAAACTCTGTTTCATGATTTCTACTCTAATGCCCTTTCTGTTTAAGTGTGATGCCTCCTGAGGTCTGTAAATGTATTGCTATGTAATAATTAAATCAAATGCATGAGGTTATGGCTGTAATTTCTCTTTCTGATTAATGTATAAAAATGCAGCTGATTTCTGAATATTAGTTTTGTATCCTGCTACATTACTGAATTTATCAGGTATAACAGTTTTTTCGTGGAATCCTTACCATTCCCTACATGTAGTAGCATGTCATCTGCAAAGGATGACAGTTTTACTTCTTCATTTCTAATTTGGATGCCTCATATATATATATATTTTTTCTTTTCTGATTGCTGTGGCTGCAACTCCCAACACTGTGTTGAATAAAAGTGATGAAAGTGGACTTTTTATCTCTGTTCTTAATCTTAAGGAAAACACTTTTAGCTTTTCTCCATTGAGTATGTTAAGTGTGGGTTTGTTATATATGGGCTTTATTACGTTGAGGTGTGTTCTCTTTATTCCCACTTTACCAAATGGTTTTATAATAAATGATGCTGGATTTTGTCAAATGCTTTTTCTTCATCTACTGATGTGATCATAAGATTTTTATCCTCATTTTGATTATGTTATGTATTAAGTTAATTGATCTGTGGATATTGAACCAAGCTCTCATTCCAGGAATAAATCCAACTTGGTCATGGTATGACCGTTTTAATGTATTGCTGAATTCAGTTTGCTAACATTTTGTTGTGGAATTTTGTACCTATGTTCATCAGGGATATTGGTATATAATATCTTTTGTAATATCTTTGTCTGGTTTTAGAATCAGGGTAATGCTGTCCTGCTAAAATGATCCTGGGGGGCATCCCTCCTCTTGAATATTTTAGAATAGTTTGAGAAGGACAGGTGTTAATTTTTCTTTGAATATATGGTAAAATTCAGCTGTGAAGCCATCCAGGCCAGGACTTTTGTATGTTGGGAGCTTTTTGATTACTGATTCAATTTTGTTAGAAGCTATTAGTTTGTTTAATTTTTTTGTTTCTTCTTGACTCAGTCTTGGAAAATTGTATGTTTCTGGGAATTTATCCATTATTTCCAGATTGTCCAATTTGTTGGCATGTAACTTTTTGTAGATTTTTTTTTTTTTTTTTTATAATTCTTTGTATTTCTGTTGAGTGAGTTGTCACTTCTCTTTCATTTCTGGTGTGTGTGGGGGAGTGGTCCTCTCTTATTCTTGTTGAGTCTGATTAATGGTTAGCAAAATATTTGTCTTTTTAAGAAATTGCTCTTGGTTTCATTGATTTTTTGTATTTAAGACTCTACTTTGTTTATTTCAGCTTGGATATTTATCATTTCCTTCCTTCTACTCACTTTGGGCTTTGTTTGCTGCTCTGTTTTTAGTTCCTTTGGGTATAAGGTTGATTGCTTATTTGAGATTTTTATTATTTCTTGAGATAGACTTGTACTACTATGCATTTTTCTCTTAGAACTGCTTTCACTGTGTCTCATAGATTTTGGATTGTTTTGTTTCCATTTTCATTTATCTCAAGGTATGTTTGATTTATTTTTTCATCTTGTTAACCCATTCATTGTTTAGTAGCATGTTATTTAGAATGTTCCTTGTGTTTTTAAAATTTTCTTCTTTTAATGGCCTAATGTAGTCTATCATGGAAAATGTTCCATGTGCTCTTGAAAAGGATGTATATTTTGCTGCTTTGGGGTGAAATGCTCTATAAATATCAATTAAATCTATCGAGTCTAATGTGCCATTTAAGGCTGGTGTTTCCTTGTTGATTTTCTGGATAATCAATCATGGATGTCAATAGAGTGTTAAAGTTCCATACAATTACTGTAATACTGTCTATTTTGCCCTTTATGTCCATCAATATTTGATTTATAAATTTAAGTGCTCGAACATTGGTTGCATAAATGTTTACAAGGGTTATGTCCTCTTGTTGGATTGACCCCTTTATCTGTATGTAGAGTCCTTTGTCTCTTATTACAGCCTTTGTTTTAAAGTCTGTTTTGTCTGATATACATATCATTATCCCAGCAGGAAATATCTTTTTTCCACCTTTTTACTTTTATTTTGTATGTGTCTTTCAATCTGAAATGAGTCTCTTGTAGATAGCATATGTATGGGTCTTGTTTTCTTATCAATTCAAACACCCTGTGTCTTTTGATTGGACCAATCTATATTTAAAGTAGTTGTCAATATATAGTAAGTAGTTATTGTCATTTTATAATTCATATTTATGTTCTTTTTTCTCTCTTTTTCTTTTTAAAGAAGACATCCCTTTAACATTTCTTGTAATACTGGTTTGGTGGTAATGATCTGGTTTTACCTTTTTCCTGTCTGAGATGCTATTTAGCTCACCTTCAATTTTAATTGATAGCCTTGGTGGGTAGAGGAGTCTTGGTTGTAGATCCATGCTTTTCATTGCTTTATATATTTTGTGTGCCAGTCCCTTCTGGCCTGCAAAATTTCTGTTGAGAAATCATCTGACAGTCTAATGGGAGTTCCCTTGTAGGTAATTAACTGTTTTTGTCTTGCTGCTTTAAGGTTCTCTTTTTGTCTTTGACATTGATATTTTAATTTTGATGTGTCTTGGTGTTGGCCTCTTTGGGTTCATATTGTTTGGGACTCTCTGTACTTCCTGGACATGTCTATTTTCTTCACCAGGTTAGGGAAATTTCCCATCATTATTTCTTTAAATAAGTTTTCAACCTCTTTTACCCCTATGATGTGAATGTCAATATGCTTGATGTTGCCCCAGAGATACTTTAAAATATTTTATTTATTTATTTTTTATAGTTTTTCTCATTGCTTTTCTTATTGGGTGTTTTCTGCCACATTGTCTTCCAAATTGCTGATTCAGTACTCTGCTTCATCTAATCTGCTGTTGATTTCTTCCAGTGTACTCTCTATTTCAGTTTTGGTATTCTTTATTTCTATCTGTTCTTTTTTATGGTTTCTGCATCATTTTTTATATTTACTGTCTCTTTGTTGAAGTTCTCACTGAATTGATCTATTCTTCTCCTAAATTTGTTTAGCATTCTTATCACCATTGTTTTGAAACTTCTATCTGGTTTATTGCTTGCTTCCATTTTGTTTAGTTCTTTTTGGGAGGTTTTCTCCTGTTTTGCATTTGGAGATATGTTTCTTTGTCTCCCGATTTTGGCTGTCTCTTTATATTTGCTTCTCTGCATTAGGTAGATCTGCTACATCTCTTGGCAGCATGGCCTTATGTAGTAGTTGTCCTGTGGCGTAGTCTTCCTGGTTTCCTGAGCCAGTTGCTCCATGAATGTCCCTTGTGTGGTTTATGTGAGCCCTCTTATTGTAGTTCAGCTTTGATTGCTATTAGCACATTAGTGGGTGGAAATGACTGTCAGACTAACTGGCTGTGAGGACTGGCCATGATTATAGTGAGGGCTGTCCCCACAGAGCGGGATTCACCCCAGCAGGGCTCTGGCAAGTAGTGCATTTTTCTGTTTAGGATTATTTTAATTCATTTCCTCTTTTTTTTTTTTTTTTTTAATAATAGCATATGTCAAAGTCATACAGGATGAGAATACCTTTTTCTCTTAGCAGTAGATCTTCTTCCTTCAACATAAAGTTTTTCCTTTCAGAATGATTAGTGTAATTTCTTTGTCTAATTATATTCAAATATGAGCTACACAAACCTTAGTTTGGAAGATTAGAAGTTTCGCAGTCTCCTGCTGCTATTTAGTTCATATTAAATAATAACACTGTGTTTGAGAAGTAGACCCTTTCTGGACTATATATTCCCCCTAAATTGAAATTTGAATAATACTGGGAGTACTAAGTGGGGAGAGTGCTATGACAGTGTCATAAGAAGTAGCATCTTTTAATAGTCATGATTTTCATAAAGAGAATCCTTTTCATTCTGGCTTCTACCTATTCTTTGGCATCTGTGAAATCTTGGTCCATTAGATCAGTCTTTTCATTTCTTAATCATTCTGTATCTTCACTGATTTTTTTTTTTTATGTACTTAACCAAGAAGTGAGAGAAATGTGTTGAAATCTTAAACTATAATTGTGGATTTCTTTGCTTCTCCATAATTATATTGAATTTTATTTACTACATTTTGAGGTGATTTTATTAAGGAGCTACAAGATTATAATTGTTATGTGTTCTTGGGGAATGGAACATTTTATTGAATTTGGTGAATTGAACCTATTATATATTTATTTATTCTTAATGGTGTTTGTTTCCTCATACTCTATTTCCTCATACTCTGGTACAGTATCACCAGTTATATTTTGGTTGAAAGTTTTCTAATATATTTTTTCATTCTTTTACCTATGATAACTCTTTGCTTTATATGTGTGTCATGAAAACAGCAAATAGCAGGGCTAGCTTATTTAGCTCTTTTATATGTATTATGTTTATTGAAATATTTAGGTCTATTTTTGTATTTTTTTTCAATTTGCTTTACTCTTTCTTGTTCTGTATTTTTCTTTCCATTTATGTTGACTTTTTTATTTTCAAATAATTTCAAATTTAAAAAGACAGAAAGTAAAAATTATTTTTGGATATTCTTCATTCATACCTCAAATGCTATCATTTTATATAATCATAGTACAATTATAAAAACAGGAAGTTAGCATTGGTGCAATACTGTTAACTTATCTATGAACCATATTTGTGTTTTGCTAGTTGTCTGACTAATGTCCATTTTTTGGCCCCAAATCCAATCCTATTATCATCTGAGTTTTAATTTTGTCTACATATATTTGTTTTACCTATTCTATTTATTTGATTTTAGCTTTTTAAAGACAGACAGCAAATCTTACCAAGTATTTGATCAAACAATTTAAATATCATTTGTACCATCTCCTAGATTAATTTCTCATCTTGTTTAATCTCACTTTTCTTCAAAAGTGTTTATATGTGAGACTACAGTAAACCTTTTGAACTTTTATCAGAAACTGTTTTTTTGCCCTTACATTTGGCTAATAAGTTAGGCAAATTTTAATATCCATATTTAAAATTATTTTTTTCAGTACTTTAAAATATCATTTTTTCTTTCTTCTTTTTTTTTTTTTGCATTTAGTTTGGCTATCAAGGAATCTGATGTCATTTTACTCTGGTACCTTTCGAAATTTTAAAATTATTTCTTTTCCTTCGGTATCCTTAAATTTTACTAGTGTGTGTGTGTGTTTTCCTCTTACTCTCTTCTATTTCCACGTCTTTGTTATTTCTTCACGTATTTTCTTCCCTTTTATTTTCATTTTTTTCTTCTTCTGGAACACTAATTACCTAAGAATTTTCACTTCTGTCCTTCATATCTTTCACTACTTTTTAAAAATGTTTTGTATCTCTTTATCCCAGACTTTTGGGGGGATAATTTCTCAAATCAATCTTTAAACTCATGATTATTTTTCAGTATCTCTTTTACTATTTATATTATCTATGTAGAAAAGGTTTTCACTTATCTACTTTATTACTATTTTTTTCTCATTCTTTTTCATATTGTTTTTCTTTTTCTATTCTTATATTCAATATATGTATGTAAAATTATTATACTGTCTAATTTTGCTCTTGGTAGCATCTTTGGTCCAGCTTGTTATCTTTCTCTTGATGTAGTTTTATTTTAGCTTATGAGATCATATTTCCAGGGGTACTAGATTTTCTTTTTGATAATGTGAATTGGGAAATTGCCAATTATAAACCTTCATCTATGCCAATACAGGTAAGTTCAAGGACAGGAGAAGGGGAGAGCTCTCTGGCAGAGACCACAAATAACACACTCTTATATAATGTTGTCTCACCAGTTTTTCAGATCAGTTTCTCTTAAAAAACTTTATATATGGAAAATCTACCTATAATGTAGTTAACTATTCATAGGCCATATCTTTACTCTAATTTTTTCTTGCCCAAATTATTCCAGTAGACTCCCAACTGTTTTCTTTTTTTTTCTTTTTTTTTTTTTTGCTACTAATGCATTATTTCAAAAACATGTATCTGATTATATGATTTTCTTGTTCCATTCTTTAAAAAAAAAAAAAAGATCATTGTCTATAGAATAAACATGTTAGTGTGGCTTTCAAATCCTTCCCTAATCTGGTTTGAGGTTATTTTCTAGTCTTCGATCTTAGTATTTTTCCTTTTTTATGAAGGCTATCTTCTATTTATATGGTACTACCCATAATTCCAAGAATGTAACACTGTGCCTGTGCTTATGTTTTTTTCTCCACCAGGAAGCACATCCATTTTTGTTTGTTAAAACCCACTTACTCTGTGATACTGTAATTACATTTGTTTTCTCTACTAAGGTTTTATTCTCTCTAATAATTGCAGTTAATGCCCTTATCATATGCATTCCATAGCACTCTGTTTGTACTTTTAGTTATGTTTGTTTTTGGCAAACTTTCCCTTGCCAAAATATGAATGCCTTGAAAACAGTGGCTGGATTTTATATTTCTCTGTCTTCTGTAACATCCAGAAGTATACTGTGCCATACAAGATATTGTTAAGTGATTTTGAATCAGTGTTATAAATGAAGTTTACCTTTATCTGAGAGGTAAATTGCATGGCAACAAGTGAGGAAATGGGTAGTAATTCCTTGTTTCCCTTTCTTAAACATAACTTTCATACATTGCTATAGAGTTAACAAGGCTTCAATAAAATCTCCTTATACCCCACATATGTAGTTATGTATTTTTAATTTGTTTTATTCAACGAATATTTATAGAGTAAATGTGTACTTGTGATAATGGTAGTGAACAGCTGCTCTGCAAACTTATAAAGCAGTATTTCTCAGACTTTCTTAATCTCAAATTGTGGCACATGTTGAAAATGATAAAATTTATATGGTACATTGAGGTAATCTGGGTGGTTTGGAGGAGATTCTGCATGGGCCTGATAAAAAAATATTCATTTTATGTTATCTAATTATAAAGGAAAGTAGTATATTAGGGATATACATATATATGTGTTTTATGTCTACATTATGTTTCTTATATGTATATTATATATGAAACTTCTAAATAAGATATTTTCAATATTTTAATAAGAAATTAAAGCTTAGTACTGTAAATGTGAATTTCTGCTAGTTAATTATGCTTAAAATAACTATATCCATTTCTGATCAAGATTTAATATTTATCTCTTATTTTTGTACTCTTTAGTGAGAATTTTTAAAATTCTGTGCTTAATGCTGGACCTTGAAAAGATATACAAATATACTAATTTTATAATTAAAAATAATAGACTGTTTTATTGTATTGAATAACAAGCAGTCCTGGACTAGGATAACAAAAGAATATTTATTGAATTTGGAACATGGAAAGAAACTCTATTAATCAGGTCATGAATGTGAGCAATTATTTCCACATGATATGGATCATCACTAAGGAGCTCTATTCTCTAAATACATTTTCTATTGAGCACTGATTCTCAATCTTTTTTCCTTCTTTGGTCACAAATACAAATCTAATGAACTTAAAGAATGTGATTTTAAAAATTATTCTCTTTCTGTTCCCAAAGATGCATATTCGAACACACATTTTTAAAAATAATTTTAGGGGTTCATGGGTCCGCTGAAGCCTTATCCATGATCCTTAAATTAGTTGATAAAAACAGAGATCATATAATTTAGCTCATGTATAGGTTTTATGCTGTCTCTAAAATCTCCAGAAAAAGTCTACCCCAGTAGGTAATAGTTCTGATAGCATCAGTTACACATTTTGTGTGCTTTTATATCTTCACACTTAAAGCAATTCCTAAGCTTTAGGCATTGTATAAGATTCTCTTGAGACGCATGAAGTGTTCAATGATACTGAAAGAATATAAATTAGTCTGAGTGCTATTCTTATCACCTGTTACAATAATTCCAACTTTAAGATATTATTCTTAAATATTAATATCTGTGCAGATAAATATAATGTGTGTAAGAAAACTGTCCACAGTAATATATGATTTTTAAAAATGTTTAATTAGGAATAACATATACTTATATCCTGGTGTGGTTTTTCTGATTCATATATTGTTACTATCATGTCAGCCAGAATAATTCATAATTTATATACTTATATATATAAATTTATATATATTTATACTACTGAGTATTGCAACTCCTACATAGGACCATATTTCTCCATTCACTTTCTCATCAGGACATTTCAAATTGGCAAAACTTTCAAAATATTCACCAGTTATACAAATACACTAAGGAATGACACTTGACTATTTGTACCATGCCTATATATCTCAGTTTTGCCCTCAAAAGTCTTAATTAATGCCCATTGTTCAGGTGTAATTAATAACAGTGCCTCTCTGTCTTGAATGTGTCTAGCTTTGAATGATGCGTAATTATACAAGTTATGTGCCACCCTCATTTTCTCTTATCTATAGGCAAATTTAACATGACTTATTTGTCAAATTAGACTGGCTTTCCAGATTTTTTTTTCCCTTGAAGAACTTACATCTATGGCCCAGAAAAAACTGATGAAATCTCTGTCGAGGTTTATGGGTTTATGTCATACAGAAACAAGTTTACATTATGAAATATTTCTGTTTTATATTTAAGAGAGTTGTATACTTTATATGATATTCTCCAGAGTGTGCAACCTCATAGATTTTGAGTTTATTTAACACAAATAATCATTTAGCCATACACCATCCTGCTAAAAGCATTCAGTAGATAAGGTCTCTTCCTCCTAGAAAATATCGTTTCTCCATTTTTTTCTGAAGTTCCAGTTGACATGAAGATTAGAGTAGATCACCTGCCTTCCCCCCCCCCCCTTTTCCTTATAAACAATGAATGGATCACTGTCCGGATGCTTTAACTCCTTCTTTTCACCCCTTCAGCAGGTTTGGAAATTTAGAGTATTTCATTATATTGAGATTTTTTTAACCATATTTAAGGTTATTACTACATTTATATTTTTAGCAGCTCTAGGCATTCAAAATCCCACAGCAAATAAGGCATATAAAAGCTTACCCTCATGGAGCTAGGATATTAGTGGTAAGAATGGTATTACATGTTTTAGTGGAATTTCTGTAAGGCTATGAAGTTAAACATCCCTACTTGTAACTTATAAAAAAGGATAGCTATTATTTTATCTCATTTATAGTATCAGATACTTTAATTAATTAAATTATACATGGTGTGGCAGCTTAACTAGTGATTGCTTTTGTTATAAATACTATCCAAAATTTCTGTTTCACTAATAATTAGCTTGCAATAAATGATGCTTTTATCTCTTTAACTTAATGTAAGCCTATTATACTTTCTAGTTTTTATTTTATTTTTCCTAACCTAATATTTTGTTTTTTCTTTATGAAAATGATACATCACTGCAGGCCAGATGTTTAAGAGAAATGTGATGCTTCATGAATACCTATTTTAAGAGATTTTTTCAGTGTTAGAAATTAAACATATAAATTTATTGATTTATACTGAAAGGGTATGGCATACTAAACAGACACAGTAACCCTAAAAGTATATGTTGTGCTAGTGTTTTTTAACTCTTTATAGGGAGTGTAGCTGGAAGATAGGCTGATCTTCTGCCATTATTTCATAATAGCATTTATATTTCAGATATAGTTATGAAGAAGTAAATTCAAATCCTTTACAAAAAGTGCCAGCTGTTATATAAAAGACATTTCTGAGAATAAAATTGCTATTTCCTATTCAGAATATAAGGTCAAAGGGTTCATTATTTGAGGGTCATTATATCAAAGTACCTGTGATCAGATTTATACACTTTAGTTATTTTGCCACTATTACATACTTTGTCTTGTTCTAAATCCACATGTGATTATGAAATGAAGACTGTAAAGGAGATTTTAATGTTTCCATTGAAACACATTACATTTTCTTTCTCCAACAATTTTTTTTTTTCAAATTCATCCAGTTTATCATATTTTACTGGTTTCAATTCACTTGTGCTTAGGCATTTTTCATCTATTTTTTTTCTCCTAAATTGTTTGCTGGAATGTCTGAATTTTAGTCCAGGATACAAAATAGTATCAGCTAAATTACTTCAAATGAGCAATTAGAACATCCTCATGTATATAAAACTAGAAAACTTTGTTGCCAGATTTAAAATTAAAAGCAAACAAAAACACATTTTTATATAATAGCATAAATTAGTTTAAAATATTTTTAATAACCTAACTACCAAGAATAGAAAGGGAGAAGGTTAAATTCAAATAAAAGTAAGTATAACTTGATGGGAAGAAAATTGACTTTTGAATCAGATAGATTTGGATCATTTTCTGATTCTAAGCAACAATGCCATATATTGTATTGCCCAGATTCCCATGCATTTACGTAGGAATTACATGACTATGTCTGTCCATCTGACTGTAAGCAAAATGGAAACATCTCTTCAGCATGAAATGAGAAATAGTTGAATCTTTACTGTACTAAGCTACTGAAATTTCAGGATTTATATGTGAGAGAAGTTAGTATTAATTATGCTGGTGAATACAGAAATTGGTACTGTAACAAAACTTTAAATATGGTCTCATCTTAGTGACCAGATGAAAAAACTGATGTCAGAGGCTGGATAAATGGCAATCCAAGTTTTGTAGCAGCAAGTTGAAAAACTACTGATTTTATGTGTTGACTGACTGGACTGTGTTTGGCATGTTACCATAAGGAAAAAAGTAACTGGTTTTCAAGGCAAAATAAAAGAATGGAGAGCTCAGAAATTTAGGACTTTGAATATTTGGAAAGCTGCCTGCATTATAATCCCAAATAGTAAAACATTAAATTTAATAAGGTTTTGAGACAAAGACCCAAACCTCTTAGTTGAAAGTGATGATTCAGGACAGAGTTTAGATTGTGTGTGGCTTTTTACATATTGCTGCAGACAGCTTTATAGTAACTTCCATTATATTGCAAGAGAATTGGATGAAAGTAAAACAAACAAAAAACAACTCTGAGCACTATATATGACTCAACAAATTTTATTTTTTAATTGAGGTCACATTGGTTGATAACATATATTTCAGGTGTGCAATGTTATAATTTGACATCTGTGTAGAGCACCTTATGTTTACCACCGGATGTCTAGTTCTTATCCATCACCATACATTTGACCCCTTTTCTCATTTCACCTTCCTTCTACCCCTCATCCTTTCTGGCAACCGTCAATCTGTTTTCTGCATACATGAGTTTGTTTTTGGTTTTGTTTATTTTGTTTTTGTTTTATATTTTACATATGAATGAAATCATATGGTATTTGTCTTTTTCTATCTGATTTATTTTGTATAATACCCTCAGAGTCCATCCATATTGTCACAAATGTCAGGATTTCACCTTTGTTTATGGCTGAATTGAGTGTGTGTATGTGTGTGTGTGTGTGTGTGTGTGTGTGTGTGTGTAAAACTCACACCTTCTTTATCCATTCATCTGTCTATGGAGACTTAGGCTGTTTTCATATCTTGGCTATTTTGAATAGTGCTGCAATGAATATAGGTATGTATATATCTTTTTGAATTAGTGTTTTCATATCCTTCAGATAAATACCCAGAAGTGAAATAGTTGGATTATATGGTAATTCTGTTCATAATTTTTTGAGGAATCTCCATACTGTTACACTCAATGGCTTTACTAGTTTACATCCCCACCAACAGTGTGTGACAGTTCCATTTTCTTCGCATCCTCTCCGGCTTTTATTGTTTCTTGTGTTTTTGATGATAGCCATTCTAACAGGTATGTGATGTCTCTTTGTGGTTTTAATTTTATTTCCTATATAATTAGTGGTGTTGGACATCTTTTCATGTTGGCCATCTGTATATTTTAATTGGAAAAAATTGTTCATATACCTACCTGTTTTGTAATTGGATTGTTCATTTTTTTGGTTGTGATGTATGAGTTTTTTAAAATATATTTTGGATAGTAATCCCTTGTTGGATGAATGATTTGCAGATATCTTTTCCAATTCTGTAGTTTGCCTTTACATTTTGTTTATGGTTTTCTTTGCTTTGCAGAAGTTTTTTAGTTTGATATATTCCAATTTGTTTAATTTTTGCTTTTATTTCTCTTGACACTAGAGTGAGATCTACAAAAATATTGCTAAGATTAATGTCAAGACAATTAGTACCTACATTTCCTCTCTGTATTTTGTGGTTTTAGGTCCTACATTTAAATCTTTAATTCATTTTGAGTTAATTTTTGTGTATAGTGTATGATGGTAGTCTAGTTTCATTCTTTTGCATGTGTCTCCATTTTCCCAACTCCATTTATTGAAGAAACTTTCCTTTACTCCTTGTGTATTCTTGACTTTTTTGTAGTAGTTTTCCATATATGTGTGGTTGTATTTCTATCAGTACCACGCTGTTTGGGTTGCTATAATTTTATAATAAATATAGTTTGAAATTAGGGAATGTGGAACCTGAGGTTGTTCTTTTTTCTCAGAATTGCTTTGACTATTCAGAGTCTTTTGTAGTTTCATACAAATTTTAAAACTTTCTGTTCTATTTCTGTGTTAAGTGCTATTGGGATTTTGATAGGGATTGCAATGAATATGTAGGTTGTTTTAGGTAATTTGGATATTCTAACAATGTTAATTCTTCCAATCTATGAGCATGGAATGTCTTTTCATTCATTTGTATCTTCTTCAATATCAAAAAAATTTTGAAAGTGATTATTGACACATGAAACTGACAAAAGAAAATAGATAAACATCTGAAGTTTCAATGTACAGGTGTTGCCAGAGAATCATACTCTGAAATACCTTTGACCATTCAAGATGGTCAAAGATAAAACGTGTGTCTCCAAACATTATCAAGTAGGAAGGGCACTAAAAACAGTTTTTGTAGTTTCTGAGGCAAGCAGTTTCTCCACTGAAGAAGAACATCCAAAAGACATGGGACTCGTTGCAAGAATCAAGACTAATCCAGGAACCACCCATAACTGAAGCTAGGATAACACTATCAGAGAGTAAACCAGTGACTAGTGTGTGCCTCATGAATTTCCCATTTGTAGTTGGTCTTTCCCTGTTCCAAGTTTTTATATTCAAAATGTGTATGAATGAGTGGGACAGGAGGCAGTTGACTTTTTTTCAGATTCACTGGTCTTTAGATTAAAATTATATCTAGACCTGATTAAGAGACTATTACATGTATCTAGAAATTCTTGACTTGATAGAACTTTAGTTGTCTCCCTTCAGGGAGTATGTTTTATATTTAGGAAAAAGGGATCAAAGGATTTTAAGTGACTTATGGGACTTATTTTTTGCTTACAAATACTTTACTTGTTTCTCTGCGTTTCCCAGTTTCTTTCTAAGTTTGGTTGGGGCTACATTATTTTGTTCTGTTTGATAGATTATGACTTGAAGTAAGTGTGTCATTTCTGAGATAAGGTAGTTAAGTACACCATTCTGTCAATTTTTTGCTTCAGAATCCTTGTGGAGTTCATCTTTCATCTTGTAGAGTTCACCTTTCATATGGTCTATTGACATTACAGAGGAGGGATATCTTATACACTTTAGATTTACATAAGCAAGAAATCAAACTTTGTTAACTGTTATGATTTTTAGTCTTGTCTGTTATGACAGATAGTGTTAATTATACTAACCATAGTGACTGCATTTTCTTTAGTCAAAATGTTTAATGAAAGAATATACTAAAAGTGTATTTCACAAGTGTTCTGTAAATGTTAAATAAGAAAATATATGTATAGCACTTAACATAAGGCTCAGCACATGTTGTATATGCATTCATACAGTGGAATGTCCAGCACATAGTAACTGTTCAGTAAATGTTAGCTGCTGCTGTTGTTATTGGTGGTGGTGTAGACCTCATATATCTATACACCTTAAATTCACCTGTGAAAATTTGGTCTGTGGTTTACTGTGGTTTGCTCTGGAATTTATCCATTCCATGATATTTTTTTGAAAATTTACAAAGAGAAGTGGTATGCAATGGAAGCCCTTAGAAGATTACTAGATAACTAGATATATATTATGCCAAAGAAATCTAAATTCCATTATTATTTGTGTTAAAATAATAATTTAGATAATGTCTATATAGTCTATCTTCATTTCAGAAATATCTTGGAATTTGATTCTCAGAAATATTTTTTGGATAAAATGGAAAATATTTAGACATGGGTACAGTTTTTTTCTTTTCCTAGCTCTTAGCAATTATAAATAATTCAGTGCTAAACTGGAGTTAGGTTTTAATGGAACATCTTAGTATTACCCTCTGTATTTCAGTATTTTTAGGAAAGAGCTAGAATAAAGTAGAAACAACATGATTATGTATTTTATGAAGCTAATATTTAGCTAATAGTTAGCTAATATTGAATGAAAGATTAGTATAAATATCAAGACTGAAACAATGAGTTAAGTCCAAGGAGATAACATTTTATAAGAATAAATGTAAGTTAAAAAAAAAAACATTCAGTTTAAAACAGACTAAAGGATACATGACCTTGAAAAGCAAATTAATGTGACCCAGACTTTCAGTTAACCTCAAGCTTATTATGAATGAACAGCATATTTTATACCTGTTTAATACAGTAGCTGGTGGATCTTCAGTTTCGTGAATTATAGCATCTGGAAAGAATAAAAACCTATTGTTTTACTCTAATGGAAAGCCTCTTAGTACTTGATATTCATATTATGATTCATCCTTTAAAAACATCATAACCCACCAAATCTTATTTAGGAAAGTGTGATTATGAAACCAAGGGGCTTGAAATCAAGCAAGAAGAGACTGTTCTTCAATATGAAACTTTATTAAAATTAGAGAAGCTCAAATTTAAAATGGGATACTTCAAGAATTAGTGACATCCTTCAATGAAGGTATGCATACAGGAACTTGGATAAGCATTTGCTGAGATTATTATATAAATAAGACAATAAAATTAATTGGTGAGGTTGTACTAAAAATTCTCTGTAGTCCAACTATCTTGTAATAGTCTAATTTTTTGATTATAAGTGCACAGTCTTTAGGTAGCTGCTATTATAGCAGACCCACTGTCAGTCAGCAATTCTTTCGTTTAGGAGGTTTGCAAAGTTTAAATTATCTTTATCATTATTACAAGACATCTTTATGTCTTTTACACTTTCATTCTCTTATGGGCATAAAGTGGAATTTTCCAAAAGCTACATAATATGTTATATTGGCATCACTGATTTGACATGTAATGAGTTTATTTTAATTAAGTTAATATTTTAATTAAAAAATTGTAATGTAGTAAAAGCAATAGATAAAATTCATCCTCTTCTAAAAAATGCTCTTTCAGGATCTCAATAATTTTTGAGGATACAAAGGGATCCTATGAACAAAAACTTGCTATAGGTATTTTTACTTTCTGATTTCATGGGGTTTATATCTAAGCAGGAATATAGGCAACAAACAAGTGAATGAACAGAGTAATTTTAAATGGTGGTAAGTACTAGGAATAAAATAGAAGTGTGGTAGAGAAGTGTTACTTTAGGTAACATGGCCTTCTTTATATAAGGAACTCTGTTTTAGATAGATAAGGCTGCTTCTGAAGAGACTTTTCTATGATGAAAAGAAATGATCTATATGAAGATTGTAGAAAAGAGCATGCTAAGCAAAGACAACAATAAAAGCTGTAAATTGGGAATAAGCTTCGCATGTTTGAGTATCAAAATGAAGTCCTATGAATCCAGTGTATAGTGAGTGAAAAGTGATAAGTTTGGATAAACAGGAAGAGCCGTGTAAGCCAAAATAACCCAAGTATCAGAACTCAGGTCTACTTTGTGGTACTCTTCTCCATACTTATTTATAATCTTTTTCAGCCATATTCATATAAGAAAAAATTATATTCATAAGCCCTAAAGACAATACATTTCAAACAAGTGATAGATGGCAAAAACCTAGAGTCATATTGCAAATTCAATTAAGTCAAAATTAGATGTAGAAAGAGACTTCCAGAATGGTGGACAGACCTTCTCCCCAGTAAACCATTTAACTGGTGGAAATTCTAAAAGACAATTGTTTAAAATTCCTGGAAATTATCCTAAGGACGTATAGTAAATGGAGAAACACTTGTTCAAGAAAATCTACTAAATTTCAGTAAGCAGAATGGAAGTCTGTGACATTTGGGCCACGAACTGCTCCTTTGCCTATCTCATCCTTGCTCTAAGTTAAGGAAATAGAAGCTCTATCCAGGACTCTCTATTCTGGGCGCATGGGGCCAAAAAAGACATGGTTTTTCTTCTTTCAGTCCCCACTATAAGGCTACAGTTTTACATTGGAGGGGCAAGCTTCTGATATTGTTTTGTTCACCTAGCCCTGTGTTGCAGAAGCTGTGTTTCAGTCTGGCACAGACAGAAGACTGAGGATTTCTACCCACTTCCAGCCTCTACTTAAGGGATGGAAGCTCTACTTCAGGCACAGTAGGTTGGGAATACTGAGGTTAGAGTACCTTCATTCTAGCTTGCTCTTAAGGCAAAAGTTTCATGCTGGAATAAATAAGACGAGAGATGACCCTATTACCCACCCTTAGAGCAGGATCACAACACTAGGGGAAGTACTAGTGTTGCCACTGTCCTCAGCTCAACTTACGTACAATGGAACAGAAGTTCTGCTCTGGAGGAAAAGCAGACCATAATGGTGAGGAGTTCTGCAGCTCTGACTGAAGGGATTGAGTTTATCTGAAACAAATGGAAAGTTCCATGCCTAAAGGCATTGTTGAACACAGTGGTGGTTTTGGTGGTGAACAATTAAGAGGATGTTCATAGTTTCATTCACGATAGAACTAGAAGTTTAACAGATGCTTCAAGAAGCAACAGCAAAGAACCCTGTAGGGGTCACAGTCAACCTTGAGAATCATGAAGTTTGTGTACATGTGTTTCACCTACTCAGGAGCAATTCAAACAGGATAACAGGATATGGGACAGATTTAAAAGCATTTCTCAGACCACATAGATCTATTAACATAAGGCAGAAGCTTCACTGGCACAAGAGACTTAATTAAGCAAAACCTCTGACCAAACACTGGGTAAACAACAAGCTACATTGACACAAGGTCAGCTCATACAAAGCCAGGTTTAAGAGTAAAATCACACACATCTCTGGCAGTCTAGAGACTGTGTGCATGCCCAAGACGGCATTCTCTCAAAAACATTGGACAGGGTACTTCCAAGCTACTAATTTCTGGCATAACATGGGGCAAAAACAAAATCTCTGAACCCTGGTGGCAAACTCCAAAGCCTCCCCCCAGCTCCCTTCCAAAGATACATATTTAACAGTAAAGAAGATAAAGCACAATCTTTGACCAATAAATTGGCTATGGTGAACCAGGGACTGAACTTAGCTAGGTAGCTAACATAAAAGATTAAACAGGAACATCATGTGGCTTTATCTTGACTCCAAAGAGTTACTTCAATTTAGTTACTAAATAAATTAACAAATGATCAAGCAAATAACATCAGCCCCTGGTGGGGATAGATGAGAATCAGCATCTTAAGTAACTACCAATGTTCTATAAAGTGTTAACATTTGAACAGAATATTATATATTCAAAGACTAGGGAAGTATGGCCTAAACACAGGGGGAAAAAGAAAGCAGACAAGAGAAACTACTTTGGAGAGGGTCTGTTTTAGTTTCCTTTGTTAGTGTAACAAGTTGTACAAATTTAGTGGGTTAAAACAACAAAAATATATTCTGGAGCTCAGAAGTCTGAAAAGGACTAAAATTGAGGTGTTGGCAGGGTTAGTTGCTTCTTCCAACTACTAGAGATTGAAAACACTTCTTGACTCACCACTCTTCCACTCCAGTCTCTTCTTTGTGTTACAACCCTTCCTTCTCTACAGATGCTATCTCAGCTTACATCTCGTTCATAATGAGTTTTATGATTACATTGGGCCCTCTTGGATAATTCAGGTTAATTAACTCATCATAAAATCTTTAACTTATATCTTTGAAGTCCCTTTTCTACATCTAAAGTAACATTTACAGGTTCTAGGAATTAGTATATAGGCATATTTGGAGGCCATTGTTTATTTTGCCTACCACAAGGCCCACATGGTGTACATGGCAAACATTTAATAAATGCTATTGTAAATATGTTGAAAAAACTGAAGTAAATCATGCTTAAATAAAAGTATGATTTCAGTATCTCATCAAATAGAAAATATTAATGAAGAGATAAAATAAAAACTAATGGAAATTTTTGGACTTCTAAAGTACAATATTCAAAATGAGTAATTCACCAGACATGATAAACAGTAGGTTGTAACAGGCAGATGAATGTACAAATTCATTAAACTTAAGATAAGTCTATAGAGATTATGCAGTATAAATTTTTTTTAAATAATAATGAAATAAAATGAAGAGGACATCCAATACAGCATATAAAAAGTTTAGAAGTCACCACTCTGTTCTAACAACAACTAAAAAAATAAAACAAACAAACAAATAAGACTGAAATTGTCAGCTGTTCTTATATCCATCAGAGGAGTGATGTCATAGGACAAACTGGCCCCCACATTTAAGAGAACAGCAGGCAGTTATGGAGAATGACAACTTACTAGAGCAGAAATGGCAATAGGAATCAGTGTCACAGTAGGAAAATCTGAAATATAATTGGCAAATTGCTAAAGGCTCACTGGGGACAGATCTGAGAGAGAAAAGCTACAGGGGGACCCAGTCATTGGGTGACCCTGCACTTTTGCGTCTTACCTCCTCGAGCTTTACTAAATTCTCACAGTGAATATTGGAAAAATACCTTCTCATGCTTCTGGCAAAGGAAGGATGAAAGGAATCATGTTGAAAAACACAGAAGCATTCTGTCTTTTTAACTAGGCCTGCCCTCAGGAGAAACTATATAACTAGAGCCTAAACTACTAGGGTTTTAACTGATTCAGGAGGAGGAAAATACTTGACCAAAGCCAGTTCTAGCTTTCCACATAAAGGAAAGGAAATACCAAGTTCCATCTAGGGTTCCTGTCCTACCTAAGGGCAGAGGTATGTGAAAGCACATATCAAGTTTGCAGTTCAGAGGAACATTCTCACTAAAGGACTGAGACTTAATTATAGAACTATTATATAATTTCCCTCCCTTGACATCTTACCACCACATTAATAAAGGCCTATTTATAGTACTGTGTTTTACCAACTAAATTATACCCACTATCAAATATATATGTATCTAGTATACACACACACACACACACACACACACACACACACACACACACGACAACTATAAGTCAAAAAAATACAATTTGAAAAGACGGGGCAAACATTAGAACCAGACTCAGATATAGCAGAGATGTTGCAATTAGATGAGCAGTTAAAAAAAAAAAAAAAAAAAAAATATATATATATATATATATATATATATATATATATATATATAGTTAAAATGTTGATTGCTCTAATGGATAAAACAGACATCATAAAAGTACAGATGACCAATGTAAGCATAGAAATGGAAATTCCAAGAAAGAGCCAAAGACAAATACTAGAGATAAAAAAAAACACTGTGACAGAAATAGAGTGTCTTTGGTGAGTTTTTTAGTAGACGGAGCAGACTTCAGACCACAGAAAGTTATCAGATAATGATGAAGGGTCACTTCTTCAAGAAGGTATAACAGTTCTTAACATTTATATACCTAACAACAGAGCATCAAAATCTGTAAGGCAAAAACTGATAGAACAGCAAGAATAAATAGATAAATCCACTATAATAATTGGAGATTCCTATGCCCCTCTATCAGAAATGGACAGATAGAGAAGGTAGAAAGTCTGTAAGGACCTAGTTGAATACGAAATACCATCAATCACTAGATATTATGGGCATTGTAACTACTTCATTCAAAAACAGCAGAATATACTTAAGCTCACAAGGAACATTCACCAAGATAAAACATTTTTTAAGCCATCAAACACACAGTAATAAATTTAAAATAATACAAATGTATATAGTATCTGTTGTCAGATCACAGTGGAATGAAACTAGATATTAACAACAGAAAGATGGCTAGAAAATCCAAAATACTTGGAAATTAAACAAGTTATTTCAAAATATTACTTGAGCCAAAGAATAAATCTCAAGAGAAATTTTAAAATATTTTGAACTAAATAAAATTGAAAATACAACTTAACAAAATTACCAGGATGCAGCAAAAGCAGTGCTTAGAGGCAAATTTATAGCACTAAAAAAAAAACACATATGTTAGAAAAGGAGAAAGACCTAAGGGAAATAATCTAGGATTTTACCTAAAGAAACTACAAACAAACAAATAAACAAACAAACAAAAGATTCAAAGTAAGAAGAAAAGAGATTACATTTAGTACTGAAACCAATGAAATTGAAAACTGGAATTAATGGAGAATATCAAAACAAAAAAATTGGTTCTTTGAAAAAATATATAAAATTGGTAAGCCTCTAGGAAGGCTAAGTAAAGTAAGACACAAGTTATTAATATAAGAAATGGAAGAGGGGACATTACTTCAGATCTCATGGACATTGGAAGGATAACAAATTTATACTATGAAATCTGTGCTTACAAATTTGATAGCTAAGATGGAACACCCCAATTCCTGAAAGACATATTCTGCCAAAATTTTCACAAAAAGAAATAGACAACTTATAGGCCTATATCTATTAAAGAAATTGGATCATTAATCTTCTAAATCTGAAAACAGCTGGCCTAGATGGGTAGATTGGTCAATTCTACCAAACTTTTAAGGAGAAAATTATACCAGTTCTCCAGTCTCAGAAGGTAGAGACAGAGGGAATACTTCCTAAGTTATTATATGTGACAAAAATTACCTTAATAAGAAAACTAGAAAACAAGGAAACTATAGACCAATATATCTCATGAAAATACATGTAAAACTTCTTATCAGATATTACCAAATTGAATCCAATGATGTAGCAAAAGAAATATAAACCTGACCAAGTGGGAATTATGCCAGGTATCAAAAACTGATTAAACATTCAAAAATCAATTAACATAATTTATTACATAACAAGCTAAGAAAGAAAAATCACATGATCATGTAAGTAGATGCAGGAAAAGCATTAGAATACATTCGATAAACATATTTTATATATATATTATATATTCATTATATTATATGTTCATTATATATATATAAACTCTAGGAGTAGAGAACTTCCTCAACTTCAAAAAAATACAAAAAGCTATAACTAACTTCATATTTCATGGTGAAAAATTAGAATCTTTTCTACAAAGATGAGAAACAAAGCAAGATCCCCCCTTTCACCACTGCCTTTCAATGTCATACCGGAAGTCCTAGTTAATGCAGTAATAACAAGAAAAGGAAATAAAATATACAAATTGGAAAGGAAGAAATAAAGCTGTCTTTGCAGATAACATGATCGTCTATACAGAAAATAAACAATAAAAATCCTAGGACTTATAAGTGGTAATAACAAGGTTGCAGGTTACAAGGGTAATGTACAAATTCTATCAATTTCCCATATACCAGTAATAAAGAAATAGAACTTGAAATTTGAAACAATACTATTTACATTAGCAACCTCCAAATGAAATAACATACACACAAGGTCTAGATGAAGAAAATTATAACTGATGAGATATCATATAAAAACTAAATAAATAAATATCTCATGTTCATGGACAGAAAGATACAATATTAAAATACCAACTTGACCTACAGATTTAATACAATCCCAGTCATGATCTCAACATGTTATTTTGTGTGTACTGACAAAGTGATTCTAAATTTTATATGGACAGGCAAAAGACCAGAATAGCCAATAAAATATTGAAGGAGTGTAAAGGTAGAGGACTGTGAAAGGCAATATCAAGAGAAGGAAAGAAAAGTCAGAGACTGGGAGAAAATCTTTGAAAGACAAATCTGATGAACTATTATTGCCCCCCCTCCACCAAAATGTACCTTATAAAATTTAACAATAAAAGTATAAATAGCCTGACTTAAAAATGAGTCAAATAATTAATATACACCTCACCAAAGAAGATATACAGATGGTAAACAAATGAAAAGATATTTCACATCATATGCCATTGCAGAATGCAAATGAAAATAATGAGATACCACCATACACCTATTAGGGTGACCAAAATTCAACATACTGATAAAGGTAGGTACTGGCAATGATGTGGAGCAATAAGAACTATCATTATTAGTATGAATGCAAAATGGTACAACCAATTTGGAAGACATTTTGGCAGTTTATTCATTCATCTACTAAAGGACTCACAAAACAACATAGTCTTATTATACAAACTAGCAATCAGACTCTTTGGTATTTACTCAAAGGAGCTGAAAAGTTATATCCACATAAACACCCACACATGAATGTTTATAGCAGCTTTATTCAAAATTGCTAAAAACTTGGAAATAATCAAGAAGTCCTTTAGTAGGCAAATGGCTAAGTAAAACTTGGCATATCTATACAATGGAATATTATTCACTAAATAGTAATAAGCTACCAAGTCATGAAAAGACATGGAGGAAACGTAAATGCATGTTATTAAGTGTAAAAAAGCAAAACTGTATGATTCCAACAACATGTCATTCTGAAAAAAGTGAAATTGTGAAGACAAACAAATCAGTGGTTGTCAGGCATTAAAAGGAAGGGATAGAGAGATGAACAGGTGGAGCACAGATGATTTTGAGGGGGCAGTAAAACTATTCTATATGATACTCTAATGATCAATACATGCCATTATATATTATCTAAAACCAAAGATTGTACAAGAATGAACTCTAATGTGAACTATGGGCTTTGAGTGATGATATGGTGTCAGTGTAGCTTCATGGATTATAGCAAATTTACCACTCGATATGAAATGTCAATATTGGGTGAGGTGGTGCATGTGTCAAGACAGCAGATAAATAGGAACACTCCGAACTTTCTACTCAATTTTGTGGCGAACCTAAACCTGCTCTAAAAAGTAAAATAAATGTAAAAAGAAATGCAGAAAAAGTTAAAATTATCTGTTTTTAGTTGCTTTTAAACACAAGACAGTACAATGATCATGATGACTGCCTAATTCAATATCATTTTCATCACCATTAAAAGAAAGCTGAGATTGCTGGGTCATATAGTAATTCTAGTCTTAGTTTTTTGAGGAACTTCTGTATTGTTTTGCATTGTGGCAGTTTACCTTCCAACCAGCAGTGAATGAGGGTTCTTTTTGCTTCACACCTCTCCAACACTTGTTATTACTTGTCCTAACAGGTATGAGGTGATAATCTCATTGTAGTTTTGATTTGCATTTTCCTAATAGCTAGTGAAGTTGAGCATCTTCTCATATTTCTGTTGGCCATTTCTGTGTCTTCTTGGGAGAAGTGTCTGTTCAGGTCCCTTACCCATTTTTTAATTGGATTTTTTAAAATGTTAACTTATATGAGTTCTTTTTGTTTTTTGGATTTTAGCTCCTTATTAGAGGCATTTTTTGCAAATATCTTCTTCCATTCAGTTGGTTTCCTCTTATCTTGTTGATGGTTTCTTGAATGCAGTAGACAGATGGTTTATTATAGAATTGCACATTTGAAACCTATATAATTTTATTAACCAATGTCACTGCAATAAATTTAATTTAAAAAAGAATAGAACTCTGACATCTCAAAAAAGAAAAAAGAGAAAGTTGGTATCCAATAGCAGTCACTCTTTGTTTCCTCCTCTTCCTAGTTCCAGGTAACCACAGAGCTACTTTATATCTCTATAGATTTGAGTATTCTGTATATTTCATAGAAATATAATCATAAAATATGAGGCCTTTTGTGTCCGGCTCCTTTCATTAGTGTAAGATTTGCAAGGATTGTGTATGCTGTAGCATGTTTGAGTTTTTCATCCCCCTTCATGGATGAATAAAATTATATGGATGTAATACATTTTGTTTAACCATCAGTTGATGGGCATTTTTTTTTTTTAATTTTGGGACTGTAAAAAGTACTCTTTTTCATATACAAGTTAATATGTAGACGTTTTCAATTTTCTTTGATATATAGCTGGTGGTGGAATTGGTTTGTCTTATGGTTACTCTGTGTTTAACAATATGATTAAAAAATTGTTTTTAAAAATGGCTATATCATTTTACAGTCAGCAATGTATAGGAATCCAGGAGTAATACATGAGGGTTCCAATTTCTCCACCTTCTCAGCAACACTGGGTACTGTCTGTCTTTTTTATTATAGTCATGTAAGTAGATGTGAAATGGAATCACATTGAGTTTTTATTTGCATTCTTTTGATGACCCTTTGGAAGAGCATTTTTTTCGGTGCTTATTGGTTATGTGTATTTTTTAGATTAATTTATATTCAAATATTTTATCTATTTTATGTGAGGTATTTTTCCTTTTTATAATTAATTTGTAAGAGCTTTTCTTTAAAAAAATACAGAAAAAGGTTAAAATTCTCTCTTTTTAAAGTCACTTTTAAACACAGGGCACTACAATAATTATGACTACCTAATTGGAGATATCAGTCTTTTAGCAGATATATGATTTGTGTATATTTTTCTCATTCTGCCAGTGGTCTTTTTTACTTTCTTGATGGCGTACTTTGAAACACAAAGGTTTTTGTTTTTGTTTTTATAAATTTTGATGTAGTTCAGTCTCTTCTATCTCTCTTTTTCTTTTCTCTCCCCTCCTGTACTTCTCCCATACTTATTTTTGGTATTATTGGTTTATGTTTTGGTCTCATGTCTATGAAATAATTTCCTAAGTCATAGTTTCAAAGAATTGTTTCTATTTTTTTTTTTTTTTTGCTAAATTTATTGAGGTGACATTGGTTAATGAAACTATGTAGGTTTCAAGTATGTAATTCTATAATATGTCATCTGTATATTATATTGTGCTTTCTAAGTTATTGATAGTTTTAATTCTTACCTTTAGGTCTGTGATATATTTGAGTTAATTTTTGCATTTGATATGTAAGGGTACAACATCATTCTTTGGAAAGAGACATTTATTTATCCCAACACTATGTGTTGAAAAGACTATTTTTTCCTCAAGAAATTGTCCTGGCACTCTTGTCAAAAATCAGTTCACTATAAATGGGCATATTTCTTGACTCTCAGTTCTATTACATTGATGTAAATGTTTGTCTTTATGCCAGTATCACTCTGTCTTTATTACTGTAGCTTTGTAGGGAGTTTTCAAATGAGGAAGTGTCCAACTTTTTCTGTTTCAAGATTGTTTTGGTTATTTGGAATCTTTTGCAGTTCCACATGGACTTTAGGATCAGCTTTTCTACTTCTTTAAAAAAGGTCATTGAAATTTTGATAGGGATTGTTTGAGTCTCTAGATTTCTTGCCATTTTAACAATTTTGAGTCTCCCAATCCAAGAGCATGGGGTTCTTTGTATTTATTTTGATCTTTATTTCAACAATGATTTATTTTTACTTTTAGTATAGAAATCTTATGCTTCTTTTACTAAATTTATTTGTAAATATTTTATTCTTTTTGATACTATTGTAAATGGAATTCTGTTATCAAGTTCTGTGTGAATAGTTCATTGCTAATATGTAGAAACACAACTGCTTATTCAATACTGATTTTGTATCATGCAATCTTGCTGAATTTAGTTTTTAGTGTATTCTTTAAATTTTCTATGGAGAACATCATCTCATCCACAGTTGGAAAGAATTTGACTTCTTCCTTAGCAATTGTGATGCCTTTTACTTTTCTCTTGCCTTAGTATATTAGGTAGGACTTCCAGCACAATGTTGAATAGAAGTGGCAGAAACAGAGACACCTCTGCCTTGGGAGAAAACATTCACCATTAAGCAGGGGATTAGATGTGGGATTTTTAAAGATATTCTTAATCAGATTGAAGCAGTTCCTTCAATCCTTGAAATCAGGAAAGGGTGTTAGAATTTATCATCTACTTTTTCTCCATCTATTGAGGTGATCGTGTAGTTTTGGCATTTATTCTATTGATTTGGTATACTACAGCAGTAATTTTTGGATGTAAATTTACCTTGCATTCCTAAGATAACTATTCAATTAGGTACGCTATATAATACTTTATTATTTGGCTGGATTCAGGTCACAATTTTGTTAAGCATTTTTATGTTTATACTTAAAAAGGATATTGGATTTCTTTTATTGTCTTTGGTTTTGGTTTTGGTATCAGGGTAATACTGCCCTCACAGAATGAGTTGGAGAGGGCTCTTTTTTTTAGAGTTTATAAAGAATTGATAGCAATTCTTTAAATATTTGGTTGGTAAAATTCACCCCAGTGAAGCCATTTGTAGTTGGTTGAATGATCTTCCCAAAAATATCCGGATCTAATCACTGGAATCTAAATGTCATTTGAAAGAGTCTTTGCAGAAGTGACTAAATTAAGGAATTTGAGATTATCCTGGATTATGTGTAAGGTCATTAAATGTTTCTAGAAAAGACAGGTAGGGGAAGGTAATGTGAAGATGGAGACCAATAGAAATCATACAGCCTCAAGCAAAGAAATGCTGACACCTATCAGAAGTTGAAAGCCACAAAGAAAAGATTCTCAGAGCTTCTGAAGGGTGTGCCACTCTGCTGATATCTTAATTTCAGTTCAGTGAAAGTAAGGTTGAATTAATAGCCTCCAGAACTGTGAGAAAATATATTCTTATTTTAAGCCAACAACTTTCTGGTAAGTTTTATAATGGGTACAGAAAATTAATATGCCACCTGGACTTAGAGTTTTATTTGTGGGAGAATAATTAATTTTTAAAATAATTTTAGTATTATTTAGATTTTGTATTTCTTTTTGGGTCAGTTTGAATAGTTTGTGTCTTTCTATGAATTTGTTCATTTTATCTAAGTTATCTGATTTTTTGGCATATTGTTTATTGCACTGCTTTATAATTCTTTTAATTTTTAAAATTTCATTAGTAATATCCCCTTTTTTATTTCTGATTCTAGTAGCTTAAGGTACTGGAGCGTGCTCTCTCTTTCTTCCCTCTATCCATTCCTCCCTCCCTCTCTTCCTCACTAGTTCTTTCCTTTGCAGGGAAATCTATCTAAAGATTTGTCAATTTTATTTTTTTGAAAAAACTTCACTTTTTTTCTCTATTTTCTATTTTTATTTTCTCGTATTTCTGCTTTAATCTTTATCTTTATCTTCTGTTTGAATTGGATTTAGTTCATTTTCTTTTACTAGATTCGTAAAGGCAGAAGGTTAGACTATTTAAAATTTTCCTTTATTTCGAACATTGGTGTTTATAGATATGTTTCCTTCTGAACACTGCTTTAGTTGAACCCAATAATTTCTTTTTGTTTTATTTATCTTATAGTATTTTCTAATGTCACGTGATGTTTTCTTCACTCATTAGTTATTTAGAACTCCATTATTTAATTTCTACAAACTTGTGAGTTTCTAAAATTTATACACACACACACACACACACACACACACACACACACACACACACTATTAAATTCATGGAGGGAGCATTGGTTAATTAAATTATGTATATTTCAAGTGTACAACTCTATAATACATCATCTGTATATTGCACTGTGTTCACTATCCAAAGTCAAATCTCCTTTATCACCATATATTTGACTTTCTTTATCCTTATCTACCTCTAGTTCAGTTACATTGTTGTTAAAGGGCATGCTCTGTATTATGTAATTTTTCTGAATTTATTGAATGCTGTTTTATAGCCTAGCATATGGTCTTGATGGAGAATATGGGTACATGAGAAGACTATGTACTCTGATCTTGTTGAGTGATCTTTTAGATCTGGTTGTTCTATAATGGTAAAGCCTTCTATGTCCTTGTAGATCATTTGTCAAATTATTTTTTTTAGAGCTGAATAATATTCCATTGAATAGGTGTACCTAGTTTACTTATCTATTCATTTACTAAAGGAAACCTTGGTTATTTGAAGTTGGGGCAATTATAAATAAAACTGCTATAAACATCCATTTGCAGGTTTTTATGGCCAGATATGGAATTGGTTTGGATATTTTGTTCTAGTTAAAATTATTAGACCAGTAGAACTCAGGTGGAATATGTAAAGGTGGAAGAAAACTATATAAAAAGCAAGCTTTTTAAAGAAATCATAAAGCTGCAGTTGACTTTCTTGGAATGATTAAATTCATCACAAAAGACCATGTATTATATGATTCCACTTATAATAATTGTCCAGAATATATAAATCAATAGAGAAGGAAGGTAGATTAGCAGTTGTCTATAACTAGGATGGTAGCAATTGAGAGATAGAGAGTGACTAATAGTTATATAGTTTTTTTGTATTCTTTTCCCTTCTATTCTTATTTGGTTTACCTGAACTCAGAGCTTTCTCAAAGCCTATTTACCACACAAAACCATCTGCTTGTGCTAAGGTGTCAGGGGGTTTTGCTGAAGAGAGCAACTGTTTCAGACCTATTTGTAAACGTTCAGATCATAGCTGCACTGATTTTAAATAGTCTTCACAGATGGCTCATAAATCTGCAATGCATTTAGAACCAAACTAGCTCTGTTGACCACAAATGGTACTGGCTTTTGTGTTACTGTGATTTCTAAAAGTTCCATGTGACAGTTAAAACTGCTGAAGCAATCGAAAATATATTGATTATAATGTGGTACAGTTGTTCTGCTCTTAAATAGAGAATTTTATATGATGTACAAATATAAGGATAATTTCTTTTTAGCAATTTTTTATTTTTCATAGAGTAAACTGTATCTGAAAAAAATAAATAAATTGTTACTCAGAATTGAAGAATGCAGTATGTCGAGATTATGACTGTACCTCAAAAATCATCTGGAATTATTAATAAAAAGTACATAAAGGTCTTAATTTTCTCAGTTTTTACCTAGTTATTGTTAGTAATCATATAAATGGAAAAAAGAGTTCAAAGTGATTTTTTTTTATTTTTAGGATAAAATATTTTTCATTCTATTAATGAAATATTAAAATGATTTTTTAAAGATAAGGAATTTATGATATATCAGTGAAGTGTTAGCTTGTATTTGAATATGAAAGCTATGAACTTCAGAAACAGTAATACATGTAAGAATATTTAACCTGGTTCATGAAATCTCACTTTCCACCAGTATTTCCTATCTCTATAAATGGTGTCACCATTTATCTGGTTCCTCAAGCCAAAATGCTGGCATTTACCCTTGGTTGTTTTTTTTTTTTTTTCTCTCTCTCCTTTGTGATCTAATTTATCAGCAGTCCTATTGCTTTGCCTTAAAAAATATCCCATATCCTTCTTCTATAGAACTTCATTGCTTTCACTCTAGTCCTACCTACCATCCAATCTTGCCTTGACCTCTGTAGTTGCTTTTAACCAGTTTCTCTCCTTACACTCATATGGTTCACATTCAAATTCATTTTCTTCTTGATAAAATCACATATCATAATCACTCCCCTATTTAGATAGATCCAAATTTCATAATAAAATACAAACTTTTTTCTGTGGCTCACAGTAACCCATATTATCTGCCTTCGCTCTCTGATCACATCTCATGCTACCTTTATCTTGTTCACTGGGTTCCAACAAAAAATGGCTTTTTCTCTGTATCTCTAACAGACCAAATGTGCTCCTGTCTAATTGTCCTTACAGTAGCTTCTCATTTTACCTAGAATGCTCTTTCCCTACAATTACCCCACTGTGTATTCCTTCTTGTTGTTTACATTTGAGATTCAGTTTAATTTTCTGTTAAAAATATTTCTCGTATACTTGATACAATTACTAGGCTCACTGTCACTATACCTGACTGATTTTCATCAAAGCACTTACTCCTGTTTAATATTTTTCTGTTTATGAGTTTGTTACCCACCTTATTCTACTATAAGTTCCACAAGACCTGGGATCCTGCCTGTCATAGTGCCTCATCTGCTGTATCTACAAAAGTACCTAACACATAGCAAATGTTCAGTGTTATATATGCATATTTCTTATATATTTGTTATCTGATTGCTATGTTTAACAAAGAAAACATTTTTTCTGCTTCTGTAGAAACCAAATAGTTCTCACACAACTTAAATGAAAACTAAACTTTAGAGGAAAACAATTAAGAACTGGAATGAGTTTGAAAAAGAATTTTTATAGTTGTAATTACTGAATTTCAGTTGAATTTGCGGGCTACTAAAATATGGACGGGTGGAAAGATGGATATGTAGATGAATTAATAGATTGGTAAATCAAAATGATTCTAGGAAGCTAAAAGCTATTAAGTTCTTCATTGAGATCATATGTAATTTTAAGTAGCTGCCATTAGGGGAAATTGGTATCTCTTATATTACTAAAACATTGAAATTGAGATTCGAGATCTGAGACTGGATAAATGCTCACAGTGTCTTAGACATACTAGGTACATTATCAAAAAGAAATTAAAATAGAAGAATCATTAACATATCAAGATGAATTATGATGGAAATGAAATGGAAATTAATAATTTAGAAATGAGAAAAAGAGAAAAATGAACTCCAATATGACCACAAGTAGCAATTAAAAATTCTAAATATCTATTTTAGATAACTCTTGTAAGTCAAATTGTGCAGTATTTGTCTTCCTGTGATTGGCTTATTTCACTTAGCATAATGTCCTGAAGGTTCATTTATATTGTACCATATTGCAGTATTTTTTTTTAAGGCTTAATATATTCCCTTGTATGTATATACTACATTTTCTTTATTCATTCTAGTGTTGATGAATATTTAGGTTATTTCCACACTTTGGCTTTTGTGTATAGTGCTGCGGTGAACATAGAAGTGCTAATATGTCTTCAAGATCCTGATTTCAATTCTATTGATAAATATCTGAAGTGGGATTGCTGGATCATAGGGTAGTTCTATTTTAAATTTTTTGAGGAAACTCTGTATTCCTTTCCACAGAGTCTGCACCATTTTTGCCTTGCCACTCACAAAAACATGCAGTATCTAGGTTTGTTGTTGTTGTTGTTGTTGTTGTTGTTGTTGTTAGGAATAGCCATCATGACGTGTGGTTTTGACTACATTTCCCCAATGATTAGTGACGTTCAGCATTTTTTCATATATCTGTTGGCCATTTGTATGTCTTCTTTGGAGAAATATCCATGTATTTAGTACATTATTTTTTTAAAAATTAGAATATTAGCTTTTTTAACAATTGAATCATATGAGTTTCTTATATATTTTGGAGATTAACCCCTAATTAGATATATGTGATTTGCAAATATTTTCTTCCATTCTGCGGGTTGCGTTTTTACTCTGTCAATTGTTTCCTTTGCGGTACAGAAGCTTTTTGGTTTGATGTAATTCTACTTGTCTATTTTTGGTTTTGTTGTCCATGCTTTTGATGTCATATCCATGAAATCAGTGTCAAGTATTCCCCCTATATTTTTCTCTAGGACTTTTACAGTTTCAGGCCTTGCATTTAAGTTTTTAATAATATTAAGTGAGTTTTTGTGTGTGTGCAGTGTGAGATAAGGTTCCAATTTCATTCTTTTGCATATGCTGATCCAGTTTTTCCATCGCCATTCCTTGAAGAGACTATTCTTTCTTCATTGTGCATTCTTGGCATCCTTATTTAAGATCAATTTACTGTAAATGTTTGTATTTATTTTGGGACTCTCTGTTATTTTTCTTTGGTCTGGATGTCTGTATGCTAGTACCTTACTACTTTAATTATAGTAGCTTTATAATATATTTTGAAGTCAGGGAGTATGATGGCCCTAGGTTTGTTTTTTATCAAGACTGAATTGCCTATTTTTTGTCTTTTGTGATTTCATATGAATCGTAGTAGTTTTTTTGTTTTTTTTTTTAATTTCTGTAAATGTCATTAGGATTTTTATAGGAATTGCATTGAATTTGTAGATAGCTTTGGGCAGTGTGGACATTTTAAAAATATTAATTCTTTCAATACATGAGCACAACACATTTTTCTATTTATGTCTCCTTCATTTTCTTTCATCAGTATCTTAATGCTTTCAGTGTAAAGATTTCTCACCTGCTTGTTTAAATATATTCCTAAAAATTCATTGTTTTGATTCTGTTGCAAAGGGATTATTGTCTTAATTTCTTTTTCAGGTAGTCTGTTGTTAGTGTATAGAAATAAAACTGACTTTTGTATGTTGATTTTATATCTTGCCACTTTATTGTATTTGTTAGTTCTGATCACTTTTGGAGGGAGGGGTAATCTTTAGAGTTCTAGATGTAAGATTATATCTTCTGCAAACATGGACAGTGTTACATCTTTCTTTCTGATTTGTATACCTTTTACTTCTTTTTCTTTTCTAATTAATCTGGCTAGGACTTTTGGTACTATGTTGAACAGGCGTGGCATCGTTGCTTTTGTCTTGATATTAGAGGAACATCTTTTAGTTTTTCACTATTGTGCATGATATTAGCTTTAAGAATTCATCATTGATTGCATCTTCCTTATAAGAAATGCTAAATGGGTGGTCTTCAAGTTGAAAGAAAAGACCAGAAACATGATAGACTATGTGCTTTTTAAAAAAGACAGTGAGTTAGATATATTAAGGCATTAAGACAAAGACCTATCAAAAGGTTATTTTGTGTCCCTTTATTATTTACCAAAATAGTATTAAAGAGCATTTTATCATTTTGTATTTCTGTACACTCTTTCAGCCCTCCACTTAAGAAACAGGAAAAATAAAAAGAAAACAAAGAAACAAAACACTGAGCATATCTGACCCTGAGCAGGGCTGGGGGTTTAAGGGAGAGAAGAATATGTTAGATATGAAATATTCCCTCTGAGTGGAAATTCTGTTTCCAAGTGTGGAAGTTTCCAGGCCTTTCTATAACATATTTTGCAACAGAAATCATTGGCAGGCATGACATCCTATTATAGCTCTAATATTTTACCCAAGGATTTTTTAATGGGTAAATCCCTTTCTATTTTTTCATAGTAACATTTTTTAAAAGCTAGCATGAATTTTGCATGGGGGATGTTTTTGATTTTCATGTTATTTGCTTACTAGTTGCAATTTGTTAAATATTTCTTTTATAGGCAGGAGACAGAAAGACTAATTAATTAATTAATTTTATGTGTCATATGGCTTCTGATCTATTAAGAATTCATCCCAGGGTTTCTGGGACCACCTATGTGTATACCCAGTTTCCAATCGTGATTCCAAATACTCTGCTCTACTATTTCAGACTAAATGAGTAAGAAGCTACTCCTTTCAATACTTTATTTTCTACAATGTTATGACTACTCTTTAAGTCAATGGCCATGTAATTGTTTTTTCTAAGTCTATAATTCAAGTAGCGAAATCCATTTTTTGATTAAAAAACTGTTATACAAAAGAAGAGTTAATTATAATTTTATAAATTATTTTCTTATATGACTCAGCAATTTAGGTAAAAGAATAATTTTAAAGCAATATCACGCAATGTTTGAAAGACATACATCATCCTGTCTCTAGGAATTTGGTAATCTTCGGTCAGAGATGAAGTACCAAATACCTCATGTTACATTTTCCTTTTCTATTTGAATTGTGATTTGACTGCATTATTTTATGTCAATGCCACTGAAATCTAAAGGTGTTACCACTTATAGTATTGCTTGCCTGATGGATGGATGGATGGATGGATGGATGGATGGATGGATGGATAGATAGATAGATAGATAGATAGATAGATAGATAGATAGATAGATAGTCTTTAGCTCTTTTCATTTGGGTTATATTTATTGTCAATTCCCTAATTCACAAATATGAGTACAATTTTGGGGCCTATTAAAAAAATTTTTACTGGCTGGCTGTTGAACCACTCCAAATCAAAGAAGCTGCTTTTATATCAGATCACCAATCTACTTCTTAGATTTCAAGTTGTATGTGTGTGGCTTTTATGATTGTTATTCTTGTCTTGTAATCTAAAAGAAAGAGAAAAAATGTATCACTGATACCAAGTTATTACACATGTAGACCTTATACTGTTTTGGCCCTTAATTCTGTCAGATGCATCTAATAAAGATTCTTGATGCCATTGTCAATTAAGACAGGAAAGATGAACAAAAAGACTATAGGAAAATAAGCAGATGAAAGATGTCAGAGAGTGGAAAGGAAAAGGAACAAGTTAACAGAATGAGGAAAGAAGTACATATCAGCTATTTCAAATTTTTCATTTCTCTACTGTACCTAAATCCTGTAGTATGACTCTTGACTTTCTTATAAACACAGTCTTTGAGAAAAAATAATATATTTAAAAGTACTACATATAGCTTAAAAATTCTCAGTATAAATATTCATACTTGATAAATAGTTGAGTTTTTAAAATTGAATACTAAAAATACAGAACACTATGCTAGCTATAATAGAGGGTACAGAGATACATAAGATGTATTCTCTATTCTCCTAAAAGTAAAATTTACCCCAGGAATTAAGATGAGCTGCTACAGCACAAACAGAATTCTCTATAAACTATATGAGTGGGTTTCATACCACTATTATAAGACAGTGTTTTCAAACTTTTCCAAGCATGGCACTGATCAGTAAGATTTTTTTCAAGTGTGCTAGATTAAAACAAGAGTTTGTAATTAGTAGAAAATATATATTTATATTCCATTCATTTTATTTAATTATAGTAATAAAAATAGAACATAAATTGTTAGATACCAACTACTGAGTTTATATAAGACTTCTAATAAATTCTTTACAGCTATTTCATTGATGAAATTGAGCTTGATTTCTGTGAACGTAAAATTTTTATATTAGATTTAGTGATTTTAATGTCCACACTCTTCCCTTCAAAAAATAGTCTAATTGTCCTCCACCGTAGTGTAGATGTAGTGATTTACACATAAAGAATAGAATTTGTTAAATGAGATGGTGGGTGACTCACAAGACTAGATAATAAAATATATTGTGTACTGCTCTGGGCTCTCTCTGGTGGACAGTTGATCTGGTAGAAGTCAGCTGCCATGTTAGAGACACTAAAACATATACCATGTAGGTCTTTTGAAAGGCCCACAGGGCGAGACACTGAAGCATTCCACCACCAACAGTAAGGAACTTTGACCTTTGTCAATAGTCATGTGGTTGAGCCATCATGGAATGGAATCTTCCCACTCCAGTCAAGCCTTTGGTGACCACAACCCTGGCTGATATCTTGACTATAACATCGTTGGGAAACTGAATCACAACCACCCCTCTAAGATACTCTTGAGTTTTGAACCCAGAGAAACTGAAATAATGTTTCTTGTTTTAAAGCTTTTATATTTTAGAGTAATTTAAGTAGCAATAGGTAACTAATACACCAAATTTTACTGGCAATCTTACATAAGTATTCACAGTCTCCAGTAACAAGTAACTTAAGCTGAATAATTGATATATATTACACAATTTTATAGTCATTCAGACATTTCAAATAGTCGAAGGATTTCATGCAAGAATTTTTTCTAATTTCTCTCATTGACAAATGTAACATTGATTGTGTCTTTGAGTGTGTGTGTGCATGTGTGTGTATGTTAAAATGTGAACAGACTTCAAACATAATTAAATTTCTATTTCAAAATAATAAATTTACAGAAGAATGGCCACACTGTTACTAGGCAGAATATCATTAAAAATGTACATTAACCAAAAATGGATTGAAGTATCTATCTGATACATGTGTAGTCTTGATTTGGGAGCCCCCACCCCAGATTGGCTTTATGCTGTGCTTTTAAAACATTTAATTTACAATTTTCTTGTTAGTAGTAAACAGTACACCACACTTAACTCACTGCTTAAGTACATTTCCAAGGGATGGACCACCTCCTGAGTCCCCCTCTACTGCCATTATTGTAAATAGAATATCAGGCCTCACTTTATCGTCAAAGACTCTCAATAACTCTAGATAAAATTTATGGCAAGAGGGAAGCTAGAAGCTGTAGCAACCCCATCCCCATCAGGGTATGTAGTGACTCTGAGCACTCCCATTATTCACAAACACACTAGTGTGCCACTGAATGTCAGTTGGGGAACTTTGCTTAGAAATTCGGAAGAGATGGGTACTCTTTTTGTAGGAGTCGTCGCAGACTTCCAGAACAAAACACCACAAACTAGGTGGCTTAAACAACGGAAATTTATTTTCACACAGTTTAGAGGCTGGAAGTCTGAGATCAGGGTGCCAGCCTGGTCAATTAGTGGTGAGGGCTATCTTTCTGACTTGTAGATGGCAACCATCTTGCTGTGTGTTCACATGGACTTTTTTTAGTCCATGTTCATGGAAAGATTGAGAAAGTGAGTTGTCTGGTGTCTCTTCTTATAAAGAAACTGATCCTATTTCATCCAGGACCATTTTATTATTTGTTTTCTGCTTTTTTTTTTTTTTTTTTTGTCATATGTCTTCAATTTTTGTTCTTGTTTCTTTTTCCTGGTCTCTTCTATTCAGATATTTTTATAATTCATTTTAATTTATCTGTTAGATTTTTATCTGCATATGTTTATTTTCTCTAGGAATTATACATCCTTAACTTTGCACAATTTTCTTAATATTATAACACTTCATATAAAGTACAGAAAGAAAGAAACCAAATGGCCCTTATGGTTGTGTGATTTCTATATTTTTTATGAAGTGTTATTCTTCACAATATAATTTTAATTCACATTGGATTTATATTATATGTTTAGAATTACATGTTGGCATCACAAATGTTATATTGTGTTATGCTGGATTTTGTTATAAATGTTGATGCTTTTGTTTTAACAGGCTATTAAAATTTACTTACTTTTGTTATTCAGAGTCCTTAGATATTTGTTCTTTTTGTTTTCAGCAAGATGTTAGTCAAATGTTAAGATCTTATTCCAGCTACTTCCTTACCTTCAGTTTCTTTATCTGAAAATGAAGATAAAAATAGTATAGTACCTACCTCATAAGATTGTTGAGAGGACTAAATGAGATAATTCATTTAAAGGACTCAGAACAATTTGACATATAACAAATGCTCAGAAAATTTAGGTATCGTTAAATTAGTGGTCAATAATATCTACCTTATAAGGTTATGGATATTAAAATAAATGGTAAATAATGTAAAGAAGTAAGTCTAGTAGCCACCACTTGGTAAGGGCTCAAGGAATGATAGCATTCATGTTATTCTAAGTGAGCACTTTTTTTACAGATGGTGGTGTAAATAGGGCCTTTCAAACAAGTGGGAACAGCATAAGCCAAAGATAAGAATAAAAGTGTCTAAGTCCTATGGTGAAGTTGTGACTATTATATTTGAAATGTAGGGTTCTTAAAGGAAATAATGGGAACTGAGGGGGCAAAAGGTAAAAGTATAAGTTTATTATCAGCATCTCACCACCCAACTTGAAAAGTATTCCTGAATTGGCTTAGCTATCTCTAGAAAAAAAAATATTTATTAGGCAAATATTTATTGAAAATCTGTCATGCACCAGACATTCTTCTAAGTGCTTAGTATACAGTGGTGAATAAAATAGGCCTGGTTGCAGGACTCATAGAGCCTGGAAAATCTCTTAACCCATGTTTTAACGAAAGCATTTATTATATATCTACCAAGTCTTGGGCACTGCACTAAGATCTCAATCTAACTCAGTATGATGCAGACAGCACAGTGTTACTCTTTTGTTTCTTACTCATCATTGGGTGGTGTTCCTTTAGCTAAAATGTCTTCCAAATGATCACTCTAACACTGAAAGCAGTCACTGTTAATAAACTTTACTAGGACAATAGGTATAAACTGGGATATTACATGGCAAACTGTGGTCTCTTTACGTGTAATGATTTTTTTCAGAGACTTACATATTAAAATGCAATAGCCACAGATTTTTTTTCTTCTTAAAAAAAATCTGGTATGTACCTAGTATGTACATATTTAATGTTGATGTTCCCCAAGTTTCCATCCTTAGGTCTCTTGTCTTTTCTTAACTATGTTTATAGTTTTACTTAAAAGTCTCAGCTGTTGGCTCCCAAATATTTACCTTCAGATTCACCCTCTCTTCCAGCTTTTAGATTTGGCTCATATATCCACCTGCCTACTGGACGTCTCTAGCAACCAGCTGCTATTAACAGCTGCTGACTTTATATTTTATAAAACCAAATTTCCATGTTATTCTTTTTTTTTTTACATCTTTTTTTTTGCATCTTTAATTATGAAACTCTGTTTTCCTGAGAATGCCTAGTTTCCTGTTCTTTTACACATAATTTTTGTAAATTCATTAAATTTTCCCATGTACCTAAAACATGGCCTTTAAGTAATACAAATATAAAATGAAGACTCATTAGGAATAAACCCAGTTGTTACTTTCTCCCAAATATTTTTGCAGACAACCACTTACCCTATCCCAGATGGAATAAATTTTTTTTTTTTATCATTCCAAGGCTCCTGTATATACTTTTTCTCCCAAAATCATTTGCCTCTCCCACTGGACTATGGGATTCCTTTTATTGATTGATTGATTGATTGATTGATAATAAGATTTCTGAGAGCCAGAACTATTTCCATTTATTGAAGACCTTGCTTCATAGTAAGTACTCACAGATTATTCAACTAAGTCACATTGAATGTTTCACTTGTAAAACTGAATCAAAGGAGCTGACCTCACTTTTGACTTTTCTATTTCTGGCACTCAAAAGTCATGCCTGGGAATTACCCCACAAATCATTCATGTCTTGACTGCAGCATAGTAAATGCTGATAGAAGTAGTTCAAAGATGTAGTTGGTAGGTAAACAAGTGTAAAAGCATACAGGGCTTTGTAGACTATGGCAAGGAGTTTGAATTTTATTACAAGGGCATATAAAGACACAGTTATAAGAAATAACTTTGATTTGATATCTTTGTGGGCGATGAAGTATATTACATATTGGGAAATGCAGTAACTATGTAAACCATTACAATAGTTTAAGTGTTAATAGAAACCTGAAGTAGAGTGATGGCAGGAAAATGGAGAAAATTAAGTTAAATTGAACTACGTATTTGAGGTAAAATTTATAGGACTAAATTATAAAGTTAATATGGAAGGAATAAACTATTAGTTTTCATTTTTCAAGATATGGCTGATTGTTTAGAGAAAAATGATTTTTGGTAGCAAAAAAACAAAAACAAACAAACAAAAAACTTGGTTTTGAATGTGCCAAGTTTGAAAAATACCTATAAAACTTCTAGGAGGAGATAGTAAATTTGAGAGTTATCAATATAGAGATAGATATTTAAAGCCATGAATATGATTCACCTAAAGAGAGAGGTAAAGAGACTTGGGAAAGGGACTTCATATCATAAAGTCAGGTATTCCAGATTTATTTTAAAAGGAGGAGTCTGCAAACAAATAAGAAGTAGTAATCATAAAGCTAAAAGAAAAAGTACGGGAGCTTCATAGAATCTGGAAATCAGAGAACCTGAAAAAAAAATGTTTTAAGAAAGAGAAATAATTACCTGGTATTAAATGCCATTGAGAAGTTAAGAAAGATTGGACCAGAAAAAAATTTTTTTTGAATCTATCACAATAGGAAGCTTTAGTAGGAAGAGTTTTGACAGTTGAGTCAGAACAGTAGAGGTGAAACCCATATCTGAATGAGCTGAAAAGTTAATAGAAAGTGAAGAAAAAGAGATGGTACAAGGAGACAACCCTCAATGGTTTTCACTTTAAAAATGAACAGGAAAAATAGAATGGTAGCTGGAAGATAATGGGGTTTGAGAGAAAGTAGTTGTGCTTTCCATTGGTTATGGTGGTTTATAACTGTGGTGGGAATCAGCCAGTAGGGAGGGGTTGATAAAGGAGAAAGTTAAGATAATTACAGAAGCAAAGGTAAAGGAGGATAGGGCCAATGCACATGTGAATAATTTCACCTCTGCTGAAAGTGAGGGTGCTTTTTTCATTGTATCAGGGTAAAAGAAGAGGGTGCATGAACAGATAGACAAGTTTATTAATTGGTTATGGAAAGATGAGAGCACTTTTAACATTTGGTTTCTATTTTTACAGTAACAAATGAGACAAATTATGCAATCGTGAAACCAAATATGTATATTATGTGCTTCACATCCCAGTGGATGTTGAGGATTGTGACAAAAATACTTTGCTGTATTTTCTTCACTCGTTACTGAATGATGTGGCTATTTGAATAGTGTGCTATTGATGCGAATTAAGGAGATAAGATAAGCTTCTTGTGTTCTATAGAAAATATAATGAAAAACTAATAGCAACTAACATATGGTTTTTACTCTTTGTAAGGCATTGTTCTAATACTTATATATCATACTTTGTCATTTTATGTTTTATTAACTAATTTAAGTCTATGAGAACCCTATAGATTGGATATTATTATATCTATCTTACAACAAGCTCACTGAAGGCCAGAGAATTAAACAACATGCCTATATCAATCCCTTAGTAAGTAGTAGAACTAGCATTCAAATCCAGGCATGCTGTCTTTAAATTTTAGACTTTTACTAATATACAAGGGATATTGATCTTGAGCAACAGATTCACTCTTCCACTAATCTACTCATACATTCAACAAATAACTTATTGGCATCTACTATTTAGTTAACTCCACTACCTACTCACTCCTAGCCTCTCCCCCACTCACATCCCTCCCCAAACCCCCAAAAATAGAAAAAGAAAACTGACTCTCTGCAAAGTAATAGACTGGATGCAAAGAATAAAGGATCAAAGAAAACTTAGAAAGTTCTTTAGAATCTTATGTATAGCTTGTTACTATGGCTAAAAATTACTACATAGAGCTTTAATATATATGGAATGTTATGAATTCTGATTGATAAAAATATATATCAATTCCTGTTTAAAGAACAAAGAAAGATGACAAGTAAAAAATCTTTAAAGAATAGGTAGAATCTGAACATATGTAGATAGAGAAAACAACATACTGCATAAGACATAAAATACATAAGATAAGCAAAGGCCCCCAAATGGGAAAGTGTGGTGCATGTGTAGGGATAAAAATGAAGCTCTTTTCTTTTAATATGGGATCTCAGGCTTAGAGGTCAAACTATCCTTAATCCAGTAGGAGGAGGATCATGAATGTTTTGTTTTCATTTATATGGGTGGAAGGCATGGCATGATTAGAATTCTGTTTTAGGAATATAACTCTTATCACAATAATTGATGTCTTGAAGCACTGATTCTGGAAGCAAAGAATAATATTGGGAGACTCTTTGCAATGCTAATGTTTATTGTGTTCAACCAACAAATCAGAGACATCTGAATCAATAGTCACAATAGGTGTAGTTAGTATACACAAAAAAGTACTGTTTCTGTCTTCAAAGAGCCTCAAGTTTCACTGAAAAAGCCAGACTTATTTACATTAAACTATTAAGGTGCAAACGTGTATTGATAACTGCAATATTGTGATTTATAACAAGAAAAATATATCTGGTCTTTTCCCCCAGTTCTGACACTGAGCCCCTAAAATACTTGGAATTTTTTAAGTAATGAGAGCAGAAAAACAAAGGTGTCTTTTGTTGTGTTAGTCAGGTAACTTTTGGACCATGCCTAAGGATAGGAGCTAGTTGCCAGGGAACCCAACCATGTGATTACAGTGAAGATTTCAGTCTCAATCCTAACTTCTGGGGAGGATAATGGGGCTAGAGATTGAGTTCAGTCACCAGTGGACAGTGATTTATTTAATTATGCCTATGTAATGAAGCCTCCATTAAAAAATGAAAGGACTGAGTTTGGAGGGCTTCCAGGTTGGTAAACACCTGGAGATTTTGGGGAGAGTGATGCACTTGAGAGACCATGGAAACTTTTTATTCTTTCCCTGTACCTTGCCCTGTGCATGCCTTCCTGTGGCTGTTTCTGAGTTACATCCTTTTATAGTAAACCAGCAGTCTAGTAAATAAAATGTCTCTCTTAGTTCTGTGAGCCACTCTAGCAAATTAATTGAACCCAAGAAGGGGGTTGGTGGAACTTGCAGTCTATACCTGATTTGTCGGAAGCACAGGTGATAACCTGGACTTGCAGTTGACATCTGAAGCAGTCTTCCAGGACTGAATTCTTAACCTGTGGGATTTGACCCTATCTCAAAGTAATTAGTATCAGAATTTTGTTGAATCATAGGACACCCAGCTGGTGTCAGAGCATTACATGGTGGTATGGGTAAACCTGCCCACCACCATACAAATTGGAATTGGTTACAAGAACCTTTAGTAACTTACTAGTTTTATGTTTTCTATTCTTAATCTTTTATTCTTGGTCAGCTTTTCTGTGTCAAAGTTTACACACAAAATCAAATTACAAAAACAGATATGTATCTAGGTAGTTGCCTGAGACCACACCCTCTTCAGTCTAGACCTGAAACTCTAGCTTTTGGCCTTCTTTTTCTCTGGTGGCTTGCTTTGGACCCAAACTCAGAATAGTAATTTCTGGACACTGCCTTTGTATCCTGATGGATTATTATTTTTACTTACTAGATTTGATCTTCTGCTTAGTTCTAGACACTTTTCTGATGGTGACATCTTTGGGGCTTCTAGTGGAAAGTCATGCCTAGGATTTTTCACTACTGGCCACAGGAATGTCAATATCAGAAATTCTCTCTTTTTTCCTACTGCCTGACTAGACCACAGACCCTTCCCTTCTTCATGGCCATCTTAACTTGCATAAAGTCTCAGCTGTCAGATTTGACATTTTGACGTATGAAGACCTTAAGAAAATCTTCTATTAGAAAAGATAAAATGTTTGTAAACCAGAGTTATCAGGGATGTAATTTTAATAGATGGAGGGAATTAGTCGAATGTGGGAAACATCTTTTCCTAAGATAATGAGTATGACTTTTTAAACCTGTATTTGCCACCTGATCCTAAGTTCATCAGTTCGCTTGTCAGAAAATAAATATATGAGCAACAATGTGATTCAAGTTATTATTAGTTAGGTTGACTGTGATAAAAAATTGATCCAGAAATATATTTTTACTCAAACATAATTTTCATTTGTTTCTGGCTTCCAGAAGAGTCTGAGTTAAATAATCTTGCTCAGTGAGTTTTTCAAGGAGTGATTCAGGGAACAAGGGTCCTCCCACCCTGTAAATCTGCCATCTTCTAGGGCCTTATCCTCACCTCTACACAGTGGGTCAGAAAAGGAAAGAATATTCAAAGGAGGCACATTTGTTTCTTAATAGCTTTAGACTAGAAATTACATGTATCACTTCTGCCCACACTTTGCTAGAGAGGACTTAGTCTCATGGCCACACATAATAGCAAAAGAGGCTGAGAAATTTGTTTTATTTGTGTATCCAGTAAAGGGAAAAACAGTGATGACAGCTATTAATTGGCAGCTATTACCAAAGTTAAGCAAAACAAGATAAAACATTACAAAGTTCTTTGCAAATATAACTATATGTCAAAATAATACGTAAGATTAAGTATAAGATAAAATACTGCTATTGAATTAGTGCAAGTTAAGTAACTGAGAGATACAATGCAAGAAATATAGGAATCAGTGCATTTCTGTGTTAAAATGTTTCAATAGTGATTTTTCTTTCCAAAATCACTATTAAATCAAATTGAAAAGGAACATCAATTGGGAAAAGTGCTTCCTAATATAGGTAAATAACAGGTTCTTGTGAACTTTGTTAATGTAGCTTTCAAAACAAATGGGACAGAAAGTAAACTGTGCTTAACACTTGTATAATGTATCATATTTGTCTGCTGTGCAATGTAGATCAGAAGTCTGAAGATGAAATTGACGATGAATTGGATGCCTGTTTTAGGATATCAGTGTTCAAACTGCCCATTTACCCTTCAGAATCATTGAAGTATGCTACAGTATTAAAAGACAAAGAACTAGATTCTTTTTCTGCATATACTCAGCCATTTTCTTCCACTCATCAAAAAGAAGTAATTAAAAAAAAAGACAAGCTTTTGGAAAAGAATGTAAGAAAGTTTCTTACAACACAAAAACCTGGTATAAAATTCCGAACACTTTATGATATTGATAAATATTACTCAGAACGAAAGAAGCAGGAAAGCCATGAAAAAAAAGCAATGGCTGTTACCATGGCAAAAGATGCTGAAGAAAGAGTTAGTTTAACTGTTCAAGAATTTTTAAGTAAGAAAAAATACGCTGCACGAAGACGAATGGCGAAAGATAATTTGGCAATTCAGTATGGTTTACAACAACTTTGGCAGGACAAATTCAACTACCTTGAAAAAGTTAGAGAGAGGAGAGCTTTATTTCTAGAAGAAAAAAAACAAAAGGCTGAGGAACGTTTATTAATTCAAAACTTAAATAATGAGCGTACTATTTTGGCCAAAGGTGTAATTAAAATTGATAGACTGAAGGAGAAGGAGGCTGTCTTAAGAGAGAAAAGTCTGATTGTTCAGCAAAAACTGGAAAGGGAAAAATATCTAAAGGAATTACGTAAACACATGAAGGATTTTAGGTAGGTACAGTTTTGATATAAGCTTTTTAGTCAATGTCTTGAATATTCATACTAAATGTTGACATCTAATAAATAGTACTTTATAACATGGTATAACATACTTTGGAAAATAGAAACAACAAAAAAGGGGAAATATATCCTAACATATTACCAAAAATGAGACAACAGAACAATTCTCTCTTCCCCTAACCTCACCCTTATCCAACAAAATATGCTTTATTAATGGTTGTTATTATAAATGGGCATCATTATTAACCTTCTGCCCAGTGCTAGGAACCGCAGTCTTTTACACTCAGTCTCTCTCATTGCCAAGATCTAGCATGTTTCCCTATTCATTTTACTTCTAAAAGGAGTCTTCTTTTTCAATCTCACTTCTCTTATATTAATTCAGGCCCTCATAATTCTTCCAAAGAATTCACATTATCCTCCTCAGTTGAGGCCTCTATCTCCATTCCCCAACCTTTCTTCACTCATATCTGTCCTCTGGCCTATAAACTTCAACCATCTTTTAAAATTATGTTCTGATTTTATCATTTCCTATACAAATATGTATACCTTGCAATTGCTTTCATAATAAAATCTAATTTCCTCTGAGTGGCATTTCAGACATCATGCTCCGTTCCCATCTATGTAGACTCTTATTATATTTTATGCTATAGTCTCTTCCCTCTTCCCTTAACTTCACTCTTTGCTCCAGACAGACTATAAATTATTCATCACTCCATACCCAACTTTGCACTTTCTTATCTCTATTGACCTTCCTGATACTGTCCCCTTTTTCTTCAACATGCACTCTGAATTGACACTATAAGTCTACAATGTTACTGTTTTTGACATAGTATGCAGTATAAGCCTCTATGTTATTGTGCAAATTTTAAAGTGTTCAAACTGGTGAGAGGGTAGTACCCATATGTGAAGAAAAAGATGCTCTTTTCTTCAGGGAGACACATCACTAGTGAATGATGTTTGGCAGAGTATGACTGTTTCATTCCTCTTTGCTCCCATCATATAGTGCATGAACTGTACAACCACTCACAAAATTCATTCTTTTTTTATCCAACTCTTTGAAATGGTACATTCACTATTAATCTCTCCCTCACTTCTTCTTCAGTCTGTTAGACCTTTTCATTTGGTGATACTCCTATAGCAGTTTTTAAAAATTTCTGTTGTAACAGTTATCATACAAGGGCCTATATCAGGTTAACTTGTGAAGTCCTTTGTATGATAATTTGGTCCGTCTTTTCACTTCAGTGACTAGTACAGCACTTAGTTTCCAAAATCTATTTAATAATTATTTATCGAAGAAACATTCCAGTTTTTAAATTAGTAATGGTTATACATGTAAGTCCATTTGGGTCACTTAATAGCCTCTGTTATGAGCAAGTGTTTTTATGTGTTTGTACTCAATACTGAAGCCATCGCAGTGAGAAACAATGCATTTTTTCTAAATATTTGTATAGTGAAGATATTCAAAATTATTAAATGTATACTAAAAATATAATTAACCAAAATATGAATATAACCTTAGTAGTCATCAGAATAGGTATCTTAAAACAAGTGCTTATTTCATGGCAGTAAATTTGTTCTGCACATTCTTTTTCTGTCTCTCTTTGATCACTAGCTTTTCTACTAAGAGATTCTTACCTACAATTCAAATCATTCAAATGGTAATTCACTTTCAGCTATTGAATATGCTCATTGGGAGAACAGTTCATTTGGGTCCAAGAAACTGAAAATCTAGGTAGAGATATGTTATAAAGGAGTAAGAGTGCCAGAGTGAAATAATAGCACAAGCAATAGTACAAGAGCTATCAAGGTACGAAATTAAAATTTAAATAAATAGGTGAGAGTAATCTAGGAAACCTTCAAAGAGAAAGCTTAACATCAAAGTGTTCATTCATTTTAATTCTCTCATACAAAAATTAATAAGATATTCTGATCCTCTAAGAACTGACAGCCCCCTGGCAAATAAAAGCACGTATCTGAATTACTACAAAGAGTAGAGTAAGAAATTTAAAATTGATTAGAATTTGGAAAAACAGAAATATCAGGGGAAAGCATTATTGGTGGAGAGAGGCCAGGGTTGGGCCTGGTTAGTACTTGGATGAGAGACTGACTACCTAAGAAGACCAGGTGCTATAGGTATAAAAATTTTTAAAAATAAAAATTAAAAGTGTTCTCATAAATAAGTAAACAAACACATTTTGCCACTTTTTAAGAAATAGAACACTATTCCTCAGAACACACATTGTGCAAAACTGCCTCAAACAAATGCAAATACTTTAAAATTGTTCCATGATATATTATTTTAAATTTTAAATCAAAAAGAGGTTCTGAAAATAAATATTGATTGAAATATTTTAACCTACATTTAGTAAATTTAAATATCCTTTGTTGTGAAAGGCTTTTTTTATTGAGGTGTAATTGACACATGACAAATTAGTTTCAGGTATACAACATAATGTTTGATATTTGTACATATTGCAAAATGATCACCATGTTAGGTCTAGCTAACATTTGTAGCAATATGTAGTTACAATGTTTTTTCTTGTGAAAACTTTTAAGATTTATTCTCTCAACAACTTTCAAATATGCAACACAGTATTAGCTGTAGTCACCATGCTGTACATTATATCCCTAGGACTTATTTATTTTATAACTGAAAGTTTGTACCTTTTGACCACCTTTTACCTATTACACCCTCGTCCCCTCATATCTCTGGTGACCATCAATTTGTTCTGTATCTATGAGCTAGGGTTTTTTTTATTTGTTTGTTTGTTTTAAATTCCACATATAATTGGAGTCATACAGAATTTGTCTTTCTCTTTCTGATTTATTTCACTTAGCATAATGCCATAAAGTACCATTCATGTTTTAGCCTGAGGTAATATTTTTTTAATAGTTGAATGATATTCTATTGTATACATACATATATGTCTATATACATAGATAATATCTATTTTATATGTATACACACACAGACACACACATATACACATACATACACACAATACCACATTTTCTACAAAGGATATTTTTTAAGAACATAAGACCATGACTCATATAAATATAAAATGAACATGACAAGGATTTTATTTAGTTCATTGATTAATAAAGGAACTAATAAGATGTTACAGTTAGCTCAAATGAGAATTCTAAGAGCATATATATAAATAGGCAATCAGGAATGCCAAAAAAAATTTAGTCGTTATTCATCAGCAATAATCGATTTTAACTTCATTGGACAAAATTTATTTACATTCCGATAGACAAGAATCATTTGCATTACTCGTAATTTTTCTCAATTTATAGAGTTGTAAAATAGCTCAAAGAGATTGAAATACACAGACAGCTCTGAAGAGTACACTAGATAGGATGCCCAGTATTTTCTTTTTACCTTTTCATAATTTTTTATTAGATTCAAGCTTAATAGCCACAATTTTATCCTGGTGATATTTTAAGTGGCCAAACTATGTAAATACATATAGTTAATCCTTGTCTGGAACTACTTAGGAGATCATTATAGCTCCTTATTTCATTTACATTTTGAATGCTATGATTTACAAGTAGTTTGTACTAGAATATAAAATAAGAAGGAAACATTTTCCCTTCCCTAGTTAAAAGAAACTTTTAAACTATTTACTGATAATTTGCATATATTTCTTTTAAGTATGAAAAATAGTTCATGTTTTAAAAACATTTTCATTAATGTATACTCTTTGAGAGATTTTTAGAAATATTTTTTCTATTTAATAAATATTTTGGAAAAGAATGAAAGCTAGTTTGTTATCAAAACACAACTCTAATGCAAACTGATGTTAGGCAAATTTAATCAGCTTTGTTTTATCACAGCAAATTGAATATCTGGCCATCATTAATTTGTAGAGGATACAGAGTCAAGCTAATTTCCTAATATATCTTAACTGAATTATCTTTTTTTGTAAACTGCTGCAAAGATATTATCTTTGAAAGCACACAGCAATGAGACAATGTTTTGGTTATATCAGTTGTACGTCCTAAAGAACATTATTGAGTTTTATTTATAAATATTATCAAGTAAAGACTGAGTATCAACACAGAGAACAGAGTTGTGACTCAAAAATGTAAAGTCTGTCTAGAGACTGAAGAGTTTTTCAGTTTTTTTTTTTTTTTCATTTAAATACTTGTCCTAAAAGCATTCTGATGAATCTCAGTAACTAGTGAAGTCATTACTGAGAAGGTATCTCCCTGATCCTGGTGTGGAATGAAGAAGAATGAAAGAACAAAGTGGAACCATAAAGCTCTAGTTTAGTAAATTGATAAATTAACCACAGAGGTATTGAAGAATGAATTAAAAAGAAACTTTAAAACGAAAAACTTATGTATCAGGTAAAAGCTGATCATAAGTTTTCCATATTCTTGCCCATACTGTGAAAAGGTGATGATATTCCTCAGGGTGGAACAGCAGGATGTCCATTTTGAAGTCAAGTATCAATTAGCATGGAAGATCTGGAACATAAGGCAGTTATCCAAATACATCATCTCTTACTCATCTTTATTTTGGTCAATTGACCTCTTAGATGACCCTCCTAACTGCCGAACTTAAACAGTTTTGTATTTTAACAACCTTTAATCTTATTTCCATAGACATATAAAAGCCCCTTTCATCACTTGGAACTGTCTTACCTCTGTTAAACTCATATACTTATTTTTGGCTAAAATCTTTTACCTTTTCAACAATTTCTTTACTTTCACCACATATACCCTTGAAAGATAGGCCTTGTATATTTTTTTAAGCTTGTGTCTAAGTATTGTACATTTTTTTTACAGTATTGTAAATAAAATTCATTTTCCAATTATTTGATCCTGGTATACTTTATAATGAATCACTGTGTTTCTCTTCAGTTCTTTTAAATAGTTTGTGTTTTTTTTTAACATTTTACCCACTGTTTATGATTATTATCTGTAGGAGTGCTATATCAGTACAATTTTTAACCTAATTAGTACCATTAATTATATGTGCAAAGTCCCTTTTGCCATGACTTCTACTCTGCTGCATGTCCAGACATGATTACTCTCCAGATCTCCAGACTCAATAGTTGTAGCTAATTTTCATTGAGTAATTGTTACATTCTGGGCATTCATCTAAAGATTTTCAATATATTACATCATTTACTCCTTACTAAACCTTGTGGATTGAATTGTTTCTTCTTAAAGGTGGAAAAAAATGATGCAGACAGAGCTTAAAATAATTTGTCCAAAATGACATAGATCAATAATTTTCAGATCTGGGTTTCAAACCCAAGAAGAATGTCTCTATGACTTGTGTTCTTAACCATAAGCCATTACTTCTCTATATTTAATTTTCTAGGCTTCACCTCATGTATAACCAGGCTCTTTAAACTCATTATTACCAAAGCAGAACTCCAGTTTTTCCTCCTATCTGGTGGTGGGTCCTACATTTTCTGTCCTGATAAATGCCACTATTATCTATCCAGTAAAAGGAATTATTAAATGCCTGGTACTCTGCTAAGAATTTTAAATGTATTATCTCATTTAGTCCTTCACTAAACCCTATGACTTGGACTATCCTCTTTTAAAAGATGAAGAAAATGAAATAAAGAACTTAAATAACTTGTCCGAGATCACAAAGTAAATAAATTGGAGACTTTTTAAAATTAGGCCTCTCTTTTACTCCTGAAGTCCAGATTCCTGAGTACCCTGAAATGCAAATAAAGGACTCTGACCTGGTCTAAGTTCATTTCTCTACGCTTATCTTGCTCCATTGTTCTCCTTGCCAGAATTGTATGACCCAGATAATCAGAATATTGGCACTTGTCAGAGCATGACAAACTATGCTACCTTCTCTGCTTTTATGGTAGCTCTGAAACCTTTTTTGTCTTCCCTCAGCCTGTTCTCCAGATTATGTTTACTAATATTTTGGTCATAGTTTATTCTGGTTTTTTACATAGTGCTTTCATTATGGTACTATAAAATTACATTTATATATTTATATACCTTTATTTCTCTTTACTTTTTATAAGCTTCTCACAGTTATAACATCTCATAGTTATCTTTATATTTCTAGCATCCAGGGAATGAGCCAAGCATTGAAATGCACAACTGTTGAATAAGTGAGGATGAATAAATAAATCCTTATAAGATCCATGACATTTCCCAGGTTTGACAGAGTAACCTGGTGTGCCTTTCTTTAACTTCGCTTATTTTAGTCTACTTGGGCTACCATAACAAAATGCCAAAGACTGGGTGGTTAAAAAAACAGAAACTTATTTCCTCACAATTTTAGAGTCTAGAAGTTCTGTGTGTACATATCCTTGGTGTCTCTTCCTCTTTTTATAGTGACACCAATTGGATTAGGTCCCACCCATATGATCTCATTTAAATTTAATTACATCTTGAAGAATCTATCTCCAAATACAGTCACATTCTAAGATACTAGGAGTTAGGACTTCAATATATGTATTAGGAGGCAGAGGGCATAATTCAATCCATAGTAGAGTCCTAGAAGAAGCTTGCATTTAGTAAGACTTATGTAAAAGTTCTGCAAATCAGGCATAATTTGGTTTAGATGCCTCTTGGAGAAATTAAGCCATAGTTTGTGAGGACTGTATAATTGACAATAGAAATTTTAGAAATATTAGCCTAATATGAATATTATAGAATGTTATAATCAAGTTCTATGCAATAAGTGAAGTTCTTTATCTCATTTCTGCATGTCCATTTTGAAGACATCTAATTATAAATCCGATTATTATAGTTTTAGTAATTTAAAAATATCTCATCTGTTATGTTTCTTTTTTTCTCCTAGGGCTCAAGAAATATATAAAAGACACTGTGAAGAAAAATTTGTTCTTGATATGCTTACTTTTCAAAAAGCTTGTGAAAGAATACAAGATGCTAAAACAAAAGTTGCACTTGTGAAAACGAATTTAGTCCTTAACGTTCCTAGTGGAATGAGAGAATGAACTAATTCCAGATCACATCCTATGGTCATTTTGAGTTTTGGCCATTAGTTTTAGTTAAAGGACTTTGAAATAGTACTATGAAAAAGAAATACTCTGTCACAGAGTGGATTTTTATATAAATTTTTTAAAAAATATAGAGTAATGAAAATGTTTCTTATTGATCACAATTAAATAAAGTTGACTTGATACCTCCTAAAGTTTTCTTATATATCCATGTGTCCTAGTAACAATTAAAACTGATTTTACTTATGGAAGGAAATATTGCAAGTCATTGCTTATATTGTTTCATATCCTTAGTATAGCAATTTATAAACTATTTTCAGTTTTTCTGACTATCTTAGCATAATAATTTCTGCCCCAGCTGCCAACTTTTATTAAGACACTGTGTACTTTGATTAGTTTCATTACCTGCTTTTGTGTATTTAATTGCATTGCTTGTTTATTTCGCTAAATTATTTCTGAATTTATTTTTTCAAAATAAAATTTTCAGTTATATCAGTGATTCATACTCATAAAAATGCAGAAAATTTAAAGTATAAAAGAGAAGTTAAACATTCCTGTTAACTTTATTGGATATTATAAGACTGTGTATATTTGCTTTTGATATGTTTGCCTTTTGCATATACATAGGGGCAGAAAGGAGAGAGAGAGACAGAGAGCAGACATGCATAATTATGTAATCGTGGTCATAAAGTATACAAAAATTGTATATTAATTCTAAGTCTATTTAATACATGTTCATGGTATAAAATTTGAAAAATAAAAAACAATTTAAAAGATATAGACATCCTTTGTAAATGTTGAGCTAGTCAATTTTCAGTAGTGTTTTCATTTATCTAGAAAGATGAATGTCTCACTATTATTTGTTATAACATTGCTTACTTAATAAAATGTAGCTAATTCCATTCAAAATTTGTCTTTAATACTCATCAGTTATACATGCAAGTTTTTAAATTCTCTATTAGTCGTTGGTAAATTTCCAAAAATGAAGTATTTTACAATAGTCAATCAGTTGTTGTTCTGTGTAGATTACTAAAAAATACTGGTTCTATTTTTCTAACTTTTTATAAAATAATAGCTGTCTATTTAAATTCATGGCATTAGCTCCCAATTTCCTACTATTTTGAAGATAACTAATGAGCCAGTCTTACTTGTATTTCTAATTTTTTTTCAAAAAGAACAAAGAGAGATATTACAAGGTGGTAAAAAGTGTGATAGGTGTTGTTTCCCATAACAAGTTAGATAATCTTTCAGTCACTCCAGTTTTCTATTCTATATTTGGAAATAATACACATCTTTTTGGGATTTAATGAAAATAATAATTCACATGAAATAGTGTTGTTATGAGACTTAAAAGAGGAAAACATATAAAGCAACACAGTGCTTTCCATAGAATAAGCACTTAATAAAGGTAAATGTGTAGTATAGATGCAGAAGTTTTCTCTGTGTTATTATCAGAGGATTTGCCAGCCATGCAAAATTTGAGTACACCATCAAGGCACTGTAGAATTTTTTTGTGTGATATATTTAAATATAATTCATTTATTCAATTAGTATATTTATTGACTGTTATCCTTCATATATGCTCCCATTCTACAATATGGATCTTTTATAGCCTTTATATGCAATAGGTAACCAATAATTTTCTTGATTATTTCCACCTAATTATGAGCTTTTTGAAGGCAAAGACTATTTTACTTGTCTTTGTGTTTCTGTTACTTTGTACTAAGACAGATATATTATTCACAGTGTTTTTTTCTGTTTATATCTTTCTTATTCTATTTCTGTGCTGTCCAGGACAATCTCATAACATTTTCTATCATTACTGTTTATAGTTTGAAGATTCAAAAATATGTATCTCTAGGTTATATCTTTAGTTTTAATGTTTCCTATATTTCCAAATGCATGTGAGAAGCTTCTACTATGAAGACCTAAAATATTTTTTAAATAATACATTAACATAGAATTTGTTATTTTTAATAGTTTGCCTTCTTAAATCTTACTTCTCCTTTAATATTCTCAATCTCCTGTCTACGGTCATACCACTCTGAACATGCCTGATCTCAATCTGATCTTGGAAGCTAAGCAGGATCGAGCCAAGTTAGAACTTGGATGGGAGACCACCTAGGAATACCAGGCACTTGTAAGTGTTAAAAATTAATTAATTAATTAAAATTTTAAAAGGTACACATTAAAAAAATATTCCCAATCTTTCATATATTTATAACCATCTAAATTTTCTCATGTTAAATCTTTAGAAGATATCCTTGACTTTTTTTCATACACCACCACATCTTATTAAATATGATGACCAATAAATTTCATCTACAGAATGTCCCTGTGACAGAGACTAGAAGTGAGCTTTTCACCAGACATATTTTCTGTTTTTCCAGAACATAATTAGTTTATATTTCCTAGCCTCCCTTGCATAGTTAATTGAGATGCAGAACTGGATTCTGACCATGGAATCTGAATAAAATGATTGGCAGCCCTTACAGGTATGCACCATGCACAAACCTCCATGATTTTTCCTTTGACCACCTAGAAAAACAAATGTTAAAGATGGCTCAGCCATAATGTTAAAAGAGCCTAAGTTCTTGAGTCACTGCATGTAATATATCAGGAACATCTCTCTTGTTCCTTACATGGTCCAAAAGAAAATTCAGTGATATTAAGGGCTTTGTAACCCCATCAATTACATTAGGCAACAGCTAATTGTGATTAATCATTAGGAAACTCAGTATTAAAGGTAGAGGGCTACAATCACAAAATCTCAATATATGTGCTGTTGGTTTTCCTGGGTAGTGAGGCAACTAATATTAAGGATAAAAAATGGAGATTCAGGTACCAATAGTATAGCTTAGGGAATGGCAAACTTTTTGACTAAGGACCAGGTAGTAAACATTTTAGGTTTGTGACCATAAAATTTCTGTTGCAATTACATAATTCCACTGTTGTAGCACAAAAGCAGCCATAGATTAGATGTAAACAAATGAGTATCGTTGTATTACAATAAAACTTTATCTACAAACAGGAGGCTCGTCAGGTTTGGCCCATGGTCCATAATTTTTCAACCCTTGGCATATAACTACTTATAACCTTTTTTATGCTAATAAAGCTACCTTTAGGAGTTGTTATAGATTAAAATCAGTATACACATGCTATTAATATTGAAGTTTTTCAAAATAAGTCACCATTATAAACAACTTATAAAAGAACAACCGGGAGAAAGTTTGCTTAAAAATGAGTGTCATACTGAAGCCAAGGTTAACTTGAAGTAGATTATACTAAAAAAGGGGTGATGGGTAAAAAAAAAAAAGAGTGGGGGTATTAGAGCATTTTGGATGTTACTGTATCATGATAAGCACACAGTTCATAGTAGTAATACTTCTGTATAAAGGCAGTAGAGAGTTCATAACTCATGAGAAATGACTCATTCTCTTGAAATTTGGTATCTTTTTTGATATTTGTATTGTATTTGGAAGGAAATGTTTTTCAAAATTAGGTATTTATCTGTCAGCAGAAATTAGTCTTGGAACTTACCAAGCCTGTCTAAGGCCTTTATTGGATGTGTGAGGATAATGGACAGGAAAAGAGCAAGAGAAAAAAGGCCATTACACAAATATATGTTCATTCATGTAATCACATAAAGGCAAGCTTAAAAAGGAGACTCTAAAATTGTTCCCATATAAAAGTTTTCTGCCTGTTATTTAACTCTTCTACTTATTATTTTGACTACTTACTATAATTAACTATAATAATTTGTTAGTGGATATATAATATTAAAAAGAAATGTATATTTTAAATCAATAACCTAAAATATGAGTGGGGTGAGAAGTAAAATTGTAGACTTTCTGTATGCTATCAAAATTATGTTGTTATCAACTTAAAATAGGACATCATAACTATAAAATATTTTACCTAAAACTCATAAAAGAAAAAAAAACGTAGTAGGTATGTGAAAGATTAAGTAATCAAAACATACTACCACAAAAAATCATCAAATCGATAAAGAAGAAAGCAAGAGAGGAAGAAAGGAACAAAGAAACTGCAAAACAGTTAGTAGAAAATTAACAGAAGCAATAGTAAAGCTTTACCAATAATCTCTCTAAATTTAAAAGGATTAAATTCTCCAATCTAAATTAGATTGGCGGAGGGATTAAAGAACACTACAGAAGTCAATAAATTTGATACAACATATAATTAGAATAAAGATAAAAATCATATGATCAGGTCAATAGATGCAAAAAAAAAAACAGTTGACAAAACTTACACTTTTTTTTTGATGAAACTTCTCAACAAATTTTGGATAGAAGGAATGTACCTCAGCAAAAACCATATATGAAAATGCATACCTAACATACTCAGTGAGGAACAGTGGAAAGCTTTTCCTCTAAAATCAGGAACAAGAAAGTGGTGCCCACACTTACTACGCCTTCTCAACATGATACTGGAAGTCCAAGTCAGAGCAATTACACACACACACACACACACACACACACAAATAACAAACGGCATTGAAATTAGAGAGGAATAAGTAAAATTGTCTTTGACATGATGTGATATGACCTTATAGAGAAAATCCTAAATACGCTACCAAAAAACTATTAGATCTATAAATCAAATTCAATAAAGTTTTAGAATACAAAATCAACATACAAAAATTAGTTGTATTTCTGTACACTGAAAATGACCTATTTGAAAAAGAAAAGAATCCTATTTACAATAGCATCAAAAAAGAGTAAAATACTTAGGAATAAATTAAACCAATATGATGAAAGGTCTGTACACAGAAAAGATTAGGTGTTAATGAAAATAACTGATGAAGACACAAATAAATAGATATGTTTATGACTGGAGTAATTAATATTATTGTTTACACTACCCAAAGGCATTTATAGTATCAGTACCATCTCTATCAAAATTCCAATGGCATTTTTTACAGAATAGAAAACAATCTTGAGAAAAAAGAACAAAAGCAGAGGCATCACACTCCTGATATCAAACTATATTACAAAGCTGCTGTAATCAAAACAGTATGGTATGGGCATAAAAATAGACATATAGCCCATAAATTTATGCATATATAGTTAGGTAATATTTGAGGTAGCCAAGAATACTTAATAGGGAATGGATGATTTCTTCAATTAATAGCACTGGGAATTCTTGTGATTCACATGAAAAGAATGTAATTTGACCCCTACCTCACTTTACATACAAATATTAACCTGAAAATAAAAACTTGAAGCCATAAAATTCTTAGAAGATAATACAGGGAAAAAGCTTCTTGACATTGGTCTTAGCAATGAATTTTGTTGAATACGACACCAAGAGAATAGGCAAGGAAAGCAAAAATGAACAAGTGGTACTACATTGAAATAAAAAGCTTCTGCACAGCAAAAGAAACAAATACAATTTTAAAAACCTGCAGAGTGGGAGAAAATATTTGCAAACTATATATCTGATAAATGGTTAATATCCAAAGTACATAAGGAGCTCATATAATTCAATAGCAAAAACTTTTAATTTGATAAAATGAGCAAAGGACCTAGACATTTTTACAAAAACAAACAAACAAACAAAAAAAAACATGCAAAGGCCTACAGGCATGAAAAAGGTGCTCAGCATCACTAATCAGCAGGGAAATGCAAATCAAAACTACAGTGAAGTATTGCCTTAGACCTGTTAGAATGGCTGTTATCAAAAAGATAAGAGAACCATTACTGATGAAGATGTGGAGAAAAGGAAACCTTCATTCAGTGTTGATGGGAAGGTAAATTGGTGCTGCCATGATGGAAAACAGTCTAGAGGTTTCTCAGAAATTTAAAAATAGACGTAACATATCATCTATAAATTCTACTTCTGGATATATATATATCCAAAGAAAAATTGTCAAAGAGATATCTGCACCCCATGTTTTTTGTGGTATTATTTACAAGTGCCAAGATGTGGAAACAACCTAAGTGTCTTTCAGTGGAGTGGATGAATAGATAAAGAAAATTTGATAGGAATCTATATCTATATCTATATACAGTGAAATATTATTCGGCCTAAAAAGGAAGAAATCTTTCTATTTGCAACAACATCGATGAAAATTGAGGGCATTGTGTTAAGTGAAATAAGTCAGACAGACAAATAGTATATGATTTCACTTATATATGGAATGTAAAAGAGCCAAACTTATAAAAACAGAGATTAGATTGATGATTGGCAGAGCCTATGGGATGTGGTTAATGGAGAAATGTTGGTCAAAAGTTATAAACTTGTAGTTTATGAGATGGGTAAGTTTGGGAGGAGAGTCCTAATGTACAGAATGATGTCTATAGTTTATTGTATATTTGAAAGCTGCTAGGAGAGTAGATCTTAAATGTTCTCAGCACACCCACAAAAATGGTAACTATGTGAAGTGATGAGAGCCTTAACTAACCTTATTATGCTATTCATTTCACAATATATATGTATATCAAATCACTATACACTTCAAAGTTAACACATTGTCACATGTCAATTATAGCTCAGTAAAATGCAAAAAAAGAAATGTATGTATTCTGTGTTACTTATTTCCCAATCACACTAGAACACCAGTGTTTTTTGAAAATAGGATGATTTTCTGTCTTCCTCCTGACTGCAGTATTTCTTTTTCCCAGGTGGAATGTCCGCTATTACTAGCACCACCTAACTCTCTTATCATGAAATTTAATACCCCAAATATGTGTGGTCTACACAAATTTGACTAATTTTTTTCCATTTAGATGTTTTCTGCACCTTATTCTTAACCACTCTATTACTTTAAAATATCATGTTTCAATGATAAAAGCAGCCTCATTTTTGAAAGGTACATTTAAATTTATAAAATAAAATTAATAGTATTTAAATTCTATGACATAGATAATCACTGTTACCATTTTGGAGATTTCTATTTCAAATGTAGGTATGTATGTGTATTCTTTTTCCCAGACTCCTTTCCCTTCTTCCCACCCAACCCCTCCACACCATGTCATCACTGTCTGAGTTCCTGAGACTTACATAATTGTTAATTGAGCTTTTCTTGTCTTTGACCTCACTCACACCCCTATGGTAACTCTAAAATATAAGCAAAATGGGCTAATATCAGCACCACCTAATGCTTGCAGACATATTGCTTATTGTAATTGATATATCATAAGATATTATAATGGATGAATATACACAGAGGAACCAGAATCAAGCATAAATAGCAGTATTTGAACATTTTAGAAAAGAGTTATCCCATTTTTATGGTATAGATTCTGGGTTTAAACCTGTAGTAAGGGTGAAGGGAGTAATCTATTTACCTTATTTTACACAAGAAGAGTTTGTTTTATTTTGTTTCATGAAGCAAAGGGCTGGTTGACTAGAGAATATTTTTCTTAGTTTGGTGTTTTTTTTTTTTTTAATTTTAACATCTGTATCTCAACACCTTTCTTATATTTATAGAACCCTCTCACACTTTGTGGGTTTTTAAGAAATAAACAGACGTGTCTTCCTTAGAGGGGGCTAAATGGAGTCAGATATTCATTCCCCCTACCCTATCAGCTAATGTGAGGGTACTTGACCAGTTATTTGTCCTTGTCCAGTATGCTAGACCTTGAGGAAGTATTGCTGAGATAGGGATAGTTGATATCTCTGTTGTAGCATCAACATTCCAGAAGAAGTAGCTACTAGTTTCATATGGCAGCAGCACCAGAAGTTCTTAGCAGATTCTTCCTGTGGTTTGACTTTACCTTGTTTCATGCTACCTTGATTCTCAAGGTTCTTGCCCACTCTTTAAGCTGAGAATCTCCAGGCTGTTGTTTTTCTAATACATTTCTGAATATCAAAGGGAAATAGCATAGTTGATACACAATGGGAGGGGGAAGAATTAGGGTAGAGCTTCAGCCATTCCTTGGAACATCTCCACAGACTTCTATTCCTAGGACTAAAGTTAACATAAGACTACTGATCATTTTACAAACAAGAGCTGCATTTCTCAGGAATGAATGTTTGGGAAAAACTACCAGGTGAAGCCACCCGTTTTAGTGATGTGTTGGCTAAAAGCGAAAAGTACGTTGAATGGTCATACATTCTAACTACAGCCTTATAAATTCATACAGCAATAAAGATCTCAACCTCTACTCATATTATTTTCATTGTTGGATTATGAATATATTTGCATAGTCTAATATCTCTTTTCCTTACTCTCTATTTTCACCAGTCTATGTGTATAATATTAATGTAAAATACAAGGGGGACCTAAATACCCCCATGACAGTTATGGATAGATCATCCAAACAGAAAATCAATATGGAAATATTGGCCTTAAATGACACATAATAGAACTAAAAACTAATGGACATTGTACAGTGATCCTGGGCTCCAAGTAAGATGTAGTAACTTGAGATTTTTATTTATTTCTCTTAGGGAAGTGGATGTATGCTTTTTCGTGTATTGTATAAAGCCTGCTTATGTTAGAATTGAGCCACTCTTGGGGGGATTAGAAGTGTTACTATCAGAGGGTGTAGGTAGACATTTGTCAAGTTCTCTCTCTCTCTCTCTCTCTCTCTCTCTTTCTCTAAATCATTTGAATGCCCTTTTGGGGGGAGAAATAGCTTTTGGCCAAGTTGTCTTTTGGGACATGGACCCATGTTTCAATATAAAATTTAGAGGGATCAGTAATTTTAACCTCAACTTGTGGCATATAGAGTTAACCATTTGATGCTCAGGCCAGCACTTTCAATCTTGAAAAAGTGGTACAAAGACCAAAGAAAATTAAAAAGATATTTATGGTGACATTGAGTCCAAAAGTGGCAGCAGCAAATTTCCAATGTTCATAGCCCAAAAGATGGACATTTCTGTGACATTGTTTTCTCTGAACTCCAGCTCACTAGTTTTGTTTGGATTTCTGCCTGTTTTCTGAGGTATAGCCCCAGATTTCTCATGTTGATTTATTAGTTACCTAAAATTCCAGTGAATACCTTTATTTTTCTCACTAGCAATGTTTTCAGTTGCATGCAAAACAAGAAGAATTCTAATAAACTTAATTTGTCTCAATAAACCTTAATTTTCAAACAACTGATTTTTTCTGAAGTTGACAGTGTTTTTTTTCTTTGTCTTAATCATTTGTTAAATGGATATAATGGCCTGGCATTTATATTTTAAACATAGTGAATGTAAAATACCCAGGACAGTGCCGGGCCATAAGAAGTGCTATAATATAATAATATTAATATATTAATTTATATTTAAACTACTAAATGATTATTGGCAATCATTTTTAGTACTGTGAATTTTTACCTTTTGGAGAAATTAGAAGAGGGTGTATCAGAATCTGATAAAGAACGCATACATTGAAAGTTGGTCATAGTACTTTGAGTGTACAACCCTTTGACATTCATCTTAATTTGCATTCTAGTCATCTGTCTACTTGTTTAATTGCCCCAGTTAGGTTATAAAATCCTTGGAGTCAGGGATGTGTGTTGTCATCTTTCTATTCTCTGCTGTCTATGGCAAAGTCCTTTATACCATAGGTTGTCCTCAATGGTCATTCACTGATGTCTTCCTCAGCTGTGATCTAATGAGTGTTTCCTGGAATAACTAAATTGAGACACCTTTCTTAAAGCCTATATCCAAAAAATAACAGAGAAACTGCTTATATATTCACTAATTTTTACTATAAATGTGTGTTTTGAAATGATTGAATAATCCGTCTTTGCTGGTTTCTATATGTTCCTTTGTCACCTTTATTGATTTCTTGTCTTCTAAATATACATCTTAGGCAATTCAAGTCTTATTTAAATACACACTCTGTCATATGTTTGACATATCAAGCCTAAAAATCAGACATGCATTCGCTCCTATGACACTCCAGTGAAAACACCTTCAGCAAAATCGCTAATAATCTCCTGTTGGTTAAATCAAATCAACATCTTTTAGTCCTTATTTTTCTAGAATTTTTGGTAGCGTTGGGTATTTTGATTTCTCTCTCTCTGACACATCTGTTTCCACCTCATCTTCCACGATACCACATGCTACTCTTCATATTCTTTCATATCTTTCTGACCTATGTTGGACTCCCGTTGCTTTTTTCTTAAATGTTGTTCATACTTCCACCTACATCTTCTCAGTCTGTGTGTGTTTCCTGGTTGACAATATGCAGACCCATGATTTATGACATTACCTATATCCTAAAAGGTCCTAATGGCATCTCTCCTGATCTCCAGATATATTCCTAACAAGCCAATGCACATGTTTTCTTGGATATGCCTCACAGCAATCGAATTCAACATGCGACAAACTAAAGTCACCTTTCCTGTCAGAACTTATCCTGTGGGTCATCCCTAACAACCGTCTTTAATTCAAACCTTATATCATCAGAGCTTGTCTATCTTTTTATCTTTGCTCTCAGAACTCTCCTTTGCATCTCTTATGGCAATGTTTAATTCTTACTATTTCTTTCTTCAGACCTATCTATACATCCTTCTAAAATGCAAATCTGCTCTTTGGTTGTGTCTCCATTGCTATAAGATTGTCAAAACCCTTTTCACTTAGAAAATGAAATTCTTAATGATCTTGTAAGAACCTACCTTTCCAGCTCTCTCCAGCAGAACTCTCAATTCCAGTGTTCCAGTTAATGAACTATTCACAATTCTCAAATTCTTCTACCTGGAATACCCTTCTCTCCTTGTCTACTTGGAGAATTCTGATTATTCCTCTAAAGTCAAGGGGCATTGTGTTCCATGATAATACTTATTACATGGCATTAAGACAAATTAATTACCTACTGTTCCATGCATTTGGCTGTAGATTTCTTATATTTTATTTATTTTTGTCTCCTAAGTGCTACAAAAGGCAAGAGAGGATACTTTTATATTTTTTGTGTATACTATTTAGTTAGTCCTTGGAATGTTACAAGAACAAAAGATTGCCTTTTAAGATACTTGTTTTTATTAATTTTTACCTATATATGGGCAAGAGATTGATGAATATTTTTTACAGACTGATAAAACTGAGAAGCAGGCTTTCAGTATCAGTAAAATTTCAAGAAGAAAAGTCTTCTGCCTTATTTTTTGAATTAACTATATCAACTGTTTTACTGAAGAATCAATTTTTAGGTTAAAAGCCCCATTTATAGTAATTTTAAAAACCTCCTACTCTCTCTTCTTTCCCACATTTGGAGGGGGAAAAAAACAAACTTGAAAGCTGACATTTTTTTAGAATTTTGCTTCTTCTAAAAATGTGGTTCTTCAGATAAAGAAGAAGAGTGATTATGAGTTTAAATAAAGAACGAAGTAGTTTATCATAGCTTTGGAAAGAGTTTCTTAACACACAACCTGCATACATAATTGAGAACTACACTTTTTCTAGCTTCCTCTTTCCCTTCCTCCTGCCATTCTGCTAGCTACAATACAGATTGTAGTCAGGTTCTCTATAAAAATGTCAGCCACTATCATGCTACAATCCTTGATATACAAAGTGCTTTGGAAAATAGGAAAGCCACCTGGTTATCATACAGACATTGATTTTTTTATGTTTAACCGATCAGGGAATGCTAGCTCCAAAAAAAACCTCACTACAGGTTTTTAATTGTTCTGCTAATTTGCCTCAGCTAATTTGGCCTTTGAGATGATCTGGACCTCATGAAAATGGCTGATTTGTGTTTCAGAAATTATAGACACTGGCCTTGTATACCTTATTTTGACGTGTGATAAAGATCTCTATTACAGTCATCTTAATATATTGGAAAAAATCATAAAAAAATAACACATCATAAAATGTATTTACTGTGTATGCCCATAAGTCTGTGGGTGTGTGCATATGTTTCCATGTGTATATAAATACACAGGTGCCAGTCTGTATGTGCAAATGTAAGCTACTGAAAATGACAAGCTAGGAAAAGCAGTGGCTCAAACACGCAGCCAAAGGAAACATCTTTTGTGTTTAATTGCCTAAAAGGGGAAAATGTATGTGATGATTTCCAAGACTGGGAGGACAAAAGGCCTTTTAATATAATTTTTTTTGAAAAGAGAGAGTGAAATAACTAGTGAAAACAGACAGATGATGCCTTGTAGTAGGTAAGAGATACTAATAATATGAATGACAAGGTAGAGCTGAATCTAGTTTTGTGTGGGACCTGAAGCTTATTCAATTTGGGAGGATCGTCTTTTAGAAAAATTAAGTGCAATTACAAATAAGAAGTTAGACCTTGGAAGAGGGCTATAAAACAAAGGGTATTGAAACTTAAGCCTAATTATCTTCATTATAAATCTTTCTCTAAAGCCTGGAAACTGGGAAATCTCTTGAAGAGGAAGGAAACAATCCATGAGAAAATTTGACTGTCAGAGCTACAGACCCTTTTTTCATCTCATAGAGATGGTCACCAACCAGGTAAGAACTAAATGTTATTTTTGTGTGACCTAAAATAGCTCTGCATTGATATGCATGGTTTCTGGAAGTCAAGAAATATTTGAATCAATATATTATAACTCTATATTTCATATTATTACTTTCTCTATCATTTTAGAATAATCTCTTCATGTTTAACAGTCCCAAATGTCAGTCTAGGGTAATAGACACTCAAATGTCAGTGACTTAGCCCAGTTAGTTCATTTCTTACTGATACTACATATCCCATGGGACTGACATAGTTGTCATCATTTTATAGCTTTAGCATCTATTGCACATGGCCTCCAAGAATGCTATGGCAAAGAAAGGGAGTATGGTGGAAAGAAGGTAGTCCAACAGGCTTTGCCTCCAGAAATGCAACATACCACATTTGCTTACAGTCTTGTCCAGAACCTTTCACAGAGACTTACCAAATACAAAAGCTTTAGGAAGTGCTGGAGAGCAAAAATGTTTTGGGTACATGTACAAACATACTTGCCTACAGTAGGGAGAACATTTGGGCATTCTCTTTAACCAGTCATCACACAGAGACTTCATTTTTTAATTCATATATATATATAATATGTACATTATATATATATAAACTTAAGATTTATGCCATATATATTCAATAATTAGCATAGGGAACCCTTAAAAATGCATGTTGAACGAGCAAGTGAATGAAGTAATGAATAGACAAATATAGACTGTTCACAATGACTCTGATTCCTATCCAAAGCAAAATGCAAGCACATGTTTCTAAACTAGCCATCAAGAAATCCCTAATACTATGATTCAGCTCTGTTGTTTTTCTTCTATATTTGTTTTCAGATCTGTCCTGATTGTTGCTTTTACTAAATAAAAATATTTGCATTTCAAAAATCTTACATTCTGTCAAAATAGAGGCAGGTTTAGTAAAGAATTTGAACTCAGAATTTTTAGTAGGATTCACATATTTTTGAACATAAAATTGGCCTTGAGAAATTAAATGTAAAGAACAGGCCCAAGAGAATTTGACTATCAACTATGAATCTGTATGGCCCTTCCCTCAGAAGCAGCTGATGAGGAAAGCTGAGCGAATAGGACTTTTTCTTAAAGAAGGGAATTATGTGATTCTAATGAATACATTTCTGTGACCACTTTATTAATGATATTTATTTTGAGTGAAATATAGAGTTATTCACTTCTTAGGATTGTTATTTAAACATTTTCTCATTTCATATTTTTTCAAATAATATTTAAAAAATTTTTGAAAAGAATTTGTCATGCAATTTTATAAGTTACCACCAGTTAAAATGAATTTATTTCTACTAGAATATATATTATGTGGTAAGTTGTGTAATATAGCTTATTGCATTATGGTACTGTTTGACTGTTTGAGGGATGTTTTATTTTATTTCCCTCTGGCTAAGGTCTGGCACTGTCTTAAAATATTGTATGTGGGTTTTCCCCACTCCATTTCACTGCTTTCTAAAGAATTGCAAGATCCAGCAGAGTTCACCTGATTTTGTCTTTCTCATCCTCCTATAAATAATAGGCAATATCCCTGTTCTGAAATACTGACTTTTCTTTGAAAAGACTAGCTTGCACCCTTATTTCATGGTGTCTGAGTCCATCACCAATGAAGAGCCTTGGGGAACCATTTCCACTAATGGACTCTGTACTGCCCAGTGTAGTTAATTTCATCCTTGTGGTCAGAAAGAGTCAATGTCCTTTGCTACCAGGGTATAACATAGACATTGGGGAGAAGACAAATCCAGTGTTTTTCCAAAATGGACATCTTTACAAATCATTAACAATTTTATCTCCCAGAGGTTATTTTATTTATTTTATTTTATTTTTTATTTTTATCTCTCAGAAACTTTAAACCTATACAATGTATAACCATCCTTCTTTGGAAAGGGTATTTCAACAGATTTGAGTTTTTAATATATTTTTGACTTTCAAACAATTTGATGAGTTGCTTCATTAATCTCTTGGTCTTCTTGCCTCTCCTCCATCTGGCATCACTAGCAGATGGAAGCAGAATTGCTCAGATATAAAGGAACAGACTTCAACTACAAATATATCACAAAGATAGCAACCAAAGATACTATGTGATTATTGGACCGTAAAAATTATACAAACTCCATCTATTACTTAATGTAACTGTTATTAAATATAGGCTTTTGCAATTTAGATTTGTAAACTGTGTACATATTTATCTACAAAAACTGAACTAATGATTGTGGTTCATACATTTATTAAAAAAAAAAAAACGTTGAATACCCACTATGTGTCATGAAAGTAGCTGGGGATAAAAAAAATGGAGTGCAAAATAAACCATTTTTGTTTTCAGTAACATATAAATAATAGTTTCCGGGATATGAGGTATTTAGGGTACACATAAAAAAATACTTAGGGCAGAAGGATTTTGTAGATGTACTACGCTGCTAGTCTTCTAACCTTCACAGAGAAAACCTTTATGAAGGCTTCTCAGGCAAACTTTATCCAACTCTACTCAGTATGTGTTACAGTCAACCCAGACCAATGAGTCAGTCAATCCATTTGTCAAGAAACAAATCTGAGCTCCTACTATAAGCAATATGTTGTGCTTGGCCTGTAATGAATGCAAATAATTATAAGGCAATGCCCCTTCTTTGCTCAAGGAATTTAAAAAATACTTTGTCAAATGAAAAGTGCTCATGAAATGGTAATTTATAGTAAAGGAGAACATGTGGTACATGTTCCCAGTTGATTCATACAGAAATTTATAGTGGGCATCCCTATTTGAAAGTTTGATGTGCACCTTCAGCATACCTCCTCCATCATACCAAGGCTGCTCTTCCCCAGGGTGCCGTGACCCAAGGCAGACACCAAGGCATCAGCCTGGATCCCACTACTCCAATGTTACCCTCTTTTCCCTTCATCTAAAAACCTATAGGCCCTTTCCACTTAAAATCTTTAAAATCTATTTCTTAAACCAAAGTACTTTTGTGATCATTTGTTTAGACCCTCCTTATCTTTTAGCTGCAATGTAATCACTTAACTCCTTTTCTTCCAGCTTTTCTGTCTCTGTGCCTCAGACACTAATCTTTCTAAAGTAAAACACTAGACTTGCTTAGCTAAAAAATAAATCCTTAATGCCTCCCTATTCAGATTAAAATCTCAACAATTTATCATGATGCAGAAAGCCCTTTAAGATTTAGTTCCTCCATCTGCTTCCATCCTCATCTTCACTTGGCATTTACTACACTGTGTTGCAGTCACACACAGCCACTCTGAAGATGTTGCCCCTTTTGCCTGGAGTGTTCTCCCTGCCCCCCCAACTACTTGTTTTGGCTCACACAAATTCGTAATTAAGAGACTGCCTACATATCTCTCCCCAGGAAAATTTTTTCTCCCACTCTACTCTTTCTAATCTCATTCTGAGTCTAGGATCTTTCTCATATGTGGATATGGCCCTATACATATTTCACATAGTGATATATTTGCCCGTTGACTTTCTTCCCATAGGCTGTAAAGTTCTTGAGGTTAGAGATCTGACCTCTCTCATCATTTTCTCATCAGCGACCTAGACAGTGCCTGATGAATGATGAGCACCTGGTAAACTTGTTGCTCAATTACCTTAGGTATAAAGACTTCCTGGCAATAAAACCAGGTAAGATGCAAAAGATTCAGCAGAGCTTATCAGTTGGGCACAGAAGCTATTCAATTTATGCTAGTTCCATTCTCCTTGAATTTTCTCTTAAAAATTAATTGCAATTATGTGAATAAAGATGAGAAGTAGTTTTATAGATTGGGGGGTGTATCAGTTTTGGCTTCAGAATGTATTTTGGGAGTAAAAGGGAGTTTAGGGCTTAAAGAATGTGTATTTTTAGCAATAGAATCTCATTGAACACTTTTTGAATAACGAAGTAGAGACATTTTTCTATGACACTCAATCTGGCACTTGAGCATATTGCTGTTTAAATATTTATAATGTGTTTTTCTAGTGTATCTTATGTTTCCAGAGGGGTGTTTTGTGAATTTCATTGGATTGCACCTTGACTGAGGGCAGAAGCAAAGTATCCATCTCCTCATAAATTTCCACAGTATGGAATGCAATCTGATACTGTTCACACAGTTGACAGTTGATGAATGTTAGCAGCAATTATACGAATTTTGGTCTCTTACCACCTGTAAGTTTCCCCCAAACTAGAAATGAGAATAAAAGAGGAGAGAAGAAAGCATTTTCTGTATTTGAAATGAACTAACTATAAATTTTTTTTTAAGATAACTAAAACAGGTAAACAATCCGAAGTAAATTTTACCATTCAAGTGTAAAAAGGCAACACTTGAATAAACATAAAAATAACTTGTTTACTTTTAACCTTAGCTAAATGGCTAGGGTAGAATAAAAGTTATCACAAAAATATTTTTCAGATGACCTTGACCACTTAAAATTATAAAAGTATCTATGGGAATTATCATTTTCAGAATGTCAGAGTAGTACATTTTTTATACAGTTAAAAAAATCAGTGATCTTATTATTAAAAGTAAATCCACAAGACTTAGATAATGGTCTGTTTCTGATCAATTGTTTTCTCCTCATTGTGTGCAAAATTACATGCATCCTTTAGAGACTTCCTTTTGTCTTGAGCTTTTGACATAACTGGCCAAATATCCACAGAGGCTTTAGCCTAGAACTCCAAGTGATTTCCAGATGAAAATGTGTATTCATGTTTAAAACGGAAACCAACAGCATGATGATATATAGATTTAAATTTTTTTATCAATTTTAATGATGTGAAAAAGTAATTACATATTTGATTTGTTTGAAGATTTTGCAAAATTAGAGAAAGAGAAAGATGGGATTCTGGAGTTCTCCATATGGAAGCAACTAAAATTAGATTAGCTACTACTACAGTCTACTGCATCATCCATATAACATCTTTTTGCTCCTTCATTGAGTAAATATATGCATATAACAGTGATTCTGCTTTTTTTCATTTCTGGTGTCTTAGTTGAGGTTAACTTACTTTACTCTAGCATGTCATCATTGAACCTGTAGGCAAGTAACTCTTACTAATTTAATTTACCTATATGATTGATAGGCACGAAATAAAATCAGAGGCACAAAAATAAAGAAAGAATGGAATTACTTTCTAGGAAAGCAGCAAAGAGGAGTTACAACATGAGAACATAAATAAATGTCCACTGAATCAGATGAATGGTGAAAAAAAGCTTCTTAATTTGACTTTTAATATTTAGCCACTCTAAAATTTCTTTTTAAATTAAAATAAAATAACACATAGCTTTCATTGGATCTGCTCTGCATAGCAGGTAGTGGAGGCCCAGTGTAGTATGTGTGGTTCTCTGCAGCTGTAAGGAATGTGATGTGGAGAGCAACAAGTATATTTCTCCTCAACAGACCTCTTTTTACCTTTTATCTCTGAACTTTGCAACTCAAAGTTGAATTAAAATTGAACTATCGTTAAAGTTTTGGAGATTAACTATTAACAGTGGGAGAATAAAAGCATGGCAGATAATATTATGGATTCAAATCCTGGGTCACTACTTGCTGAGTGTAGCCTCCAGCACTTTACAAAAACCTCTCCGATTTATATTTCCAGAGTATGAAAATAAAATTTTATAGTATAAAATATATTTTTTTGAATGACAGTATGACAATAAGCAAACATTTTTAAGAGGACCACAGCATTCTTTATAGATTTATTGGGAGACTTAAATGAGATTATGTTTATTAAATGCCTTCCTCAGGATCTGCCATACAGTAAGCATTTAATAAAGAAGAGTTGTTAGTTGTCATGATGAGGATGGTGATCATCATCTTATACCTAGGAAGACACTCAGGTTCCTTTCTTAAAAGAAAGAGGCAAAGAGTACTGTTCATTGAAATCCTCTTGACCAATTACCTGTACTGCTTTGAGTGGATACTTATTAACCAGTTAGCCCATTTCTTAAGGTACCATCCATACATGTAATTTTGTTACATTTATGGAGTTCAGGATTTCTACTAATATAAAAAAGGCTAATGGAAAGCCTGAAAGGTTTCTATAATTTTTTTTTTTAAATATGAAGCCATGTCCTAAGGGTGATATCATTTCAGCCTATTGAATAAGGAGATATAAAATGGAAGCTTTTGAAAACAGTAGAACTTGAGAGTCATGTCCCCAAATTACAGCCCTGTAACCACCGATGGTCCACTAGAAAGAACAACTCTAAAGGCTCCTTGGGACCACTGTTTTCATGCCATTATTAGGATCTGGTCCTAGAAGATGTGTTGATAGTATTCTCTCGCAAGCAGGGCATTACAGTGTGTAATTTACAAGCTGTTGATTCACCCTTTTCCTGGTTCTAGGGGCCACTTAGAGGTATTTAGAAAATCTGATTGCTATCTTCAATTTCCTCTAATTAATCTTATCAAGAAAATGAAGCAGTAGCAGTTTCTTCTTCTCTGATATCCCTAAATTTCATCAGTATTTCTCTTACATGGCAACATTTTCTACTTCCTGTTATAGTTATTTGTTAATGACTTAACATTCCTTCACTGTATGATATTTTATTATCAAAAAATGTTATACTATACACATACAAAAGTATATACAAAGTATTATTCTTCACAGTATTATATGTTCAATAAAATCCCATTAAGCTGAATCACCCCTATGACCTTTAAATTGCACTTCTGAGGATGCTTCTCTCACAGACTCAGTCAGATCCTGGTTTATTATTTTCTTCATAGACTTTTCAAAGTGTTCACTAATTAATTAATTGTCTTTATTTTCTTAATATCTGTTTTCTTAATAGGTTCATGAAGGCAGTTACTGTACATGTTTTACTGATCACTGTTCCTGTAGCAAGCATAGTGCCTATAGGCTCTCAAGAGAAATTTTACAAAGAGTAAAAATGCTTAACCAATGACTGCCTTCTACGGTTATGGAAACTGAAATTTTATTCTACTGTCCCATAAGGCCTGTTCATTTATTATTTGTTTGGATCTGGTAATATGTTAGACTCTGTGTATGTATTAATTATACCCAGCAGGAAAAACCTGGGCCTGCATTTATTCTATGGGATAATCCTCTTTTTCTTTCCTTCTGCCTCATAAAGGAATACTTTGAGAGTTAATCATGCAGTTAATACATTTTCCAAACTCCTTGTTTCTGTTTCTTTTCTCTTTCATTATTCATCTTTTAGTCATTTTCCTGATCATTAATACTTCAACCTGAAGTGAAATTGCTTTGTGAAATTTGTTAGTAGAAATTTAGGCAAGGGAGTGATTTGTAGACTTTGTTATCTTTGCTATTTCCTATACTCTGCTATCTTAGATAATCAAGAAATGAGTATCCATCTGGGAGAACAATCCCAAATAAATCTCATGAGTTTTCTTAATGGCAAATTCAGATTAAATTAAAAAGCTAGTAAATACAATCATAAGAAATGTTTGATTCATTTAGTTAGATCAATATTTTTCTGGCTGTTATAGTCACATCTCTAAATTGAAAATTAAAATCTGTGAAACTTTTTTTTTGAAGGACAAATATTTAGCTTTAGTAGTATATAAAGTAGAGATATTAGGTAAAAGCTATTCAGAATTCAATTGAAATGTTCACATAGTTTATTTATAGAAAAAAATGTGTTGTAATAATTTTTATTAAATTACCTTAAATGAAATCTGCTCCCCTACATCCTACCTTTAATAAGACAGAATTTCTTTTCTCTCTGTTTAATGTGGAGTGTCAAAAGGATAAAAGAATCCCCTTAAAAAGGCAAGTTGGGAGTGTCTTTATCTTTGTTATCTTTTTACATGACATAAACAATTGGCTCTGTCCCTAAGCAATCATGTTGTAATTAGTCAATAATGACAGTAAACAAGGGTCCCACTCTCTCTTCAATATTTCACTCCAACAAAATGATTATCAGAATTAGTTTAATTGGAGTGCCATCACCAAATTAATGGACTCTTTTTGAAAATATGTCAACCCCTTGACTGGACATGTTTTTGATAGGCGTCCTGGCATATAGTTACATGAGAGAATCTATTAGCTTGTAACAATGTATTTCTCTGAGTGCATACTTGAAAATGCATATTTAGGTTGCAATAATACACCAAATTATATTCGTGCTTCTTTATTTTATTAAAAATATGCTAGCATTTTGTTTTGTTTTCATTTTTTCAAGGTGATTTAAAGTGTTATGGAGAGGTAAGAGGTTTCATGCGTCTAATTTGGCAAGGTACCAAGTAAGATCTTTTAAAGTACAGTATCTTTCTTTTTTTCTTTCTTTTTTTTTTTAATTCACACTTTTCTTTTCAGTATGTGGAGGATATTTGTGTGTGTGTGTGAATCAAACTTGATTTGCAAAACAAAAGAGCTCTGTTTTTTGAACAAATGCTTCACTTCTCTACTTTTTTTTAAATATCTCAATATACTTGTTATCTTTCACACATTTCTTGTGTGTCAGGTACTTCTCTGTTCTGAAGCAAAGTAGAGAAGCATTTCTTATGCTGGAAAAGCTTATTCTCTGAGAGAGACATTAGTTTTAGTCATACATTTTGGCTTCTAAGTTTTTCAAGTCCGGCCTCTTTATAACGAAGTTCATGGGGACATCAGCAGCTAACTCTACCTTGGTGTGGAGTCCAAGATGAGTTTACCCTATGTAAGATATTACTTCTTTGTATCTGATAACTTTAGAGCAATATTCCAGTGTGTTAAGATCAATGAAATTTATTCTCTGAAAATGAGTTTGGGGACAGTTCTAGTCACAGAAAAAATTTTTTTGTCATTTTACTGATTTACCTATTCAGAAAAACTTTAATGAATACTTACTATATGTAGAGGTCACTGCTAGCTATTAGGAGTAGAACAGTGAGCAAGATAAGATGCTGGCCATCAAACAATTTAGAGAGTAGCTGGAAAAAGAGGGGTGCACAGCTGATTATAATTGAGTAATAAATGCTATAATAAGAGTTAAGTACTGAGTACTATGGCAATAGTTGATCATAGTGGAGGGTAGTACTTAATCTTACTTTGGAGGTTCAGGGGAATTTTATACAAGGGTTAAGGGCTCAACTTAGTTAGCCACATGAAGTAAGAGATGATGCTCAAAGTGCATTCCAGGCAGAAACAAAAGCAAGAGCAATGACCTAAAGGACAAAAAGAGCAGAGTGAATCCAAAGAATTGAAATTAATTTAAAGAAAGGCCGAAAAGGTATTATTACAATGTGGAACTTTATACTAAGAGCAATTGCAGACATATACAGAGTTTTGAGGAGAGGAGTGACATAATTTAATGAGTGATTTGGAAAGATTATTTTGGGTCTAAAGTGAAGAATGGGTTTGAGCGGGGCAAGATTGGAGTTGGGAAACCCATTAGGAGATGGTTCAAATAATTCAGGCAGAAGAAAGTGAGGCTTGAATTTAGGTGATGGAACTGGGGATGAAAGAGGTGGACAGTTGAATAAATGTTACCATTCCTATTTCTATCTCTCTGCCTCCCTTTTTGTACTGTGGATTAACTAGACATTTTGCTTATGTCTATACTATGTCAAAATTCCTAGAATTTTGCTTTAGAATCCTTGAGATTAGGAAATAATACTTTGCTAAAAATTATATAAACAAGTGCTGAAACAATTCTTAGGAAAGAATGGATGGGAGATTAATTTGTGGATGTGAATGATGTCATCTCAGTCCTGACAGAAAAGTTAGCACAAAGGAAATCCTAGGAAGGAGAACTTGGCAATTAAAATAAAAGTTCAACTGACACCAAAAGCAAAAACAACAAAAGCAAGAATAAATAAGTGAGACTAAATCAAACTAAAATGCTTCTTCTGCATAGCAAAGGAAATCATCAACAAAATGAAAAGGCAACCTGTCGAATGGGAAAAAAAAATTGCTAATCATATACTGATAAGGGTTTAATATCCAAAATATATAAAGAACTTATACAGTTAGCCAAATAAAACAAATGCTTCAATTTAAAAATAGACATTTTCCCAAAAAAGACATAGAAATGGCCAACAGGTATATGATAAGGTGTTCAACATCACTAATCATCACGGAAATGCAAATCAAAACCACAATGAGCTATCATCTCACACCTGTTCGAATGACTGTCATCAAAAAGACAAGAAATAATGAGCATTGGGGAAGGAAGTGGAGAAAATGGAACCCTTGTGCACCGTTGGTAGGGATGTAAATTGGTCTAGCCACTATTGCAAACAGTATGGGGGCTCCTTAAAAGATTAAAAATAGAACTACCATAAGATCAGCAATTTTATTTCTGGATATTTATCCAAAGAAAATGAAAATACTAACTTGAAAAGATACGCACACCCGTGTTTGTTGCAACATTATTTATAATAGCCAAGTATGAAAGCCAAGGATAATAGCCAAGGATAATAGTATGGAAGCAACCTAGTTGTCCACTGATGGATGCATTGATAAAGAAGATGTGATATTTTATGTACATAAATACACACACAACACACATGTACTACATACACAATGGAAAATTTTCCAGCCACAAAAAATAGAGAAATTTTGCAATTTGTGACAACATAAAGTGGACCTTTAGGACATCATGTTAAGTGAAATAAGTCAGATAAAATCTCACTTATATGTAGAATCTTAAAAAAAATAGCTCATAGATACAGAGAACAGATTGGTGGTTATCAGCGGTGAGGACAGGGGGCAAAACGGGTTAAAGGAATCAAAAGAGACAAACTTCCAGCTCTAAGGTAAATAAGTCATTAGGGTATGGTATGCCACATGGTGACTATAGTTAATAATACTGCATCGTGTATTTAAAAGTTGTTAAGAAACGAGGTCTTAAAAGTTCTCATCACAAGAAAAACATTTTCTAACTATATGGTGATAGTTGTTAACTAGACTTATTGTGGTGATTATTTCTCAATATATACAAATACCAAATCTTTAATGTTGTGTACCTAAGCGAATGTGTTATATGTCGATTATAGCTCAATTAAAAAAAAAGTTAAAAAGTGAGGAACATTGCATTATGAGTATTAAGATGAAGGACATTGGAGATTAGTGTCATAGGTTGAACTATGACCCATTCCCCCAAAAGATGCTGCAGCCCAAACCTCCAGTATCTATAAATGTGACCTTCTTTGGAAACAGAGGCTTTGCAGATAATGTGGTTAGGATGAGTTCAGGGTAAGGCTTAATCCTGTTTGATTGTAGTCTTATAAAAAGGAGAGAAAGAGATAGTGCACATAGGGAATTCCATGTGGAAATTAGAGTTATGATGCCACAAGACAAGAGACCACCAGAAACCAGGAGAAAGACTGGAACAAATCATTCTCTAGCACCTTTGGAAGGAGTGTAGCCCTGCCGACACTTTAATTTTGGATTCCTGGCTTCCACAACTGTGAGACAAAACACTTTTGCTATTTAAGCCACCTCATTAATGGTACTTTGTTGTTGTATACTGTGCATACATAAGTAATATAACTAGAAAAAGGAAGATTCCATCTGCACACAGAAGGGGATTCGCTAGGTGCTGGAGCAGTTCAGGAGAGGAAGGCCACTCTGGTCTACAGGCACCTGTTCCCCAGTGACTAGACCATTCTACCACATGATAGACCATTCTATCACGTTACTTGGTTTACCTACAGGAATAATGCTGTGTTAAATAACTAGCTAGGCCTTTATTCTGAAATAGAACATTGATTTGATAGCTCTCCTAATTCTTCTTCTCAGGACTCCTGCATTCATTATTACCTCCGCCCTTTCATGCCTTATCCCTTTTCTTTATCCCCTTTTTTCAAACTAAGCATTGAGATGTCTCTGTTCATCTATTTTAACTTAGGTTGGTAATGTCAATCAATATTTTTTCTTTAGTTATGGGCTTATTGCTCCCTTCCCCCCACACACACACAACCAAATGCCTTTTTTGTAGTTTCTGTTAGTGAGTTAAAGTCAGCTAAAAGCACGCTGGTGAATGAAACTGGAAGGTGAGGCTGCCCTCAAAGCAAATATCTTTCTACATCCTTATGGTTTAATTATTGTTATTTTATTGAGGTATGACATAAAAAAGATGCACATATCTTAAGTGTACAGCTTGATCATTTTTGCATGTATATTCACATATAAACTCCCATGTAATTACAGCTCAGATCAAGATGAAGGACACGTATATAACCCAGAGGGCTTCCTCATGCCTCATTCCGTTCAGTACTCCCTGCAGGAATAACTACTGTTTTTACTTTTTATTATTGTAGATTTATTTTACCTTTTGTTAAATTTTTGTATTAATTGGAATTATACAACTTTTTCTCTTTTGTATCTGGCTTCATTCTTCAGAATTATTTTACACATATCATCGTCCCATTATTAACTTGTCCTTCTTGCTGCTGTGAAATATCCATTTGACTCTATGGCATTGAGTTTCCTTTTTTTTTTTTTTTTTTTTGCCATTATGAATAAAAACTGCTGTGAACATTCCTGGACATGTCTTTTGTTAAACATTTCTGTTAAGTATATACCCAAAAGCAAAAATTTTTAAACATAAGATATACATATATCTATATTTTATATTGCCAGTCATTTTCCCAAAGTAATTGAACTAATTCACACTCCTACCAGCAATGCAGGAGAGTTCCAGTTGTACCACAAATGAACACTCTAGTCTTTTTAATTTTTCCCTTTCTGATGTTTGTGCAGTAGTGTCTCATTGGGGTTTTAATTTGCACTTCTCTGATAATATCTCCATATGATTTAGGTTTGCCTCTTGTAAATAACATACTCCTGAATTGTTTTATTCCAGTGTGACAAATGTGTTTACTACTGAGTTTAATCCATTTACAATGATTTTAATTATTGAAATATTTGAATATTTCTACTATTTCATTTTATGCTTTGTGGGCAAATTATAACCAAAAGCATGGTATAGTAGCAATATTCATATTTGTGTATTGAAAAGTTAATTTTGCCCAAAAAGAAGTCTGACCTTTGTCCTGGCTCCAGGGAGGTAGCCTCCAAACCCTTGGAATTTCCTAAGTAATTGAAATGTCTTTGATGTTCACAATGGACTCCTTAGACCATACCTGATAGTTTAGTTAATGAGGTACCTTAGGTTGTGGCCTGAAATGCTGGAAAGACCAACCATTTTATTTATTTATTTATTTGTTTGTTTGTTTGTTTGTTTGTTTTTAGGGGAGGCAACCCTCATAGATTGCAAGGACCTTGTCAGTTTACAATCTCTTACTTTTTTATTTTTTATGCCTACAACACCTGGTCTTCCTAGGTGGTCTCCCATCAAAGTGCTATCTAGGCCCCACTCTGCTTAGCTTCGGAGATCAGACAGGATCAGGTTTGTTCAGGGTGCATGAAGGCCAACTATTTTAAATGATTAAGATTTTGAGCTACCAGATATCAATCTGACCCCTGAGAAGTAGAGAGGCACTGGAGGTTAAATCACGTGGGTAGTGATTCAATTAATCTTGCCTACAATGTTAAAAATCAGTGAAAATTGGAACATTGAAGCTTCTCTGATTGGCAGTATTTTGTGTATTGTCACACTTTCATGCTGAGAGGATGACAGAAGTTTCAATTTTAGATCCCTCCTAGATGTCACCCTATGCATCTCTTTTAATTGGTATTCTATTGGTATAATGAACTATAATTGTAAGTATAGCACTTTCAATGAGTCCTGAGAGTATATCACATTATGAAACCTGAGGGTGGTGTGGGAACACTCAGAATTATAGCCAGCTGGTCAGAAGTGAGGCCGGCCCTGGGGATCCTTGAAATTTGGCTAGTGTTTAAAGTGAAGTCTTATGAAAGGCTTACTTTGGGTAATGTTAAATCATATAGAATTTAAGATAAAAAGCATTATTAAGAATGAAGTGTCATGATATAATTATAAAATAATACATCTTTCAGGAAAATGTAAACAACCTAGTAAAATAGCCTTAAAATATAAAAAGCAAAAACTGTTAGAACAAGATAAATTTTTAATTCATCATCATAGTCAGAGATATTAATATACTTATATTAATTAATGGGTCAGGCAAAGGGAAAATTAGTAATAATATAGAAAATATGGACAACTTAATTAACAATTAATTATTTTGATTTATCTATCTACTTAGTACCCAGTAACTAGAAAATGCAAAAAAAACAAAACATTAAAAAATTGACTACATGTTAGATCATGAAGAAAATATTAAGAAATTTCCAAGAAAATGGTATTATATTTAACATGAAAAACTGAGGCTATGCCCTTTATTCTGTAGAATGTTCACTTTTAACTGTGTTCCTTTGTCAAGTGTAAGACATCTGGTCACTAAATAAAATTGCTTGAGGCAATGAGATCCCTTTCTAATACATGTAATTACAGGATCTGTGGAGAGCTAGGAAGCTAAATTTGGTTGCTATGGCCTGTCAGCTTAATAATGGGGATTCATCGTTACTGTATGTATCTATGTGTGTGTACATGCATGTGAATTACTATCTAAATGGACCTTACTCTCACTTCAACTCCTTAGTTTGTATTTTGGACTTGACTGTTTCTCCTTTGACCTTCTTGGGAGGCTGCTGGCAGAGCTGTTTCAGTAATTAATCTTATGGAAGGTCTCATCAATGATGCTGAACAGAATAATGAATCTCAATATGCACAAATGTATAATATTAACATATAGCTCGAGGGTACTGTTCTTTAATTGTCTTTCTTTAACAGAGCTATAATTTGTTTCAAGACTGCTTTAACTGATCTTACAGTGATCAAAAAATTTTAATTGCAAGATGAAATCCATTTGAAAATTGAAAAGTGAAAAATGATTCTGGGGCAGTGACAAAAATCTTGAGAGCTTATCTCTAAAACAAAAACAAACAAACAAAAAGAAACAGTCTTCTAACTAGTGTTTTTTTTTTCTTAACCTATACAATATAATACTTTGTACCAGTGCCTCTCAAACTTTGTTATGCATACATATCACTTAATGATCTTGTTAAAATACAGATTCTGTTGAAGTGAATCTGGGAAGAAAGCTAAAATTCTGCATTTTTAATAAGTTCCTACAGTTTTTGCATTAGAGTTCTATATTATACTAAACTGTGCTATCTTATTCAACTTATGCAATGATTAGACTTGTTCAAATATTTAATCCAATCATTTAAAAATAGCTAAAGCATGTATTTGAGAAAATCTGAGACAAAAGAATATATAAACATGATAGGTCAATAAATGGTGCATATAGAACATAAATATTTATTATTAGGTCTGTTATGTATTAGAGAAGACTATCTTTTCAACAAATATGTTTTGTGTGAAAGCAGTGTTCTTTGTTTTAACTTGATTTTAACTACTACTTACCAGTAGATGGCAGTACGTATTCAATCTTATTGAAAGAGACTGTGTTATAAAAAGAGTAGCCCCTGACATCAGGTAGTCTGTCTATAAATGCTCCCCAAGCCCCAAGACAGAATCCAGAACTCTTATTTGCAAAATTACCTTTATTTGATATAGGTTCGAAATATTTGCTTTTATTCTACTTGGATGCTAATATTTTCATATCAGGGAATCAGAAAACCACACCCCGTGAGGTCAGATGAAAAAAATAAAGATAGGAGTCTAGCAGATGGAGATTTAGTTCACATTTGTGTACTAATTTGGATGTGTAGAGGAGAGTAATTCTCTTTTGAAACAGGTATGTAATAAAAAAAATCTGGAAGTAGATAAGACTTTTTGGAAAGATTATTGCAAATGAGAAAATGGTTTATTATAATAGGGGAAGAGGACTATTGCAGTGAACCATGAGATCTACAAGTATTCAATGATTAGATGAAAAGGGATTTTCTTTTATATGGAGGCACAAAGAAGGCTAGAAAGAACAGAATGTAGGAAAGTGGATGAAAAGTTGGGAGATCAGAGTATGTTAGCCTAAGGCTGCTTATTCTCTGAAAGGACTGTTAAGGAGATGCCCCAGGGTGAGGGTGGGTCAAACTTCAAGGGTCTGGGGGAAGGGGAGAGGCTCACCCAAACTTGATTAATAAGCATTCTTTCCTGATCAGGGGGAACAACTAGTTCAGCTAATCATTAATAAGGCATAATGAGAATTTGGAAGGCTTTTGTCTGGTTGGATTAGAGGTAAACAAGGGGAGCATTCATGAACCTTACTTAATACACATAGGTAAGGTTATTTCTTTGGAGTTAACCACCACCTACCACCTGGAATACAGAAAGATGTGTGTGTTTGTTAATTTAAACATTGCTTTTTTCTAGGCTCTCTAGATTCTTGTAATGTTCAACAATGTCATAGGTAAAAAGACTTAATAAGGATTTAAAAAAAAAAACAGGAGGAGAATTTATTGTGGTAGTAATTTATTCTGTAAATATTTACTGTAAATTCAAACAATGGGTAGATGTGGGCTTTTGTCCTTAAAGAGCCATGTTGTAATTAAAGATGCTCCCCAAAGATCTTACTGCATATGCAGTCCAAGATATTCTGTAATTATCCATGTTTTTTGAAAAAAAAAAAAGGTTTGATTTTTTTTCTAAATACTCTAGGTCAGTAAGTCAGAGTAGGTGCTTAATAAATTTTTTTGATAAATGAATGAATTCTACATTAAAAATATCATTATATATTTACATATTTGGTGGGGACTAAATAAGACTACTTAAAAGTTAATCTCTCCAAAATGTTCCGTTTTTATTTATGGACAAAACTTTCTCAGGTGTTTTTTATGAAGTCTAAATGTTTTTTTTTTCCTTAAGATGCACACGTCTTTTTTTTTTTTTAAGTTGACACAGTTTAATTATTATATCTTTCTAGGGGTACTATGATGACTTATACCTTTTTCATTCAAAAACCCAAGGTTTATGGACATAAACTGAAAGAATGAAGAAATAAGCCCTGTTCCTAACTAAGATCAGTATATCAAACAGAACCTTTCCCTTCAAATAAGAAGGGGCTGTGGTTTCCAGTGGAAAATGAAGGCCTAGGAATTATCATTTATATCTAGACATTAAATATATATATGTATTTTTTTCACATAAAACCCTCAATCATTTTTTAAGATCACTGGTTTCTGATAAAGTTTTATAACACAATTCTTAGATTTAAGATACTATCCCAAGTTCAAATAACTGTGAACACACAAAGGTGGCAGAGAGGTTTTTAAGGACATGTATTTACTCAAAATTTTTTTTATGCTGTAATTGCTCTGTTCCAGGAATAGGTCCATGTGCTGGAAATGCAAGGCTAAATAAAATGGGGTTCCTGCCCTATTTACCACCTATAGGAAACAAATGATGTAAAGACCATGACAGCATTGTGTCTGAATACAGGAGGAACAACAGAGAGGAAGGGTTAATTCTTCAAAGGAGGGAAGTGCTGTCAAGAAAGTGTGGCAAAGAGGGCCAGATGTTCTCTAAAAATTCAAATCCATACTTTCACAATATAAAGTTGGTGCTGGGAGGGGAGTCTCAGCTAAGCACTGCATTTTCCAGTCCCCCTTGCATCCTGCTGAGGCCATGTGTTCTCACCACTGAGAACCTTGCTCAATAGAAGATGAGTAGAAGTGATGTGTGCCACTTCTGAACTGGGCTTTTCTACTCTTCTTCCTGTTTTTTACTGACTAGAAGCAAAGAACTCTGAGGCCCCAGTAGATGATGGATCCATTGGATGAAGAAACCTGGGTCTCACTGAGTCACAGTGTGGAAAAAATACCACCTATCAGATAATATTGTATGTGGGTAAAAAAATTATATTATTTTAAGCCATTGAAATTTTGGGGTGTACTTCTACTAGCAGTTACTATTACCCTAATTACTATAGTAGTTACTCTTAAGTTATGACAAGTTGATTTGCATCGATCAAATAATTTTAACTTGCCAGGAACCTTATATATATCTTTTCCAGTTTTCAGTTCAGCAAGATATTATATCTATAGATGACCCAGGGACCCATAGATAATTAGACTCTCATGCTTTCCTACTGCATGTCATTTTTTTTTTTTTAATGCCATGATATTTTTATTTAACACTTAGGAGATTGTCTAATTTAACTATTTAAATTGACTTCAAGCCTATTTCTCTGTATCGTATGATCTGAAAACAGCTTGTTTTTTCTATAATCATCTTCTATATGGTTGAAAACAGTGATTTTTTTCATCCAAATATCTTGGTTTTAAGTCAAGATGTATAATTCCTAGAACAATTTCCATTTATTCTATAGTATCTGTATCATCTTAAAATGTATACCACATCTATTGTACCTTTCCTGAAATGTGGAGATCTCAGAACTACTTGGCATAAAGAATATTAGGCTAGAAATCAAAATTATATTCAACTGAAACACCTGTGGTATTCTTATGTATGTTAGTTTCTATAATAGTCCTTGCATTTTTATGAAAAATGGTTGCTAACCAAGTATCTCCAGTTCTCCCCCTTATAGAAACATGATAGAATTATACTTCATGAGCTCTTTATTGGTGAATATAGTCTATGTGACTAGTTTTATTCAATGAATTGTGAGTGGAAACGTGTTACTTCCAGGCCATAGAAAATATTGTTACAGGATACTCTTCCTTTGGCACAGAGATAAGCAATGTTCAAGACTGTTGCTTCATCAGCCCTTGTCTTTGAATGAATTTCACACCCCTTGGACCCCCCACCCCCATTAGCAATAGCAACAAATAAACCTTTGTTATTTTAGGGCTTTGGAATTTTTAGGTCATTAATGCAGGATAAACTAGCTTATCCTGACTGAAATAATGGCACTTTTGATATTATCAGTGTGATCCTGAAAAATTCATTAGATCTCTTAAATTTCAAACCTGTAATTTGGAAATTAACTTTACTTAAAGACTAAATTAGATAATGATTGTGGAAAATAGTGGACTAGTAGTCAGAAAGTCTTGAGTTTTGCTACCTACTCTGCCACTAGCTTATAGAACTTTTGGAATTTATTCTTTCTCTCACTTATGCACAAAACATTTATTAAGCACCTACTGTGACTAAGTACTAGAAAACAAAAATGAATAAAACATGTCTCTTCCTCAAAGGAGCTCACAGACTACGTGTGACAGACAGATGTAAATAAATACAGAAATGTGTTAAGAGCTATAGTGGAAGTAAGTGCAGGTTATTATGAGAAGCCCAGGGAGATTATTGGATAACTCTACAGGGGACTAAGGAAAGACATCATGGAGAAGACATTTCATCTTGAATCTTTTCATTAGAGTTGGAATTTTTCGCAGGAGAAATAATATGTGAAAAGATATGAAAATATATATATTTTTTAAAGGCAATCCCTTTTTTTCCTTTTCTTTTTACTATTCACAGGTGCAAACCCCTGGGACTTAGAAAAAAAAAATGTAAAAGGAGGTAAATTTGCTCTTTATGATGATAGTCAGCTCTTATATACATGTGGCCAGGGAAAATAGTACAGACTTTTTGCATATGTAGGAAAAATTTGCTTTAAGGTGGCTTTAGACTATTATATCTAATGTTCTTATAAAAGGAGTGTATGTATGTGTGTATGTGTGCTCACAAGTACACTTGTGTACATGTGTGTGTTTCAATAGTTGCTAATCTCAAAACTACAGAAAAAATTAGGAGGTATATGTGACTCACATTCTGATGGAGATCTTAAAGAATATATATGATGTGTAAAAGTAATCCTTGGAGTTTGCTAATGCATGCCCTAGGCTTTACTGCTGCTGAAGCCTCATTGTTCTCAAGGTAGGACAACTTTAATGGTTAGGGATGGTTTAGAGTCTCCTAGGGTGAGGGGTGGAGTCATAGAATGGGGTGAATACTCACCCTGGGACGCAGTAAAGAATGCAGTTTCTTCAGAGGGAGAGAGAAGAAAAGTTTTTCAGGATGGGAAAGCAATGCTAGGAACCAAGGTATTAAGGATTCTTCTTTCTGGAACACTAGGAACAATTGCATGGCATATACACTTATTTTACCTTCATTTTAATTCCTCTTGTTATCAATGCTACAATAAAGACTGTTACATGCATAAGACCTTTTGTAGTAAGACTTGTGGAGAATTAAGAGATGGGTTTATAAAGAAAGGAGTGGCTACCCCTATATCACTTTCCACTGCATTGACAGCACTGTATAGGGAAACAGAGCATCCTGGACTATGAGGTGGTGCCTAGCAATAGAGTGAATGATGACCAGAATTAGAGCTTAGAGCAGTAGGGGAAATCATAGCTCATGTGGCAGCAATAGTCAAGGGAATGACTCAGGATCAGACACCAGACATACTCACTTCCCCCCAATATACTAGAGAAAGTATGCCTAAATTCTTCTGTTACAATACGAATGTTCCTGTCATATTTGGGTCAAAGTTAATATTTTTGTGTGGCTATAGCTCAGAGTCTATGGGATGATAGACCAAAAATATGTACATAGTCAGGAAAGGGGGATGAAACAGAAGGAAGTATTACACTGATAAAAGCTAATGGATATTAATCCCACAGTGTAGTGGAAAGGTACTGAAAATTTCAAGAAAGGAAAATCATAAGATTTGTGGTTGGTAAAACAATCTCCAGTACCTGTGTTGAAGGTGGATCAAAATGAGTAAGTGGGAACTTAATGCAGACACAAATAGAATTTTGCTGTTATATTTGCAGCATCTGGTACAGTATGTTCCTGGCAGGAGTTACACAAAAATATTGTGGCATGAAAGGATGGAGCCAATGATAAAGACCTGAAATACTTCCATGGCTATGAGTTAATAAGATGTTTAGGATGCAAAAATAAAAAGCACTTGGATCACTGATTGAATATGGGTTGAAAAGAAGAATAGGAATTTTAAAAAGACCCAGATTACTAGTTTAGATGAGTACTGATGCCTTTAACTAAAAAAAGAGAGAAATTGTAGGGAAAATAAATTTTGCCTAATAAGGAGCTTCCCTTCCTTATTGTTTAAGTAAGGAAGATAAGCTAAGAAGTCTTTAAGTTGTCAAGTAGCTCCAACAGTTTATGATTTGATGATTCTAAAACATTTAGTAAAAGAAAATAAACCACTATAAAAGAAGATATTACTGGTAGAAGTCTTGGCTTCCATCAATGCAGTATTAGAATAAGGACCCAGTTAATGTTAAATAAAGGAAGAGGATTATTTGCAGGACTTTGTTTGACCTTTTCCTTTTTAACACAGTCTAGTGTCTTGACCATCATTTGTTTTCAGAGAGCAGTATATGCTTTACCTTTGCTTAACTTATGACCTACTATGGTCTTAATCCATTTTGTCTTCTTCTGTTTATCTTATAGTGACTTTCCTCATACCCTCCTTTATTAAAAAAGATCATTCAGTGTACATTTGTGATGCTGATTTTCTTTCTACTTTTTGTTAAATTTGAATTCTTTACCTATTCTTAAGATGTTAGCAATTCTTGGCTTGGCATCATCTGAAAATTTAGTGGTTTTACTCTTAAACATAAGTAAAGAGTATATTTAATATATTCTTAAATATATTACTCTTAAATATATTACTCTTAAATATTTTCAATTAACTTATAAAGATAAATGCTTATCACCCTCATAGTAACTAAATCAGAAAGTAAAATAATAATAATAAAATTTCATTTGCAGTAACATCCAATGTAAAATATGTAGGAATAACTTTAACAAGATAGGCATGTGATATTTTACTGAAAGGCGAGAAAGGATGCTTGAGTAAATGAAGCAACATACCCTATTTCTGGATGATGTCTGAATATTGTTAAAATGTCAGCCTGTCTAAAGTTATATTATAGGTTTAATGTAATAAAAAGTGGGCTCCAATCAGAATTTTTTACCTTGACATAATAATTTTAAAATTCTTTCAGAACAATGCTTGGAAATAAATATGATAAAATTAAAAAAAAATGGAACTTATATTAAAATCATTAAAAAGTAACTAGACAGACATGTAAGGTGTCTTAGTTTGGGGTCTCTAGAGGCAGAGCCTATGATGAGTATTCATGTACAAGTGATTTATAAAGGGAATGTTCTCAGGAGAAACCTGCAAGGTATAAGGAAGAGGGAAGCAAGATAGGGAAAGGAAAAAAACTGAGCAAAAGTATAATTTACATTATGTATTTTCAATGGAATAATATCACTCTGAAGGGAATAAAAATTGTTTATTGGGGTAGGGGGTGAAAGATACTACAGTTTGTAGCTCTCCAGAGGACCACAGGACGTAAACAGATAATAATATCAGTGGTATCAAAATTTCATGAGGGTAGGTGATTAGGAAAAAGATCACCTATCTCTAAAGACTCCTTAGGGAACAATAATGGGGGTCAGGGGAAAGACTGACAAACACTGTTTTAGATGAAGTTTAGTCTCAAACTGATCCTGAGAAGAGCCCTGAAATATAAATTGCACCAAAGTTTATTCTGTCTTAAGGTGAGGAGTCTTATGCCATCAGTTACTGGGTTTGGGTCACTCTTGGAAGGGGCATATTTCCCAGAGGGAAGGGGCACTTCCAGCTGAGGCAGCTCAACACACAATAGCCATGCTCTCAAGGAGGTGGCCTCTGTGAGCTGTTAGCACTGGCTGGCATCCATAGCAGCTGAGAGGGTGGACACACTGAACAGTCCCTACAACAGAATGAAGAGATTAAGTAGTCATTACTTTCACATACTATCATACTTTGCATAGAAAGCCATAAAATTCAATATACTACTAGAACTAAAAAGAGTCCTCAAAGATGATAGATATAAGATTAACATACATAAATAAACATTCCCCTTCAGAGCCAGAAGCAACTAGAAAAACTTTTATTTTCAGCAAGCAACAGTAATTCCAAAGTATCTAAAAATAAATCTAACCAATTAGGCATACGATTTGGGGGACATCTTTAAACTCTATTAAACGACACAAAAGATGTAAATAAAAGACATTTATGGATGGTATTGTTAAGACATCAATTATCCCCAAATTAATCAGTATATTCAATGAGATTCCAATCAAGTCTTGGTAGAGTTTTAGAAAACAACTTGAAAATTGAGTTTTTAAATTTATATGTATGCATATAAATATTTGCACAAGTACTCAAAGAATTTCCACTGTCAGTTGTAACACTATTTAGAAGAAGAAAAATCTAAGAAACATCTAAGTGCCCATCATAAGGACTTATAAACAAATGAAGATACAGCTACATAAAGGAGTAGATTATACAGCTATGAAAAGTAATTAAGTGGATCTATTACTGCCATGGTTAGATGTCTAATATATAGTTAGTAGGAAAAGCCAGTTGAAGAATACTCTTCTATGTGGTAGAGAGAGGCTGGAATAATTTTGAGGAGCAAGATGGAAAATGTCCAGATTTCTGTGAACATACTATTAGTAGGAATATGGATTTTAAAGACTTTGCTGGAGAAGGCTCAGAAGTGAGGAAATTTATATCATCTTGGAAAACACCTAAATTCTTATAACAGCCTTTTGGTAGAAATATAGGTGTTAAGAGCTCTGTTCTTAAGGGCTCAGGAAGATATGAAGAACATATGTGACATAGTTGTTCCTTCTTCTTCCCACCTTATTTTTATTTTATTTTTTTTGCGTCTTCAGTCAGTTTTAAGGCCCTAGCTAGAAGCTAGTTTCCCTTCTACAGCAGCTCATTAAGTCCACACCCTAACTAACCACTTCTTTCCTTTCTCAGGCAGCACTCACATCTGGGCCACTGTGCATCAGCTCTAATACCAGGGCCAGGTGCCAGACAATTAAGGACAGCCCATATGCGCCAGAGCCTGAGAAATTATTCAAATTAGCTAATCCACAGGAAGACTATGAAACCTAGCAAGCCTCACCTCACTTACCAAACAGCCCCCTACAGCTCCAGGTTACTGTTATCTTCTCCCCAGTTGCAGCCTTTTGTGTGGCTGCCTTGGCAGCCTTCTCTCTATTGGAACTGTAAGGAGCAAAGAAGTATCCCTTCCTTCTATTCAAGTGTCATGCCATCAAAAGAACCTTTAAATCTTATAAAACAATATATTATGGAAACTGGAGGAAAGGGGAGCCTTTTTGTATATGACAGAAAGCTTACTTGAACTGGGTATCTTATACTTCTAAGTGATATACCTGGATATTTAACTGACAGTTCCAAGCAGTATCGAAGGTGAGGCTTGGTTTCTTCTTGCTGCTTCTAGTAAAGTGTGAGAGGAAGAGAGAAATTGAAGGACCAACTAGTAAGCAAAAAGGAATCAGAACTTGATGGCTTTGAAAAATGCTAGCCATCTATATTACTAAATAATGCTAAAATTAGGAGTTGCACTGTCATGAAGTTGTGCTCTGAAGAAAAACGAAGGGTATGGCTGGACAGTCTTATGCTAGTATCTCGGAAGGAACAAAAAGTTAGTTTTCAGCCACAGATAAGGCTGTCTGAGGAGATTAGATGAATGACTCATAGATTACCTCTGACATCTCAAGAGAAGCTCAGAATAGATAAGGAATAATTTAGAAGAGACCTGTGAAAAGCTTCTTGTTTAATGGAATGAATCCCCATGGCATATACAGAAGACCCATAAGATATTTAAGATTATTATACCAGCAGAAACACTGCCAGCTTTGCCCTAAAGGGACACAGAGGAGATGAAAGAAGGCTGTTGGACCCACTAAATTCTGCGAGCAGGAAACAGGCTATTAAAACTACTCAGCTGCAAACACATGCTACCTTTCATTACAAAGGAAGGATTACTCAAGGTAGAGCTGTTGGCCCAGAGGCGTGAGCCGCAAGTCATAGATTACTCCTATGCCTTGAAAATGTAATGGAGTCACTCTTGTTGGATTTTGCAATTACTTGAGAGTAGTGACTCCTTTTTTTCCCCTTTTGTCTCCTGTTGAATGGGGTCATCTGAAATTTTTATGCTGTGCCTATCCAACCATTATATTTTGGAAGCTGCTAACCTGTTTTTTAAGAATTTGTAAGAAATGAACTTGTTATTTAACTATTTGTACAAGAAAAGGTATGGCCTGGTTTCCTCTTGCTGCTTATGGTAAAATGCAAGAGGAGAAGGAAATGTGATAATAGAAAAGAGAGATTTTAAGATGCTGTACTTTGATAAATGAGGAGGTAGCCACAACCAAGGAATAGGTAAAGCATCTAGAATCTGAAAAAGGCAAGGAGACAGATTTTCTACTCAGAACTTACAGAAGGAATCAGTTCTGCAACACCTTGACTTTAGCTCCATTAGACTGAGTTTTGATTTCTGATTTCCAGAAGTAAAAGAGAATAAATTTGTATTGTTCAAGCCAAAAAGTTTGGTAATTGGTTATAGTAGCAATAGGAAATACATAAATGCATATATACAGAATAATACTATTTATATGAAAATAAATTTGCATTATGGTTAATATATACCAGGTACTAAATATTTTATATGAATATTCTTACTTTATCCAACAAGACCTTTATTTGGTTTCTATTTCTATTTCTATTATTCTATCATCAATCTATCTATCATCTATCTATCTATCTATCTATCATCTATCTATTTCATAAATAAGAAAGTTAAAACTTAGGTTAAACAATTGGCCAAATGTCAGAGGTCCTTTTCAAGAGCCTGTACGCTCTAAGATAAATATGTGATCAGAATAATTTTTTTTAAATATAGGAAAAAATACAAGTCTGGAAATAAATATAACAAAATGTTAAGCATTGTCATTTTGAGAGTTGGAATTAGTGGACACTTTTTTTCCCTTTCCTTTCGTCCTTCTGTATTTCCTTCTATATCAAGGAGATTTTACTTCATCATGTATCTTATTTTCATCGTGTGAAAATAAAATGGACTTTTAATACAAAATTTTAGTTCTGTGTAGGATTGGATTTTATAGATATTGATAATTTATAATTGTTCTTTACACTGTGGCTTTATTGTAGTCCTTTAAAGTCATATTCACATGAATAAAGCATCTGGCTAGTAATTTTTATTTTTATTTTCCCAAGTAGCAAAGGATTAGGAGCTGATATCTAAGATTCTTAGAATCAAATTATGAAGGGTAATATACCTAGCAGGATATGGTGACACCTATGCCCACAAAAATATTTGATGGAGAAAAAAATATTTTTTTCTGACACTGAGATTTAAATTGTTTTGCTTCAAACTATGTTCATAAAGTATGGTACGCAGAATTCTGTGGTGACCCTTAAGATTTCTACCTACCAGCATAAATTCCCTACATAATCAACTCTCCTTGAGTGTGTGTGGGACCTGAGACTTTATGAGGCAAGTATCCTCTTGGTGAGGTTGTGTTATATAATACTGTTTGCTTTGAGGGAGGAGGAAACACTGTTGTAGCAGTTTGACTAAGACCCGGCGGCAGTAGCTTCTGGTAACTGAGAGTGACCCATAACCAGCAGCCATCAAGAAATGCATGACTCCTAAAACTACAAGAAGCTGAATTCTTTCAACAGCTTGGAAGAGGACTACAGACTACGGATGAAAACACAGGCCAGCTGATGCTTTTATTGTACCCTGGTGAGATCTGGAGTAGAGGATTCAGTCAAGTCATACTCTGACCTCTGATACACAGAAACTGAAATGAGATATTTGTGTTGTTTTAAACCACTCAGTTTGTGGTTATTTTTGATGGATCAAGAGAAGACTGATATGTGAGGTAAGCTATCCTGCTTTAAGAAAGAGGATTATCATCTGTAGTAGGTTGGCCAGAGAGTACTGGTCTTATTTACCCTCTGAAGTTTCAGATAGTAGAGGCTGGTAATGAATTTTCACATGGAAATAATTCTCTCTCTAAATCTTTTCTTTTCTTACCTATCCTATAAAGACTGGAGGGAGTAAGAGGAAACTGTGGTTGGTGCAAACTAGGTTTCAAGAAAATGCTAGCATCCCCATGTCTTAGATGAGGAAACATACTCAGGGATATTTAGTAACTTTAGCAAAAGGTGGTATAGATGGCAAAAGGCCCATGCCCTTGGGCCCTGTTGACTTTTATTATATTTTCTCTTCTTGTTAATATTTCTTCCACCTTTCGTGTTGGGAGCAGTTTGCTTGATGGCCGCCGTTTGGATAAACAAGGGATGTTTCCTCAGCAGGGTGTTTGCAATTACTCTGCTACTTTTGTAGCGACTAAGAAGCACCTGTTGCTCCAGAGAGCAAGCTGATTGTTAAGGAGGAGAATGGGAGCCTTGAGAGAGCAACCGGCTCCCTGCGCAGGTGCAAGCAGTTGTGTTTCCCATGCAGTCATGATGCATAAATAGGGTGTGCTGAATAAACTGAGGCTGCAGTATGGATGGTGAGCCCTCCCGATCTTTCTCTTGTCTCTGTCTTTTCTTCAATCCTCACTCCCTCTCTCAGGGACTATTCGACTTTCGCCGTCGAGTTCTGGCACTTTCCTAGGCATCCCCTTTTAATTCTTTAGTCATTACTAAACAACAAATATCTATGACTGATAAACTGACAACCCAAATTATCTCTAAGTATTTTATATTTTTGAAAATAGAGTAAAAAAATAGCACCTTAATCAAATTAAATTGTATAGTTATACAGTTTGAGAGCATTTTTTATTTTTTTGTAATGTGGGGATTATACTGTTATTCATACTGTTGATTTAAATGTGCTTCCAAATGTCAAGGGTGAAACCTAATATGAAACTATTAAGCATGATACAAGGCAGTTTCCCAGCTAAATCTACATTCCCTGTCACCTTGGGATATTATACTCTTCAGGTTGTCTTAGATTGTACTCTGTGCATTTGCATGTTTTCTGAGGATTATTTTTTTGAAAATATAAATAATGACTAAAAATCATCAGTGATATTTCACGAAGGCTCAAAGCTATAAAAGTAATTGAGTCATGAAAAAAGTTACCAGCCAGAATAAAAAGGGCTAAGGGATCACAGACATTGGTTGCATTTGCTCCTTTGAGAGGGCTTCATCAGAAAAATACCCACACTGCTGCTGAGATTAATGAATTGCTAAATCTGGAACATGACAAAGACTTTGAATGCTATTTAATGAAGAAGATGAAGAAAAATGCTATATATTTCTTAATTTAGCATTGTCACTAACTTGATATTTTAAAATACAAAGTTTTGCTTTTACTTTTTATATAAATTATTCATTTTGTTATATGTAAGATGGACATGCCTGATTTTATTTACTAGAATATAACTTCTACTTTTTCTTCATTATGATATGTTTTATTTTATTCTAGAAGTTTTTATTACTTTTCAGGAATTTGTATAAATAATGAAATTCATTTTTTACTCCTAGACTTCCTTTTTACTCCTAGACTTCCTATAAAGGAGACTTGAGGTATCACATAGCCAGCTTCACCCAGCTAAGTCCCACACTCTCTTTATTACCAACCCTAATCATACATTTTCAAGCTCTAACCAGTCCTCCTGTCTCTTTCCAGTCTTAGACTCTTAGAGAACTTTTAGGGGAACACAAGAGGAGGAAAATGTACTAGAGGCCAGAGGATGTTAGATCTACCAAGGGGGAAGGAACCTGAAACATTAAACTTTATGATTAGTGGAAGCATTCAGATTTAAGCAAAAATAAGGAAAGATAATATGGGATTAAAAGGTCCTGGACTGGGAATTAAGGGACCTGTATTTTAACCTTGATTTTGTAACACCATTAGCAAGCTAAACTGCTATCCATAACAAAGAAACCATAAAATACAATGGCTTAAACAGGATCTTTTTTTCCCCCTTTTTACTTAACAGGTCATAGATGACTGGTTCAGAGATAACAAAGGTAGCTTTGCCATCTTCAAGGTATGGCCTCCTAGATTGCTCATATTGTTGCCATTTTCAAGTTAGCATAAAGGGAGAAGGAAGAACAAGGCAAGAGACTGTTTAATGTGAAGTCATACACATTATTTCTATGCACATCTCATTAGCCAAAACCTAGTTACATTGTACACATCTATTATGTTGCACACCTCCAAGGAGCATCATTATATTTTGTGTGCATGGTGCCTACCTGTATTGTATAGACGGGTGGCCCTAGAGGGTGGCTTCTCCTGCAAGAGACATGTTGGCAGAATTTGATAGTTATGACCATTACCCCCAGTGTTATGCCAGTGAATAAGTTCTAAAATTTGCAAAAGGGACATGACTAACATTACTAATGAACAGACTTTAAAATGGGTATTATCATAGATTATTTCATTGGGCCTAATATAAGCATGGGAGCCCCTTGTTAAAATCTTTTCTGCTGGTAGCAGAAAGGGAAGTCAGAGATGCAAAGCATGAGAAGAATTCAATGTGCCATTGTTGACTTGAAGAAGAGGAGCTACATATTAAAGAAACAGAGACCTCAATTTTAAAATGGCAAGGAACTGAATTCTGCCAATGCTCTCAGCTTAGAAACAGTTTCTTCCTGAGAATCTTCAGGTAAAAACCTCGTCCAGCCACCATCTTGATTTTGGCCTTGTGTGGCCCTGAGATGATAATTCATTTGATTCCACCTGGACTTCTTGTCTACAGAGCTGTGAGATAATGAATAGCTTTTTATTTTAAGCTGATAAATTATGATAATTTATTATGGTAGCACTAGAAAACTAATTTAAGAAATGATGAAATATAGCTATGAAGGCAAATGCCAAACTCCCATTCTCTTCTGAAAGAAAGGAGAGACCATGTATTAAGGGTAATTAGAGGACTCTACAACAGCCACTGTTTGCAAGATTTTGGCCTCAAGTTACTTATTTGTGGAAGTTTCATCTGAAGAGAGGTTCCTTTGCTGCAATATATTATAGTTACATTGAGAATATAGAAAGATCTATCTTTCTGTGTAGACAAACCTGCATAGACTATCTGAGCAGGCATCTCACCTTCTGTTTGCCCATCAGGAAGCTTGTCTCTCCTCCCTTTGCTTCAACACTCTACAAACCTGATTAAGTAAAAAGGAAAAAAAGTAGATAGAAATAACACTAACATCATAATTGAAAAAATAGGGTACCTTTTCTGCATTGAGTGATTCGGCATAATTTTAATGGACTTAAGGGTGTTCCATGTCTAAAGATGACGGTAGAATTTGCAGTGATATTTTAAATATAAGGATGGTTCCAATAAGCATAGCCTTCATTGCTGATGCTTAGCTCTTGTGGCCAGGTCACTAGATACAGTAGTGGAAGAGGAAGGCAAAGCCTGAAGGGGAAGCAAGAGAGGAGGGAGAAAGAGAAGAAGCTGCTTTAGGCTTTCAGCCAATTGTTTTTCTGAAAATAGAAGGGAAAAGAAACAATGTTGTGCATACATACAAAAAAGAAGAGTAGAAATCCAGTTAACCAAGAAGAAAAATAAAATTGGATCTGTGTCATTCCTTCTTTCCACCCATCTCCTCAAGCCTTGACTACCATCTTCATCACTATGAAAGACACATACACACACACACACACACACACACACACACACACGCATGCACACACGCACAGACACCCACATAGATGAAATTAAGAATGGCAGAGTATAGTAAATTTTTCATTAGGTCTGATCGAGATTAATATTTGACTGCAAGGCATATAATAAGTCTTTGCTTATTTTCAAACTCAAATGAATCTGCTCTCAAAAGCTGCAAGATGAAATACAGCTGATTTCCAGCATATGGTAACAAATGAGTAAGTGATTGTGTCTAAGGATATAACCTTCCTCACCACTACCTTTCAGTTTTGCTTTTGATGCATTTAAGATCTTGTAAGATCTTAATTTCCTCCAACAAAGGTTTACTTAAGAAATAAAACTCATTAAACTGTGAGGGGACTCATAAAAATTCAGGTCTGCTTTTCCTTTGAAATGCTAACTATATTTCAAGTAATGCAGTAAAGTAAAATTAAGCTTTTTTATTTTCAAATATTTTGATAGACAAATTTGGAGTTTTGTTTGTTTGATTTTTTCCTTAAGAATCTGATGTTAGAAATTTCTTAAAAAAAAACATGGCTCTCTATTATTTTAAGTTTAACTTATTATTTTGGTATTGTGGAGTCTCAGTTTAGGAAAATTTAACTTCTTTTTTCTGGAACAATTTTTTTATTATTTAAAATATTTTTCAATTAACAGTTGACATTCAATGTTATTTATATTAGTTTCAGGTATATAGCATTGTGGTTAGACATTTATGTAATTTACAAAGAGATCTCCTAATTAGTCTAGTACCCACCTGGCACTATACATAGTTATTACAATACTATTGACAATATTCCCTATGCTATACTTTACATCCCCAAGAATATTTCACAACTACCAATTTGTACTTCTTAATCATTAGCTTTTTAATGTCTTTAAAAAAAACACATGGGACTTAGACAAAATTAAAGACTTAAAGCAACAGAGTTTATTATCTCACAGTTTTTGTAGTCTGCCCATGGCATAACTGGGTTCTCTGTTTAGGGTGTCACAGGTTGAAATCAAGGTGCTGTCTGGGCTGTATTATCATCTGGAGCTAGGAGGCCTCTTATGAGTTCTTTCAGGTTGTTGGCAGAATTCAGTTTCTTGCAGTTGTAATACTGTCTCCATTTTCATGCTGGCTGTGGGCTGGGAATTGCTCTCAGCAACTAAAATTTGCCCACATTCTTTGCCATATGTCTCCCTCCAGCTTCAAAACCAGCCATGGAAAATTTTCTCTTGCTTTGAATTCTTTCTTCCAGTAGAACTCAGTCCCTTTTAAGGGTTTACATGATTAGGATAACCTAGGATAGTTTACACCTAGGATAACCTCTTAAGGTCATCTGTGCCATTTAATGTAATCTAATCATGAGAGTGAAATTTAATCATACACACAGGTCCCTCCCACACTCAAGTGCTGGGGTGAAGCACAAAATCATCAATTCCAATATAGTTTAGGACACAGAAATATAGCCATACAACAGAATACTATGTAGATACAACAAAAAAAAGCATAAAAATGTTCTGATATACAAAGCCACATTATTAATTAGATTTAAAAAATGTCAGAAGCAAAACAGTATAGGGTTATGTTTATCTTTGTGTACACATTGGAGAATATAAGGATCTAAGGTTGTTTATATTTGCATACATTTACGTAAAGAAACACTGAAAAAAATATCCAAGAAAGTGGTAAACTATAGGACAAAGTAGGGGAAAGGGCAATGAGTAGATGGAGACAAGTGTAGGAGTAAAAGTTCTCAATGAATAATTTTTATACTATTTCAGTTGTTCAATAACTTTAGTATATTTTCAATTAAAACTAAAATTTAAGATTTAATAAAACAAACATTTATTTATACCTACTAAGTGTAAGCCCCTGCTGAGTGAGACATAAAACAATGATTAAAGTAGTGCAGTAGCGGTCAACAGTCAAATCCAGAAATGAGTATAATTCAAATAAGGGAAGCATCATAGCAAAAATATAGGCAAACTCTCTTGTGCATTTTAAAGGAAAATGATTTCACAAAGTGTCTGCATAACTTTTTTTTAGTTGGATATACCCTTTTGCCTGCTGGAATGGGCAGTTTAGATCATTGTTTTTTGACCCATATAATTCAAACTTTCATGTTTAAAGAACTAGGAAAAACATCACATCTCTCAAGTCTCGTTATGTATCATTGGATCATTGATTCACACATATTGATTAGAAGACAATGTACAGTTTGCATGATTTAAAAAATAACTTCTTGTAAAACAGTAAAAGTTGCCCCTTTCTGGAAGTAGCATGAGGGCAGTAATGAGGCTGCTGCCTCACTAACATCCAAGGGGGATGAGGTGTGAGGTGACCTTTCTTGCTGATTTGACATAATAAAAAATAAATATTTGGTCTTTGTCTCTAGTTCCTGGCACAAAGCCCCTAAAATTAATGCATTTTTCTGTATTTATATGCTAATGAGGTGATTCTTGGTGGATCCCCAGGTAGCATCAGGTTGGAATTTGGTCCCCTCAAAAATCAACCACATGGTCTCAGGGTTAGAATTTTCAGCCCCTCCACCCAAATTTTGGGGATCAGAAAGAGACTGAAGTTTAAGTTCAGTCATTAATTGGCAATGATTTCATTAACTGTTCACTTATAATGAAACCTTCATTTATTGTTAATAATGGGGTTCAGGGAGCTTCCCAAACTGGTATGCACATCACTTCGCCGGGAAGGTTGTGTGCTCAAAGTAGGCTTGGAAGCTCTGCACTTTTCACCTGAAACCTTACTCTAGCGCACCTCTTCCATTTGGCTCTTCCTCAGCTATCTTTTGTAAGAAACTGGTAATTTTAAGTAAAGTAATTTTTTGAGTTCTATGGGTCATTATACTGAATTATGAAACCGGAGCATAATGTTGTAAGAACCCTCAAATTTGTAGTCAGCTGAGTAGAAGTGTGGGTGGCTTGGTCACCCCATTTTTTAGCTGGCATCTGAAGTGAAGGCAGCCTTGCAGGACTGAGTCCTTAACCTGTGGGGTCTGTGTTAACTCTTGGTAGTTAGTTTCAGAATTGAATTGTTCAACACCCAGTTGCTGTTAGAGAATTAGAGAATTATTTGGTGTTGGGAAAGACACACTATTTGGTCTCAGGAAAAGCCAAATGTACAGACAACTTCAGTCTCTGTGAGTGATTTCTGCATGCAGTTTCTCTTGAAGCATCTCCTCAATTGCCTGTGAGAGTACCCCCTTCCATTCATTGCATTTTTGGTCGCTTTCGAATGAGCTTTGAGTAGCGATGTCAAGAAAACAAAAAAAGTCCTAATCTCTATCCTGAAATTAAGAAATTAATATTTAAATTTCTCATTGTTTATATTTGGTTGAACTTTAACTTTATGAAGACTTTGTGAAAGATTTTTTTCTTTTTTTTTATTATTTTACATTAGTTTCAGATACATGGCATAGTGTTAAACCATATATATAATTTATGAAGTGATCCCCACAATTACTGTAGTACCTACCTGGCATTATACTCTTTGGTATTTATTTCGAAGTATGAAATGATAATAAATGGAGGTGTTTATTTTTAAGTGTCTTTACTTAGAAAAAGACTTGTGTAGTATGTACTATGAAAAAAAAAAGTCTGTAAAATTCAAATATCTGGATATTAAAGCTCTATATCCTCCCTTGTTAATGAAAATTCTTTATATATTTTATTTATCCTCAATAATGACATTCCCTTAAAAATATCTTTAATGTGTCTGGTTGGCCTGCTCACACTTTCCCAGAAAAAAAAAAACTCAGTACAGTACTGATTAAATCATCTGTCTGCTTGGTGCCTGCTGCAGGAGAGCTGAATTTTGCTGAAAAGTAAAAAAAAAGAAATTAAAAAATAAAGCATTTCACTTTGTTATTTACTTGATTTTTGACATACAGAAAGCTGTATATAATTAATATATACACCTTGATGAGTTTGGAGATGAGTATACACCTGTAAAACCATCTCTGCAATATATGCCATAAACCTGTCCATCATCCCTAAAAGTTTCTTCCAAACCTTTTGTTAATCATTATTATTATTGTTATTGTTATTATTATTATTATTGTTACTATTATTATATCAATTTTGGATGAGAACATTTAACATAGGATATTCCCTCTTACCATTTTTAATTTAACAGTATCATTAACTTTAGGCACTGTGTAGTACAGTGAGTCCCTAGGACTTAACAGTGTATAACTAAAACTTTGCACCCCTTGGGTAATCCCCCCATATTTCCTCCTCCCAACCCCAGCCATTGGCAACCACAATTCCATTCTATGCTTCCATGAGTTTGGCTATTTTAGATTAATCATATGAGTAGTACTGTCCTTCTGGCTTATTTCATTTAGCATAATATCCCCAGGTTCATCTATGTTGTCCCTGAGATCAAGATTTACTTCTTTTTTTATGGCTGAATAATATTTTATTATATATGTGTGCATGGCCTACCACATTTTTTTTTAATTGATTCATCCTTAGATGGACTTTTAGGTTGATTTTATGTCTTGGCTATTATGAATAGTCCTGCAATGAACATAGATGTGCAGATATCTCTATGAGAAACTGATTTCAATTCCTTTGGAGAACACCTAGAAGTGGAATTGCTGGACCATATAATGCTTCTATTTTTAACTTTTTGAAGCATCTACGTGCTGTTTTCCATAGTGACTATACCAATTTACTTTCCCACCAATAGTGCTCAAGGGTTCCTTTTCTCTACATTCTTGCCAACATTTATCCTTTTAATATTTTTGACAAAAGCCATCCTAACATGTGTGGGGTGATACCTCATTATAGTTCTGATTTGCATTTTTGTAATCATTACAAATATTTATCGAATATTTTTTTATATATCTGTTGACTATTTGTGTCTCTTTGAAATTCCTATTCAGTTCCTTTGCTCATTTTTTAATTATTGTTTGTTTTTACTATTGTTTGTAGGAATTCTTTATAAGTTTTGGACATTAACACTTTATCAGAGAAATGGTTTACAAATATTTCTTTCATTCTATATGTTACCTTTCATTTTGTTGTTTCCTTTGCAGTGCATCAGCTTTTTAGTTTGACATAATCCCAATTATCTAATTTTCCTTTTATTTCCTGCACTTTCAGTGTCAGATGAAAGAAATCACTGGCATTTTACTGAATTTGTTTATTAGTTTTAGTAGGTTTTTGATGAAGTCTTTAGGGTTTTCAATTCAAAGATGATGTGCTCTGCAGAAATAATTCTACTTCTTCTCTTCTTTGAAAGCTTTTTGTTTCCGTTTCTTGCCTGAGTAAAACTTCCAGTATTATGTTAAACAGAAGTAGCAAAAGTACGCATCTGTGTCTTGTTCTAGATCTTAGAGAAACACTTTCAGTTTTTCACCATTGAGTGTGATGTTAGCTATGACCTTTTCATATATGACCTTATTGTGTTAAGGTAAGTTCTTTCTATACCTGATTTATTAAGTTTTCATCATGAAAAAATGTTGAATTTTGCCAAAATGCTTCTTCTCCATCTATTGTGATGATGAGTTGATTTTTATCCTTCATTCTGCTAATGTGGTTTAGCACATTCATTGATTTATGTGTATTGAACTTCCTTTCAATACCAGAAAGATAAATCCCACTTGGTCATGAAGTATAATCCTTTTAATGTGCTGTTGAATTTGGTTTGCTCGTATCTGATAATTTTTTTGCACCTATGCTCATCAGGGTTATTGGCCTGTAGTGTTTTTTTCTTTCTTTCTTTCCTTTTTTAATGTGTTTAATGAGGTATTATTTTCTATCTTTGGTATCACTGTAATATTGGCCTTGTCAACTGAGTTTGGAAGTGTTCCCTCCTCTTATTTTTTGAAAGAGTTTGAGAAGGGTTGGTACTCTAGATGTTTGATGCAATTCCCCTGTGACATCAACTGATCTGGTGTTTTGTTTATCTTGTTTTGTTGTTTTAAGTTTTTTTTTTTAATTTTTATTACTGATCCAATTCTTTGTTTGTTATCAGTCTGTATAGGCTCTCTATTTCTTCATGATAAAGTCTTGATATGTTGTATGCTTTTAGAAATTTATCTATTTCTTCTAGGTTTTCTGATTTGTGTCATATAATTGTTGATAATAATCCCTTATGGTCATTTTCATTTCTGTGGCATTTTTTGTAAGCATTTCACTTTAGATTAATGTTCACAAAATTCAAATGGACTCCTGATACTGCTTGGCAGCCCTATTTCATTCCCTTTTTAACTTTCCAAATGACCATTTTTACCTCTTTCCTCATTTTAGCTCTTTCCTCAAACATCCCACACCCTTCCTGCACTCTCAGTCATATTTCATGACAAAAATAATAACTCTCTTATTCTTAGCAGCAATCTTACCAACTTATCCTTCTGCTTCATATTCTTCCCTTCTCTTTTGTTAAAATGGATGAAATGTTCAATGTCTATCTTAACTGGAGCATTACCATTTGACATTCAGACATGACTGAATATCTTCAATCTTAAGGAACCTTTTTTGGGGGTTATGTTGAAATTCAATTATATCTCACATTTCTATAGCAAAATTTCTTGAGTTATTTATTTTATACTCTATATTTCTCCACTTTCATCCTTATCTCAACTCAGGTTAATCAGACTTCCATGTCTGCCAGTCTTCCAAAACTGTGCATCACTTTTTTTCTAATAACCAATATTTTGCCAAAGTCAGTGGTCAACTTTTCTATCTTCATTTTACTAGATGTCAATTATATTTAGTATAGTAGATGACTCCCTCCTCTTGAAATATTTTATTTTCCTGGCTTCTATGATACTAAATTTTGTTGGCTTCCATTATTTCTAATGAATTACTTCTGTATCTCATTTGTTGTTTTTAATGCTTCTGTATAACCTTTAAAAATCAGTATATTATACATCTAGATTGCAGGAACCTTCCTTCTTTGCCTTCTTTCCTTTTTTTTTCTTTCTTTTTTTATCTTTCTCTTTTTTCTTTTTCTTTATTTTTTTCTTCCTTCCTCCCCTCTCCCTTCTCTCTCTCTCTCCTCATCCTTCCTTCCTCTCTCTCTCTCTCTCTCTCTCTCTCTCTCTCTCTCTCTCTTTCTTCTTCTTCTTCTGCTCTTTCTTTCCTTTCTTTCTTTCTTCTTCTTCTTTTGCTCGCTCTCTCTCTCTCTCTCTCTCTCTCTTTCTTTATCTCTACTCTTTAGGTAATTTTATCTAGTTTTAGGACTTTAAATTTAGTCTCTTTGCTGGTGAATTCTAAGTCTGTTATTTTCCCCTCAATTTTTTCTTTGAACCTCAGGTTTATGGACCAGCTCTCTGTGACTTATACATTTGGATACTTAAGTATCTCAATTATTAAGTGTTACAAATAGAGGGCTTGATTCTTTATCCCAATTTACTTGTCTCCCAGTCTTTTCATATAAGTGAATGCCATTCAAATTTAGCTCAACCCAAAAATATAGAAATCAATCTTTACCCCTCTCTTTCCTCACCTCTGATGACCATCTCTAACTTCTATAGACTCTTTCTTCAAAAAAATCATAAAATTGTCCACTCTTTTCTTTTCCCAATGCTACTATTTATTTAGTCTCTTATTAACAACTGATTTTCATTATATTTCCTTTTTTCTAGTTGTGCCTCTGCTAAACCAGTCTCTGTATAATATGCATAGGAACTTTGGAATCACCTTCTATCCCTCTTCTCCTTAAAAATCTCCAATAACACAGAATTACCCTGAAAATAAAATTCAGATTCTTAGTTTACAAAGCCTTCCATGATCCAATCCCTGCTAATCTTTTTCACCTTATTTCATATCACCCTCTCCATGATACTCAGCACCTTGAGCTGACTATTTTCTCTACCTGAAATGCTTTTTTTAGATTTTTGAATGGTTGGCTCCTCCTTACTACTCGGTCTTGTTTTAAATACCTCTTTCTTAGAAATACGTTTTCTGGTTATTCAATTTGAAATAACTCCATTTCATATCACACTCTCTTATTTTTATCCCAGAGCACTTGCCACTCTTCACTTTGCCCTGTTTATTTATTTTCTGTGTCTCCAGGGGAATATAAGCTCTATGAAAAGATGGATCATATCTGTTTGCCTTTGGCTAGATTCTCAGTGCTTAGAAAAGAATGAGTAAATGAATGACTAGATAAATGATTATTCTTTATATATATTGTAGAAAAAAACATAAACTTGAAATAGAAGAATAATTTGAATTGATTAAAAGTTAAAAAGACATTTTTAAAAATGAGCTTCATTACTTTTGGGTAACCTAATCTAAGTTTAAAAAGAATTACATAGAAAACTCGTTGAGGAACTTGCTTCAAAGAATGGAAAACAGTGACTTGCAATTATATTATTGATTAATTTTATGCAGATAAATGCTTTAATATGAGCTTAAGTGATTCTTTTAAATTAGGTAATTAGTTTTCCTGCATTCCTTTTTTATACTTTCCTTTGTCTTTGAGAATTTGATTTTTTTTTATTTTTGAGGTTTACAAGGTAAATTTTACCTAGTCTGTGACCAAATAATTACAAATTTTTAATTAGTAGTCTGAAATTATGTAATTCATGTAGTAGAACTGGAATTTTAAAAATACTTAGTATATAAAAATTGTTCTCTGAGTATCTTAGCTCACTTTTTAGCACATTTCTTTTAAAATTTTAAATGTATTAATTATGGATAGTAAAAATAGATTTTAAAAAGGTGAGTATCAGTTGATTTTGAAAGACATCAAGTCTTTAAGGTGAGGTCATGGATATGTAGCACTATATTTTCCTATCAGCATGGTGTTCTTGTAGTTCATGATCTGTTGGTGACACTGTAATTCTCCAATCTTTTGAAAATATTTATTGAAATCCTCTCAGAATGTCTTTTTTTGTGTGGTTTCCTTCCATGAATACATATTGTTCATCATTTATGTGCCAGGCACTAGATTTTTTACTGTATGTACAATTATGAGCTATACAGAGTCCTTACGCTAACAGAACTTGTACCCTTGTTGAGACAAGAGGATAAGTAACAAGCAGTAACTAGTATGATAAAAGGTATAAAAGTCTTAAATAAGGTACTCTATAAAATGGGCTTCTAATCCTGAGTGAGAAGGTAGTCACAGACTGCCTAAAAGAAATGACATTCTAAAAGGAATGACACCAATTTTGAGACTTTCAGGCTGTTGAATAAACATTTGCCAAGCAATATGAAAAGGGAAGAATATTTTTGACACATCCTTCAAAGTTCAAAGGCTTTGAAGTCGGAGATATTGATAGAACATAGAGCATTTGGAAAACTAAAGGGAGTTTATCATGGCTACAGTTTAGAATATGAGTGAGGTACTGGCAACAGATGAGGCTGCAGATCTGAGCAGAGGTCAAATCATCAAAACCTTAAGATGTATGTTGGGATTGTATATAAACTAAGTAAACATGGGGACTAAGGTTCTAATCCTGGCTCTGTTGTCTCTTGGCTGTGATTTTTTTTTTCTTTTTTTTTGCATCTTACATAACAAGTCTACTCATTTTCAACGTCTCTGTAATGTTAATAATACAGTACAGGCTTTCTTTAAGAAGTAATCATAAAAAGTGATGTATACAAATCTTAAGCATTTTATTATAACTTAAACACATACTTACTAATCAATAGTTCACTAAAGAGTAAAAAATATTTCATTTAGCATAGTAGTTCTGCCAATTGGCCTTCCATGCAGTCTTGTACAAACCACACCCCTATGTATCTTTTATGATTTTCAGTCTTATATCTTTAAAATGAGTGAGAACTGAGATGCTTATGAAGCAATCTACACAATCTTTTCTTGATTTTTATTGTTTTTTGCACTTTACAGCACAAATATATAATTCAACAACAGTTCTTTTTATTGACTCATCTTTATTTAGCACCCCAAATATTCAACTTAATATTTATAGAAAACAACTTTCAGTATGAACTTTTGTCTTTTTGGTTTACAAGTAGGCTCAGGATCCAATTCAACTGAATCTTGGTAACATAAGAATCAAATTTTGAATGGAGAAATGAATACCCTTCAGTATCTTTAGTGTTAAAGAATAGCCCAGTAGCTACAAGTGTTCAGTGTGTGATGAGCATTGCTTAGTGTGTTTCACTGAATAAGTGGCGAATGTTGATTGATCTAGGGAGTTTTTTAGGTAAAAGATATTTAAAAGGGTTCTTTGTAATAGCATCTACCTTATAAAGTTTATGGAAGAGTTTAATGAGATTACATAAAAACAACAAGAGTGCCAGGTGTATAGTACATGTTTAAGACGTTATATTATTTCCACTTTATACTTAGTAGCATTTATCTCTTAAGATAGATTAATTAACTTTACTTTGGATTCATTTCTAGGCCAATATAAGCCTGTACCATGACTCTATGAGAATTGAGAAAATCATTCCATTCAAACAGGCAAAGTTCTTTAGGCCCATGGCTTTTGTGTGAATTAGAAAAACATATTTCTTATTCCAGAGGTATGTCATGGCACCTGGCCTGTGGGGTAGATGTCAGTCTCCTCTTGTCTTCTTAGCTGATTGCTTTTGTGTGGTTAACAATGGCAAAATTATACATTGCAGGTATGGATCATACCCCCAGTCTCACTGAAATAAAGGAGTTCATGTTTCAGAGCATCTCAGGGTTTGTGAACTGATCTGCCAAGGTCAGGGTGGTCTGGCCTTTCCTAGTGCCAGAAAGAGAAATCCTTGGTTCTTTCAGGTGATCACATCTATTCTTCTCTTGGTATCTTGTTGTGTATTTCCATCTGTATATTCACTGGAAGGTCACATTGGTGAAAGAGGCTCTTTTATATCTCTGCCTGGGATGGAAAGGATCAGGACTGAGTGTCGATGAAGAAAGAATCTTCAGCTAACAAAAAAGTGCATCCATAATGCATGATGTTTCTCTTTCAAACAGAATAACAGAGAAAAGGAGATGTGGATTAAATTTTAGTTTTCCATGTTTCTTTTGCTTGGATAAAGAATTGAATATCTTCTCCATAGACTGCCTAAGTTTACATATAAACCAAAGCAGACTACTGCAGTTTAAAGGAACTACCCATTCATTTGGTCCCTTGAATGTTGTGGATTTTGTGAAGCAAAAGATGTTTATTTCACATAATTTAAAGTGGGGATTCAGCCATCCCCCTTCTTGTATTCCCTACTAGTTTTCAATTCAGACTTATAAAATATTAAGTGGGATATTTTTATCACTTGGAAATAACATACATATGACATGAAAGGTTGTTTAAATACTTATTTGAGCTAAATTATTTCCCCCCAGTACTTTGGGTTTAAATGAATGTCCTTTAGTGGAAGACACATCTTTCTTCCTTGAGTCCTTCTTTTGCTGAGTACATTTTGATTCATAATGGGACTCTATTTATTGGGGTATGTTCATGACTAGGACATGTGAAGGGCAGGGAGTTATTTGCTCTGCAAAATTTTCTGAGAACTAAAAGGCCTGATAAAGGGATGAGATATAGGTTGACTCTGAATAAGCTGACTTGACTTATGACGATGGGAAGACTTTTGATTATATTAGGGAAGGCTATGAGTGAAGGTGAAAGTAATATTGGATTTGTTGATAGATGAAGAATTGTTGATAAATGCAGAATTGGTAATCAGTAAAAACAAAAATAATGTATATTTTAGCTGAATTTAAAAGAAAATAATTGTTATTTTTATTTTTTAACTGCCAAGAAAATATTCTCTGCGCCATTTTTTTCAGTTTTCTATCTTGTTTCCAACTTTATTTTTCAGTTCCTCATATTTCCAATATTACTTTTTCACAAAATATTTTCTAATCTGCTCATCTAGAAGTAATGCTGTCCTGGTCTCTGAATGCTTTCTCTTCAGGTACTAATGTTTTTCAGCTTAATTAGATTAATCTGTGTATATAGTTTCGTTTTCCTACTAAATTGTAAAATTCTCGAAGGCAGAACCAGTGCTTCACAAAGTCATTATCTACAGAGAGTGTTCCAAAACTTTGGAGTATAAATGAATGAATGAATATCTCTTTTGTGGAGCGTGATTATAATATTTTAGATGCCAGCTCCTGAGTACTATGAAGATAAAAATGCTCCAGGGCAAGTATGTCATCTCTGACATAAAATTTTAGGAAATCTTATCAGTGTCATAAAAAAAGCAATGATAAATAGAACATAAGGTTTGTGTTTTAACAAAACATGGTGACAACTGAAATTCATTAAACTCAATGTCAGTGTGAAATGACAGAACTTGGGATGAAAACCAGTCTTTAAGATTTTTAAGGTATTCTCTCCTCTGTCAGTAGGTAGAAATGAGTTGGTAGACCATATGGAAGAATGTAGAAATATACTGCAGGCACATAGGAATCAGTATTACTTGCAGTGTACTAAAGTGAAAGGTTTGCCCTAAATTTATTAATATTGTTTTATAAAGAGTATATATTTCATTAAAAAAAATGGATGGGAGACAAAGTACCTATGTCAGTTTGATCATTTATGGTTAGAACTATCCCATTTCTTAGATGATTAAAATATTGGAGCTCAAGTCATTATGTATCGTCATTTCCAGTTAGGTAACTTTTATATGAAGTTAAAGAATTTCTCTCCTGCGAGACTCATGTTAGTAGCTCAACTGTCTTGTCCAGGAGACTAACAAATGCTGGAAAGGTTTGAGTCTTATTTTAATGAAAGCTACTTAATTGCAAGAGCAGAAATCAAACTAGTATAAAAAAGGAAATGTTTGTTATCTGGATGCAGGTGTATCCCGTGAAACACATGGCAAAAAATTCACTTGCGACTCCAAAAGGGTGGAAATATGAATTGGCAGGCTCCATGGTAACCACTGTCTTGATCTTTCTCTTTGTGGAATTCATGGATTCTCATTTCGGCTTCTCCTTTCAAGTCTGTTTGGATTTTCTCTTTCTGCTTCTCTGGGCGTATAATGGAAGATCATTTTTGGCTGCCAAATTTGGCTGTTTTTAATTCAACTAACCAGCAGAAACCAGCGTTTATCATTCATAATAACAAACTTCTGGGAGAGATAATGTTAATGGTCCAGCTCAGTGCATACCTTGTGCAATCAAGTATTATCAGGGAGCGTCATGTACTGCAGATTTTGCTGCTGAGGCTTGACCCTTTGGAGAGAAGTGACGTTCTTAGTGAAGGGGTGAGGTCATGGGTTCAAGAGAAAGTTTAACAAATACACTTTTATATATGATAGAAAAGAGCACCATCAAGTAGGGAAAGGATTTCAAGTGGGACAATGGAGCAGAAAGTTAGCTGTCACTGTAAACTATTCTCAAATGCATAATACTTAAGTGTATGAGGGACATATAATGCCTCCTGACTGCCTGTACACTGACATCTCAGAAATTTAATAGAATACTCCTCAGCTTACAAAATCTGCCAGTCTCACAAGCCTCCCTTTAGCCAGGCAAAAACTACTCTAAAGAAAAGTTATCAGAGATGAGAAGACACAGACACATGTAGGGACAATGCCACTTGATGATGGCAGCAGGAATTGATATGCTAAAGGTACAAACCAAGGAGTGAAAGGATTTCTGTCAAATCACCAGAAGATAGAAACCTGTAAGGCAGGATCTCTCCTACAAGTTTTGGAGGAATCATGTCTATGCCAACACTTCAATTGTGACTTCTTACCTCCAGAACTGTGAGACAATAAGTTTATGTTGTTCTAAACCACCCAGTTTGTGGTACTTTATTATAGCAGCTAGGGAACTAATAACGATATATTATAGGAGACTATAATCTCAGAGACGTTGCTTACTCTGAAATCATTTGTTAGATGTATATTGTGAAGAATTGCTTTGGACATACTACCTCTCATAGTAGAATGACAGTAATTTAGATCAGAGGCAGTAATCTTGGAGAATAGGATGAGAAAATAAAATGGGAAATTTAAGGGAGTGAAATAAGCCAGTAAGATGGTAGTGAGAGGCTGAGGCAATTAGGTATGTAGAGAGTTGGAGGGAAGCCAGGAAGAGAATGCTGATGACAATTTTAGTAAGGAGGTATCTAATACAGATGTTATTTGTTATTTGTGGATTCTGTATTTGTGAACCTACCTAGTTGCTAAAATTTATTTGTAATCTTAAAACTGATATTCACGGCTCATTCACAGACATGCAAGAATAGCAAAACAAGAATCATTGGACAAGCTTTTTCTCAGCTGAGGTCAATGAACAAGCAGATTCTCTGCCACCTTGTTTCAGCTCTCATACTGTAAACAAGTGTTTTTTTGTAGTGTATTTAGTGCCACACTTTTTGCATTTTTGTTGGTAATTTTTCTGTTTAAAATGGGCCCCATTAGTGCTAAGTGCTGTCTGGGGTTCCTAAATACAAAAAGGCTGTGATAGGCCTACTGGAGAAAATATGTGTGTTAGATAAGCTCCATTTAGGCAGAGGTGATAATGCTTTTGGTTGTGAGTTCAATATTAATGAATTAATATATGTTAAATAAGATACCTTTAAACAGAAACACACATGAAACAAAAGTATTAATTGATTAATAAAAATGTTGTGACCAAAGACTCATGGGGACTCTAATCCTTTTTTTCTCCTAGTTACAGCGATTGAGTATTTGCTAATTCAGTGTTTTAATTTGTAAAACTACTGAAAATAATGAGAGTCAACTATGTATGATTGAAATTTGCTTGTTCTGTGATGTAATGGTGTAAACTGTTCACAATGATTCACAAAAATTACTGTTACTTCAGTAACAGTAACAGTTCTACTGTTCTACTGTTGTAGTTATTATTTTGTGCTGGTGGGTATAAGAGGAGGGTGGAGACGAAGCAAGGAGTCCTAGGTTTTGGTAGGTATCACAGGTAAGATACAGGAATACACTCAAGAAAGAAAGAGGAGCAGGAATTCTGAGCTAGAGTAATATCATGTAAGGTCCCCGGAAGTTGACTGTTATTTTGAAGAGCATATGATCTTCTATGAGATGTCAAAAGCATATTTGAGATTTTTGTCATTAGATGTTAAGTGTCTGGCATTTGGAATAATACAGACCTGTCATATTCTCTGTAGCTTGGCTCTTAATGACTGTGAAAATGATTCAAGCTTTAAGACATTTCTACCTTGAAAACTTAGCATAGGAATTATTTATGCCAAAAAACGTTTTAATCTGGATTACTACTATTGGTTATAGGCATCTCACCACTATCATGACATGTACCTCACTATAAAAGACTTCTTGTTTATAGGTCTGAGTCTATACTTGAATCATGGATAACTTGGGGCAAGAATTGTGACAATTTTATTTTTTTTACCTCTATCATCCAGCCCACTGGTATATATAAGGATAAAACTTAACTAAATAAAACCTTATTTTTTTCTCTTTTGCCTCAAGTTTTTATTTAAATAAATCTTTTAATACTATACTTATTGTTGTAAAGGGAATGAGTATAGCAATTAAAAACTCAGGTTCTTGATTCTCGTCATAAAGACCTGGATTTGAGTCCTAATACATGACCTTAGATAAATTACTTAAGTCTCAGAGTCTGTTTCATCATTGGCAAGTTATGGGCAACACTAGTATTTATCTTATAGGGTTGTGAGTATTAAATAAAACTTGTATATGATGGCTCTAGCATCTTGTGTAGCACATAACATTACTCAATAAATAATGACAATGGAAGTAGTGCTATGTGCACAGATGTGGAGAGAAAGGATTAGTTGGGGTTTTGATAAGTTATGCTACCTTCCAATTAGAGGATAGAATAGAATCCAGCACAACAAAACAGGTCTTATAGAGACTACAAACCCATATATAACCTAAAGTATCCTTGGGAGTCCTTCTATAACTACCTTCAGTAACTACTCCTTTGACCCCAGAAGCAGCTGCTTCCCCATGATTCCCAAGATCACATTATTGGCATACAGACATCCATGGAGTCTTCAATATTGATGAGCATCCTGTGAATCATGTACAGGTAGTGTTAAGGAGAGAGACTGAAGAACCAGTTCTGTTAAAAGGTCATGGCTAGTTTAGGATTTCTGTAGTTGTAAGACATGACCAAGGTGAGCTTCAATGAAAGTGGCATTTAAAAAAAAATTATGCATCTATAAAAGAAAAATTTTAATTGCATACTTTGTGTTAGTCACTATTGTAGACACTAAAAATCCATTAGTGAATAAGCTGACAAGGTTCCTACAATCATGGAACTTACATTCCAATTGAATAGTCTTAACTACATATAAACAAGATAAGTAAGAGTGACAGGTAGGTATGAGCATGAAGATGATCAGAGAAGGCCTGAGAAAATGAATTTTGAACTTGAAAGAAGAAAACAGTTTTTAAGGAGACTGGCACACAAGAGCAATCCAAGTGGAGGGATCTACAAGGGTAAATGCCTTGGAGGAGAATCAATTCTTTAGACTCCAGGGCAACATGAAGGCTGGTGTGATTAGAGTATAATGAACAAGGGGAACAGTGTAGGAGTTTAATTCAAAGAAATAGGCAGAAACTAGGATATTCTAGGCTATGTAAATGAGTTTTGTTTTATTCTAATTGCAATAGGAAGCTATTGAAAGAAAGCAAAGAGATAGGATGACCTAAAAACTACCTTTGTTTTGTTTCATTTTGTTTTATGGAGAATGGTGCTAGGGGAGGTCATTGAGAGGATGTGCATGCCAGTTGACCAGAGAGCTAGACCTGGGAAATTAGAGGCACCTACCCACTCCCCTGTCCTTGGAATGTACCATCTGTCCACCATTTCTACAGCCAGAGCCATTTTCAAGGATGTAGCCTTGAGAGAGCAATGTGTTGTTGAGACCATCCGGATGGCATGACTGAACCTAGTTAATACCACTGTATAAACTTAAAGGTTCTGGCAGGTGGGTTTGGAAATGTACTGGTCTTGCGGCTACCCCAGATAAGCCTCACAAATAAGTTTATTTTTGCTTATTAAACCTTCCACCTACCAACTTGGAGTCATTTGCCTTATTTTTTAGTCTCTTCTTGCATTCTGGGTACAGGGGCCAGTTTGTGAACCAGTCCATGGACTATGTAGAAAAGCAGTGAGGAAACAGGCAATGAGAAAAATCACTGGAAGATATAGTAGATGTTTAGGTGACAAGTGATAGTGATGTGGACTAGATTTTTAGCACTAGGGATGGTAGGAGGCACTTGTATGTAAAATATAGTTTAAAGATAAAGCTATTAGAAATTGCCACTGATTTGGATCAGGAATTGAGAGAAGTTATGGGTATAGTAAAGGGTATGGTTATAAAAAAGACATTTTTGTAGGTGCTATCAAGGAATGCAGGAAGATAACTCCTACCGGCCTTGTGTCGAGAACTCCCAAGGAATCAGCTTGAAGTGACTAAAGCCAAGGCCAAGGGCCCTGAATGAAGGAAACACAATGTGTCACAACGAAAATCTTTTCTTAGATTTTATGATCCAAAGATATCATTCTTTTTTCTGATTACCTCATAGAACATGAGCTGGGGGAATAGGCAGGATTCTATTTGGCTCTAAGCAATTTAAAATAGTTTTGTAATGTTCAGTGTTACTCAGTTTTATATGGGACATATAACTGTAGAGAGGCAAACCACAAAGTCTGTACTGAACTTGTTAGAAATATATGACTGACTAAAAGCCTTCTTCAGACTATTCTTGTTAGTCTAATCCCTCCTATAAATTAACTTCCTTACTGGATAGTTATCAATGCAGGGTTGAAAGACTTCCTTCAACCTCAATAGTATTCCAAAGCCTCAGTAGTGTTAATGAACTTCAGGACTGAGCTCTGCTCTCCCAGGGAGAAAGGACCAACTTGATTGAGGGGAATAAAATAAATCTCCATCTCATCCCAAATTGCTAAAACATCTGCCCTTCTGAGTTAAGCTGATAGAAGTTTCTCAGTCGACTTAATTTGAATTATCTTTTTTTTTTCAATCTCTTTTTCCTCCTTATTCCCCCCACCCTTTTTTTCCCCTCCTCTACTTTTTTTCTTTTTCTAAATTATGCTTTCTGCTAATGGGCCCCAGCTGTGGGGTACTGCATTTAAATTGATCACACATCCTGGTGGTCTCTCTTCCATTCCCAAGGAGCAAGTCATACATTGCTGTTTTCAAATGGGGTAGCTGGATCCATGTACATTCTACATGTCTCAGGTTCTGGGACATGCTATTGAAACTGTTTAGCTTCACTTATAACTACACCAGGTCAATTGAGATTTCATTGAGTCATGATGTGCTAGCAGGCCTCCTGAGGGTGTCATATTCAAGACATCAGGTATGAAAGGTAACTCACTGAATGAATATCAGATACTGAGTGTCCTCAAGTGTGAGCACCACCTGTGTGTTCTTCAGTTAGGCACTCCCAATCCTCCATGGTGGCATTTTCCAAAGCATATAATATGCTCCTCAAGATATGTTCCAAAAGAAAAACAATTTTATGGTCAATACCTTGAAAAATGCTGGGTTAAATGAGTCTTTTACTCTATGAATTATCAAATTTTGTAATAGCTTAAACTCTTTTTTAATTGGCAAGTTTTTAGAATTTCCATGTTATAAGGAAGATGACTATAAAGCCCCTTTAAGAAATATATCATAGGGAAACTGTTCTCTCTGCTTTTTCACAATTATTGAGTCACCTATACCCTAAGGAAAAACTAAATTTGAGGGAACTCAAAAGAGCAGTAGTGAGGACAATGAAAGCAACTTAGCCAATTGATTACCATCTTCCCTGTGGGTAGGCACTATAAGTTCCAAATAAAAGAGCCTCTCCCTAGAGGTACTTTATTTTACGTAAGTCAATTTTTGAAAGTAGTTTAACAAGAAGGGGTTCCAGAAATGGGAAAAAAATTGACCTTGACTGAAAATAAGGTTTATGGACAGTTGGTAATTGCCCACACTTTGAGCCCTGACTATGGCTGCCTTTGATTTTGGTGGTGTTATTCTCTTACAGCTGGGTAATGGCTTAATTTCTTAGCCTCTTTGTATCCCTAATAAATTTGCTATGAGGGTAGTGAGAATTGTTCTCTTTTTAGGCCATGTTAAGAAGTAAACTGTGGCATTGCAAGAGATTATCCAGAAGCAAAAATTCAAGATTTCTTGTTTGTACTGGTTGTGCCCTAAAATCCCTGGATTATTCTGGTCATTATTTATTGTGTTATGCTATAAAAAGTTTTTGTGCTTGAGGGCCAGCTGCTACAAAGTACAGGAACAAAGCCAAACATGTACTATAGCCATGTAAAGGAAGTAGATAGAACTAATAAACTTATTGAATTTTCAAAAAAGGATGCTTCTAGAATAAAGCTTTAGGCAATGAGAAGTTTGATAATAAGGGATAAAATTGCCATGCAATTGACTTTAAAATGATTGCTTGCTCTACAGAGAAGTATTAAAGCCTATGACTCAGGGGTTCTATTGGATCTAGGAAGATACCCTGACTTCTTCTTAGTTAATATGCTTTCTCATCCAGGAACAATTAGACCCCTGTAGACAACCATGAGCTTTATTTTCTTCCTGCCAGCCATTGTAAGGTTGTCATGAGACAGTTGTTTTCACTGACTATAATGTCCAGTCAAAAGGCTGGTATATTCCAGAAACCTCTAGAATTTGTAAGTTATCAGAAAAAGCATTCTTCATTTTTTTAAGTTATCCAACAAATATTAAGTGCCTCTTTATGCAGGCACTGTTTTCGGTGCTTGGAATTCCAATGTCATTTTCTGACTTTGTAATGCTACTACACAAAGAGCTTAAACTTATGACATAGACTGGCTTTATTTAGTCATTAAAACAAACACTCAAAAAGGCAGACGGATATAGGAAATCTAGTTTAACTTCAGTCATCTGAAAAGTTCTTTGCTATACAATAGTTACTTCATTTGCTTGGTTTTGAGCTTGGATATAGCTTCTTTCCACAAAAGGTTACTATAACAAAATGTTATAGAAAGTTGTCCAACAAAATGTTCTAACCTTGAACTAATGCAGTACACTCTAGCATTAAGCACAACATTAATGACATTTTAGTTCCATGCAGGACAGTTCAGAATACCCCTATGTTCCTTCTAACCTCACCTCTTTCTCATTCAACTTACTATTATCGTATTCAAGTGTTTTTAACCCTGAGCCTCTCCTTTGGACTTATTGACTGATCCTGATTTTCTGATTTGCCCTTTTATAGTCTGTATTCACTGTAGTTCAAACTCTCTACTATGACTCCACTCTTGCTTATCTTCTGTAGAATCAATTATTTCAATTCTGTCCCTTTATAATCTCAGCTCTGGCTTTGGTCTGCTTGGTTGGGGCAATGAATGGGCTTACTCTGGTTCTCCTAAGGTAGAGGAGCATTTCAGCTAGTAGTAAAGGATCAGTCACTAAATATGGTTTGTAGTTTGAAATCTTGATATTACTTTTACAGCTTCTTCCAATATACTCAAACCAGATAAAATTATGAATCAATATGTTCAAATTTATTTGAATCCTTTTTAGCACAAAAGAATATTGAACTTGAAATGTAGGGCAGTGAAATATCCAAGAACAGAGATCTTTATTAATTTCCATTTTAATTATACAAGCCAAATGTACACAATTAACTTTATATACCAGGAAAGTTATAGTTAAGCCTATTTTCCCAAGAGTTTTCAAAATACAAACACCTATTTATCTTTTAAGTGTTTTTATTATTTTTTTATAACATTTTTTTTTTGACTACTTCAGGTAGAATTTATTAATCTGTCTCTGGCCTCACTGAAGCAGGAGCACTCATCCACCTTATCACCTCTGATACTTTCAGAACATGTTCATTAACATGTCTGCTACTCACTCATTCCAATTCAGGGAATACAGTCCTTGAAGTGATGGCCATTACTAATGTTTTTCTGTATCTGCAGGGTTTGGTATAAAAGAGAGCACTTAATAAATTTTGAAAAATAAAATTTTTGTTCCTTAGATTCTGAAAACTAATCAAAAACAGACTCACAGATATGGACAATTTGGTGATGGACAGAGGGGAGAGGGGTTGGGGCTGCTAGAATGGGGTGAAGGGTTAAAGAAGTACAAATTAGTAGTTGAAAGTTGGTCATGGGGATGGGGAGCGCAGCACAGAGTATGCAGTTAGCATTAATACGATGGCTAGGTGGAGGGTCAGGGGAGTGAGAGAGCAATTAAGGGGATCATTTTATGAACTATATAGATGTCTAACAAATATACTGTATACTTGAAACTAATATAAATAATTAAAATAAATACTTTTTAAATAAATAAATACATTTTTAAATAAATAAATTTTTGAGTGTGTTAGAAGACCAGTCAGAAAAGCATTTTAAGATTAAACTGACTTTTAACCACCTATCAATCACACTCTAGTTGACCTCAACTCAATTCAGCTCACCATTATGAAATTTCTGATTTACTATTATTCTTCCATTTCTATCTGTTCTATAAATATGCTCCTTTTGGTCTGATAAAATTTTAATCTATATTAAATCTCCTAATTATCTAAATTTAATCTACAGAGAAAAATTCAAGTTTTAGATTATATACTTAGTATTTTTAGAAAATTCTGGCATTTTGAGACATCACGAGGAAGATGGTTCTGCAGCCTAAATTACTAGTGGTTGAAGTATTAGCTTTGAAGCTTTGCAGAAATTTCTAAAGATTTTATTCCCAAGTATTATTTCTTTTTTAGAAAGTTTTAACAAATGTAATTTTTTTATACAGATGGATACACTTAAGAACATATCTCAAAGCTGTAAATATTAGTTGATATGATAAATGATATATTTATTAGGATACTACTACTGATGTAAAAAAATCAAGAGAAGACTTTCAAAGAATAAATATAGTCATAGTTTTCACAAGTAAATTTTGGTGAAGAAATGATTTCATATCAGTCTATTAACAAATCTGAAAAATTTTGTTAATATAAAATGGTAATAAGACTGATATAATATCTGATATGACCCGAAACTGGACTTTGGTAATGAAATGTGGTTTTAATTCTGAGTCACATATTTAATTGCCAAAAGAGACTCTTCATCTCTCTCTCTCTCTCTCTGCCTTCTACAAAGAGTGGTTGCCATGTTAGCCTGTCCCAGAGCGAGTTTTGGTGATTATTTGTTACTGCAGCATGGGCTATCCTGATTGATGCTGAAGAATGTGGCAGAAGCAGTTTTTTGGGTAGAAATAGGAGTTTTGTTCTGAATAAGTTAAGTCCAAATTATTTATGTATGGACGTTCAGTCAAATCATAATTCTTTAGTAAAAGTGACATAGATTATAAATTAATGGAATTCATCCATTTTTATTGGAAGGATATGAAGTTGCTTATCTATGTATATGTAATGTGGGAAGACTCTCAGAAATTATTTGATATTGATAACAAGCATCTCAATTTTGCATTTCAACTACATGTCTCTATTGTATAATTTTAGCATGTACAATGTATTCAGTCGCATGTGGGTAGACACTGCCTGCTCAGAAAATTTCTAAGGAATCCTTCAATGCTTTTAGGCAATAGGCTTTTTGAAATTGTTTTCAAATTCAGTTCTTTAATATTCTCTTCACAGGTAATGTTTTGGTTCATACACATTTGTTTTTTTGGATGACAGAGCATGAGGGGAACCTTTTATTTGGGCTCAATCACATTTTGAACAAAGTAATATCTAATTTGGATGCATGAGCTCTGAACATTTTCTAGGAAGCAGAAAAAGGACAGACATCTCCAAAGTTGCTCAGATGTAAAGTCTAATCAACAGGATCTGAGATTGAAAGACTGAACTCATGTATTTGTATATCTGGACTAAAGTATTTGGATTTTGCTAGGAAGATTATTAGTATGTGCACATAACAAAGTATTTGGGAGCCTCTAATCTCACCCTGATGTACTAAATATCTCACTGAATTTCCCCATTGCATCCAAGTTCTCAGCATTTCTCCTCTTCATCTTTTCAGTTTACTGTACATTCACCTTTCTATCCTCCTATTCTATGCTGTTATTTTACCCAGTATGATTATTTCCTTCATTTTTTTCTCCACATCTCGAAGTTTTAATCTTCCTTTAGATTGAGCTCAAAAATTCTTTTCCATACTTGTGCTAATGTCTCAGAGAATTTACTTGCACCTTTCTAGTTCCAAAGTGTTCCTTCATTTAGTTTTTAAGTTTCATTGCATATAGGAGGTCTACCTAATCATCTTTGAATTCTTTGTTTCTTGTAAAGTATCACAATGTTCTATACATACCTATAGGTGCTCAATAAATGCTTAATAAATTTAAATCATCATTAAGTAATTTTAAATCTCTTCTTCAAAAATCTTTTTTCTAAAGAACCAGAAGCTTAGCTACTCTTGCATATCCTTTGTCCTTAATTTCATTCATTAGTTCATGTGAAAGGATAGAAGCAGTAAAATTATGTTTTTGTTTTTTTTTTTTCAAATATCTGTATGGTATTTTACACTTGTTAACATGCTCTCATATATATAATAACTTTTGAGGTTCAGAGCAGTCCTTGAGATGGAACAAGGTTTTTACTCTTAGGTGTGAAGGGAGAAACCTGAAGAAAATAACCTTCTCATTTCATCATCACATCAGGACTCAAATTTCAGTGTCCTGACTTGTGGAATACTGTCTTTTTATCTTTCCTTTATCACACATAATTCCCCTGCAAAACTTTTTTGCAGCTCCAGCACATTCCTAGTCTAGGAAGGTCTTCTCTGGGCCATGTAGGTTCACTGGGTAGAGTGAATTGTCTTGTATCTGATCTGGCTGCAGAGGGAAACTCTTCTCCCTACTCTGCTTGGGAAGTATGTTTCTTTTAAAAAGTATGGATGTGTTTCTTGGTTTCACATGCTAATGCACAGGGATATCAGGTAGATGGTTTAACTTGATCAACATCTCCTATCAGTGAAACTACTTCGTTTTATCTTGAAGTGTTCTGAGTCTCTCCAGTAAATGATAACTTGTTTGATGAAGTCAGTGGGCCCAAGTGAATGAAGAATTTGTTAAAGAACCTGTTAAACTTGGTGTACTATGTATAGTAGTATCTGATGGAGAGCAGCATAGCTAACTAAACACTTAGTAAATTCAAAAACGAATGCTGTATTTTTAAATGAGAAAATAGAAATAGGTCAAAAGCAGAAATCTCGCTAACAAACTACTAAGCCCCTAGAGTATCCTGAGAATTAGTACACATTGGTAAAATCTACAGTAACTTTATACTTACAAAACTAAATGAGAATATCTTTAATCCAAAAATGTTAAAATTAACTTCTATATAATTTATAAACCAGTATATTATGTTTACTTTATTTTGCATTAAACAAATGCAGATTGGAAAGAATTCTAAAAGGATTCTATATTACTGAATCTTTAATCAAAGCGAGCTAATTCAGGATAACTTCTGTTAATATCCTTGGTAAAGATTTTAGCTTTGCTGCTGGAAAACAGAAGCACTCAATTATCTAATTTTGTTCTAGTCTTTGGAGTATCTTATAGGCAGGCCATTCCTATCAATTGATCTGAAATGGATAGAGTAAGGGGAGTCATAGATTTGTTATATAAATTAAATTAGTGTGCATGATAGGATATCAGTTCCAATGTGGGACAAATTATATATGAATCAGTATTTATGTGTGGATTATCTTCAATATATAACTAATCTGTTGAACATCTAAAAAAGCAAAAGAAGTTGAAGAAAGGGTTGATACAGTATTGCACATAAACTGCAGAAATGAGCACACAACCAGATGGGGGATAAAATATTCCACTATAAAAACAAAAAGCATCAACTATATATCTAATAATCACTTAAAATATAATTAACTTGTAAAGTACACAATGATTTATAATATATTTAGACATTATTTAATTAGATTCTCAGAACTGAGTAACATAATTAATATATTTTATTTTTCCCATTTACAAATGTAGAAATTTAAGTTTTGAAAGGTTTGTTAATATCTCAATTAAAGCATCTATTGAATCTAAGCCAAGGATATAGGTTTTATGGTTCTCTGTCTAAGGATCTTTGTGCCATATTATACACTCTTAAATGGTTACCCATTATTTAATGTGTACAAGAAAATAATTGTTTATATGACTGAAGAATTTGTAATCCATTAGGTCGACAGAGAAAGGAAGAGCACACACATATGTTTACAAATTTCTTATTCATAGGAGACACTCAATGTGCAACTGAAGGAAAAAACCAAGTTCTCCATTAAGAAAAGCAATAAATGTTATAATCACTAAGAATAATCACTAAGGCAAGGCTAGTAGAAAAGTGTTGAAAGATGTAAATGAGAAAGCAGCATGTAAACAGTTTGAGTATCTATGAAGATGCAGGAAGGAGTGTCTTCCAGGCAGAGTATTCCATGAACCAACACACAGGGACCTCATTTTTATTCAGAGAGTGACTAGTAGACTAGCTTGGCTGTATCAGAAACTTTGTGTAGGAGAATAATGGGGGTAAAAATAGGGAGTGGAGATATCTTCTATTATCTTGGTCATGGCTCCCTTGGCTTCTGGATTAGTATAGAACCATAGGTGGTGTTCACATCCTTTCTTTTTCTGTTCATTCGATTGACTGTCTTCTAGGGTCTTCTAAGCATGTTTATTGACTAGCATCACAGGCCTGATTGATGAAAGTTTATACATTTTTATAGTTGAGAGACTGGGGTATTATACATGAGCATAACCAGATAAGAAGAGTAATTATGTACAAGGCTCATCCTTCTTAATCTGCCCTCATGCCCCAGAGGGACATGGCCTTTGGCAAAATGAAAAGGTAAAGTAATCAATTCTCTCCTGGTTTGGAGGTGGCTGAGTAGAGCTGGAAGTTACTGATATGACATATGGTTTTTCTTACATACCTTGATAATGTTAGGGAAAGGGCTAGTATTCACTCAACAATTAAGAATTATACACCAAGACATATGGAAAATCAAGATTCTGCCCTGTCATTACTGCTGTAATAACAAGGCTTGGACCTCAGCTCATGAACATGACAAAGCAAGAACTGTTTTATCCCCAGTTTAGTAAGCTTAAAAGATCCAAGGCCAAAAGGCCATGTTCTCTTTACTAAGGTCTGATGCCTAGACTATTAGACTCCTGTCCTTCAAGAATACATTTGACATACATCCAACTTGCATGGCCTTTTTATTTTAGTTAGCACAAGAGGGTCAGGTCTGCCATTCTCTATCTTCCTCTAGATCCCATTCTTCAAAAGACTGTACATTCCTGTTTCTGAAATCACTCTTCTCCAGCTTCTGAAATTATCGTCATTTGCCCACTGCAGTTCACAGTGATCAGAGAAATCTGTCTTTACTTTCTTGCTCTATCAGAAATCTGCCTCTCACCTAAGAATGCTTTCTCAGAAGCCATTTCAAGTGGTGGATGTTCTCTTTTCCACTCTTCTTATGCTGCTCAGTCTAGAAAATGGCAATAACCAGTTGCCCCCCTTTTTCTCCTAGCTGCTTTCAGTATATTCTTCATTCCTCTTATCTGAGCACTCCAGTTTTGAATCTTGGGCCATAAAGCTATGCCAACTGAAACACCTTCTTGTTTTAGTCATCATCTAGTCCATTTTCTTAAAGACATTATCTGTAGATTCTCAGTTACTTTCTTTAACACCATTATCTTAATTTTGGAAGCTGTCCTAATCCACATAGATTATCCTTTCAGTATTCTGAACTTTTATGTCTTTGAACTTTTCTCCTCTAATTATCTTAATTTCACCTACTTTAGCTACTCACTCCCATGAGCAGAACCTACATTTTGTCATAATGTGACCTCAATTTCAGCAATTCAGTTCCGTGTTTATTATTTTTTATCTTTTTAATTAATTCTTTCTAGTAACCCAACATCAGCAATAATTTTAGATCACAGCGACATATAATTCATTGATTTTATCATCTTTAGTTTGCTGCTTATCTCCTGTTTTTACTACCCCTGTTTTGATTTTGAATACCGTGAACAATTACTATAATTATTTTCTTATATGTACTCCTGTCTCTTGCCCCTTTCTTGCTTTATCATATCTACTTATCAAAATTATACCTTCCTTATTTGCAAATTACTATCCTATAACTGAACATTGCTGGAGAAAAACACAACCATGATGAATGGTTTCACTTTAAATTCAGGATTGCTAACTTAAAGAGAACTCTTAATGCTAACAGTTATACTAGGTTTTTCTAGTTCATTCACACTTCAGCTCTCTTATATCATTATTTTATATAATTTCCCCTCTTTGAAACCCATTAACAAACAATTCATTAATCTCAGTTTAAGATCTTGCTTCCTATTTCATTGAGAAAATTTAATCAGAAATTTCAGCAAACTCCTACTACCACATCTATCTATCTGCGTGAACCTTTTATTTCTGTAGTGGAAGTGCCTGCACTCTGAGAAAAGCCCATCCTCTCCACCTATAGGATAGATTTCCTCTTATCCTTAATGGTCTTATTAAGGATACTGTTTCAGCCTTTTCCCTTTCTTATGAGTATTCAAACCTCCTCACCTACCTGCAATCCTCAACTTTACCAGATCTTTCATCTATGCACAATCTGTTATTCCTCCAGACCTCCTCTTTTGACCAATTTTAATCTCCAACTGATTCTCCATTTATCTCTTTTCTTTTAGCAGAATTGTTCATAAGAGTTGTGCATTTTCACTGTCTCCAATTACTGTCTAGCTGTTATCACTTGAAGCTTCTTCAGTAAGGCTTTTACTTCTCTCCCTCCACTGAAACTATTCTTGTCAGTCACCAATGGCATCTACATTACTAAATCTACTGTTAATTGTTAGTCCTTATCTAGCTTAACTCATTAGCAGTATTTGGCATAGCTGATTACTCTTTCCTCCAGTAAATGCTTCATTCACTTGGCTTTTAGGATACTTACAGTACTAGTTTTGCTTCTACTGTTTGTTTCTTCTAAATCTTCTTTGCTGTCCACTTCTAATCTTTTTGTTCTCTTTATATTAGAATGCTCAGTCCTTGATCTTTTTTCTATCCATCCTCACTCAGTCTTTGGCAATATCATGGCCCTTGGTGTCAATCATATGCTCAGAATTTGCCCTATTATCATTATAAGGCCTTATAATTATAGGGCATTTTAAGTTCTTATTCTAATTTATCATATTAAGAACAGCCATAGAAGTCCTATTGAGCTGTGATATTGTGTCATCTGTCCACTTAAAACATTTCAGTTAGCTTCCCATCTCACTTAGGGCAAACGTATTTACAAAGGCCTTTGCACATTCATTACCTTTCTAATCGTCATCTCCTACACCTCTACCCCTCCTTCATTAGACTTTGTATTTGCTGTTCCTCTGCCTAAAAAGCTCTCCTACCAGGTACCCACATTGTTCTCCATTTACCTTCTTTACTCAGATGTTACCTCTGTACTGAGGCAACTTCCTCAGTACTCCTTATTCCTCTTTTTATATAACATGTTCCATATCTTATAAATTTATATTCTTTATGTAATATTTTTTTTTTCCAGTAGAACATAAAGATCTGGAGGGCATGGGGTATTTGTTTTCTCACAGATGTATCCCCAACACCCCTATATATGATGATCAATGGACAAAGAGTCTATATATAAACCAGAAATTGTTGCCTAAATAGATTATTCCTATTAATTGTTTTGATTCACGGTAGACTAGAGAATTACGTATGGCCCTTCTATATTGACATAACTTGTTTTAGGTTTAGAGGGTAGCTTGTCATTCTTCAGGGTGATGGAAATTATACAACTGTTAAGGCATTAACATTACTAAATATTGTTAGTTTAGTAAATATTACCTGGGGTGTTCTGAGCAGAGGGATTTGAGAGTTTCTATGGATGTTAATAGACACAGAACATTTAAAAACTATACCTGGAAGTATGAATAGCTATTGGATGTATTGGGGGAAGTTCCTGGGTCCTTCTCATCACAACCTTTCCAAGAATATCCTGATAAATTTTGACATGTAATGTAGTTTTAACATGTGTATATATGATCTATGTTTATACAGCCTATGTAAAAATATAAAATACACTTTAATCACAAAAGTTTACATTTAAAAAAATATTTTTATTTTTAAATCTTTTAAAAAATTTATTTAAGAAATGATTTAATTTCCCTTGTCTACTTCCTCTCTCCCCCAGAAATCTACTTTTTAATTAAAAATTAGTGTAATTAAATTTAACTTTAATGTTTTCTTACAGTGTATGTATATGTATGTGTAGGTGTGGCAAGTATGAAAGATAGGGGTCATTTACTGTAAATGTATATTTCTTTTAGAAGTAAGAGTAATAGTTGAAGTTTAAACTTCTAGAGTCTGAACAGTGATATCTAACAGTAAATATACTACCCATACTTGTCCAAATGACTAGTAAGAAAAACTGATACATTTTATAACACAAGAGATTAATTTACTCAGTATTATCTTAGCTACTATAAAGCATGAATCGAAAATGAAAATCTAATAATAGTTTGTCACAGATGGAAGGAAGAAACATAAAGCACAATGAGACATGACAGCAAAGTTGATACATTTTAAAATCACCCAGAAGTTTACCTAAAAGATGAATGGGGTTTATTAGAACTAAGGAGTTAAGGGGTGGATTGAATGTAGTGCCTCTTAACAGGACAGTGGGCACCACAAAGACTATATGTTGATGAGTTACATTTAGGATACTATTAATGTTTAAGGACATTTTTTGAAGCTGCAACCAAATAGAATTGTTAGTAAATTTGTATTTTATCATTATTGTATTATACAAGGATAATAAAATAGCTACTCCTTTCTCACTACTCCTGAAACTCTTGAAGGTGAGTGATGAAATTTGGTGAGGCTTGGACAGAACCACAACACTATACTTTATGTGGTTTCCAAAGAATTATTGTGCTTGGTTTAGGAGGGAAGACAAGGTCTGCCTTTTATTCCTTTTATTATTAGTTTTTCAATTACAGTTGACATTCAATTTTATTTTATATTAGTTTCAGGGATATCACATAGTGATTAGACATTTACATAATTTATGAAGTGAGCACTCCAATTAGTTTAGTAGCCACTTGGCGCTATACATAGTTATTACAATATTGACTATATTCCCTATGTTGTACTTTACATTCTGGCGACTATTTTTATAACTGGTAATTTGTACTTCTTAATCCCTTTGACCTTTTTCACCCATACCCCCAATACCTCTCCCATTTGGCAACCATCAATTTGTTCTCTGTATCTATGAATCTGTTTCTGGTTTTTGCTTGTTTGTTTGTTTGTTTTGTCCTCTAGATTCCATATAAAAGTGAGATCATACAGTATTTGTCTTTTTCTGTCTGACTTATTTCACTTAGCATAATATCCTCTAGGTTTAACTATGGTGTTGTAAATGGTAAGATTTTATTTTTTATAGCCAAGTGGTATCTATATCATAGATGTACCACATCTTCTCTATCCAGTCATCTATTGATAGGCACTTAAATTGCTTCCATATCTTGGCTATTATAAATAGTGCTGTATGTTATCTTTTCAAATTAGTATTTTGTATTTCTTTGGATAAATACCCAGAAGTGGAATTTTTGGGTCATAAGGTAGTTGTATTTTTAATATTTTGAGGAACTTTCAAAGTGATTGCCCTTTGTTTTTGAAGGAAGGAAGAGGCATACAAGGATAACTGTTAAAGCCTAGATCTTGGCTACTTGGGAACTTAGGTCACTGAGACACATTGGATCATATTATTTTTTTTCTTTCTTTTACTTTTAACAGCCTTCTTTATTTAAATAGACTAAGAAAAATCCTCCCCACATGTCAGGCATCTACTTAAATACATCTATCACACTCTGTTCCTTTTTTGGATTGGAGCTTTCCCCCTTGTCTGTGCTCACACAGCAATTTGCTTATTTTCCATCACATTTCACACCTATTAATCCTATTAATAGTATGTTTTCATAAATAGTATATATATATATTACCAGGCTATGAAGTTTTTGAAGCACCAGCTTGTTCAACTTTAGATTCCTAGAGAGAAGTAGAGTACCTAGATCATTATAAATTGAATATTTATTCTCCTTTTACTATGTCTCTGGCTCTGGGTTAAGTATTTTATATATATCATTTCATTTGATTCTCACCATAGATTTGGGAAGATGTTAGTATTATCATGTCTGTTTTAAAGATATGAAAGCTAGGTTAAAATGTTTGAGCGATTTACTCAATGTCACACACATAGAAAGTGACAAAAGAAACACTAGATTTCAAGACTTTCAGAAAGTCTTAGGATATTCTCAACCACTTTGCTATTTGTAAGTGATTGTTCAATGAGTGATTCAACTCTAAGGGTTGTAGAGATTTGAGACCCATAGACAATAGATCTCATTCCCATGTATCCTTAAACCTAGAGTTACCACTTCCCAGGAATATATTATAGTTGTGCATTTAATGTTGGAAAGTTTCTTGGTAATGAGAGACTCTCTTATCACTCAGCAGCCTGGGGCCTGGAGTGGGGCAGCTGGGTAACTAGTAGTTACCTAATCTGAAGTATTCAGAAGAGAAGTCTGTTTTCCCTTTTGGAATGAAGTTATCAGTTTCAAAGCAAGAAGGAACAAGAAATTATATCTACAGGAGTTTGAACTTCAGCTTCCAAACTCTACTTCCTTGATGGATAAAAAAGAATGAAAGATAAAACTATATCTCATGTTTTCAAGTTTTATGCTTAATAAAAATCAAACGAAGCTCTGCCAAATGGGTGAGTGGGAGTCAGATGTATAATTAAACCTCCTTCTGGAATATATGCCACTCAGAGATCAAATGGCTAGCATCAAATTGGTCTTTCCAAATGTGATCGATTGCTTTATGGAAAGCTGTTAATAGTTTTTCACCACAGAAATTTAACAATAGATTTTTTGAAGGTAAATGTTCTACTCACTTAAGAATCTAAGCACAAATTTAGAGAAAGAAAAATATGAATAATGTATTGTAAATCATGCTTTGTACAAGAATTGTCTCTGACTTTATGCAGATTACTTGTTGGGTTTCTTTTAGGCTTAATGTCACATATGAGTTGTTCCTAAGGTTTTTCTCCTTAAACTTTTCTCAATACTGATTTACAATAAATGGATGGGTATAGTCATGTGATAAATGACATTTTATATAAAAACACTGGATATTCGAGTTTGCCCTTTCATAACATCGAAGGAAAAAAAGAGAGGGGCATCAGGAGATAGTCACAGCCAGAATAAAGCAGATGAAAATTTAACATTACCTTTAAATATCATTCTGTATACGATTCTCTATTAGGAAGAGGTAAATAACATTCCAATTATGGGGAAAAATGTTTATAGAAACACTCTTTTCTACTCTGAAGCTCAAAACAGATTCTATTTTATAAGATTACATGTATAGTAATGATTATGAGTCATTAGTTATCATTAAATAGCTATTCTCAAAATCAGTGTTTAAAAATACAGTATTTTAAATGCCAACATGTTTGTGGCATTTTCTATTCAGAAATTTTTAAAAGGTGAAGACTTGCTTGAGTGCAATGGAGAGTTTTTTTTTTTTTTTTTCTATCAAAGCATCAGGTTGCAATTGATCTTTTCCAGTGGAGTTTATAAGCAAAAACAGTTCCCATGGGTACTGTGAAGGGAGAAGCAGTTCTATTATTTGCAATCATATTTGGATGTTTGGAATTTTTAGTTTTTCTTTGTACTTAACAAAGCACATAGACACTATTTTATTCTGAACCTGGTTACTGATCTTTGCTGTTTACTGTGTGTGTGTGTGTGTGTGTGTGTGTGTGTGTGTGTGTGTGTGTGTGTGTGTGAAAAATCAACTGTAATCTTGTACCCTGGGTAAATAAAACGTTCCTTAATAGTTGGTACTAATCTAAAGAAATGATGAATTAATCCCCATATGTGGAAGTAAACAACTCTTAACAAGTTTGTTGTTTCTTAGAAGTCAGAATGAACCCAGTTCCTATGTTTCTGGGAAACTTTCTCCTCTCTTTTTCAGTGAATAGTGTTACCTTATACTAGTGCTCTCACTGAACTAGTGTAACAAGAACTTGGCCTCCCTTTAAGTTTTTAACCAGAAGAAGGGTAATTTCTCCTGCTTCATGACCAGTATAGGATTACTGCATGCCAAGTACATTTTCTGTAGTTCTCTCCCTTGAGGCCAATAGTGGTTAAAGGGATCTTAAGGCATAACTTAAAGCTCAATTTGGGCATAGAAGTTTTTGGGTATCTTTAGGTTGATGGGTTTTGTATAAAGGAAAGTTGTTCCTTCTACTAAGCAAGGGTCATTAGTGGTCTCAGGGGGTAGTTCATGTGACTCTGCTCTGAGTCTTGCCTTTAATAAAGGAAAGCTACAGAATATAGTTATATGGTTGGAATGTGGGGCTGGGAATTCATATACTTCATTTCTGTCATTAACATGTTTAGACCAACCACTGAACTTTGCTTAATTAGAATATAAATATTCAGAGTTTTTTTATGAAAGAAAATACGTGTTTCAAACAATTTTCGTGATTATGTTTTATGGTGATAACCTATTTTCTTCAGTAATAGTATTCATATGGAAGTATTATAGGATAACATTAAAGAAGTTGTTGCAACACTGATTTGATCGATGAGTAATTTTGAAGGTGTAGATATTTTTGTGGTCAAATGGCATATATTGGATTAACATTTAATAATAAGAAGAACAATAACAACAGTAATAATAAAAGCAAAGTAGCAGCAATAATTAGTCGGAAATTCAATACAAGTATTAACTACAAATAGACTTTTATTCAGTCAATTTTGAAAAATTAGGATATTGGCACAATGTTTGGAGTTGTGACGCAGTTACAAAAAAGTTAATTCCTTTTGACTGCTGCCAGTTAGTATTAAACTTATGAGGCATGAAATCATCTAATTCTTGATAATAGGTTTGTTATAGACTTCTCAGTAGAAAACATTTATGCTTGAAACATATGTGCCTAGATCTCACAAACCATAGGAACATTTATTTACAATAATGCAGACAGTCTTCCTCTTTCAGTGCTCAGAAACAAAATGGTTTTATAGAAAGATGGCAGTAAATGGGCCATAAATTTGCCCATATTTTTTGTGAAGGCTCAACAAATCAATTGGGTTAAAGCCTAGGATATATTGCATTCACATATTTATGTATATAAACTTTTGGCAGTTGCTACCTTTCTCTCATCTCCATTTTATTCCAGTTTTCTACATTATTTTTTCTACTGGAGTGTTATGTTTTATTTTTGTCATCAAGTGGAGAGGTATAGGATGCCTAATAAGATTAAACTGAGATGAAAAATTATCCCATTTTATAGTATGAAAAGATCAATTTTCACATATCAAGTTTCATGAAAGGCAAGAGAGATAAATGCATATTGGACACTGAATTGTCACTAACTAATTCTCAATCTTATTTTTACCTGATATTTCAGAATATAGTCACACCCTTCTGACATAGTTCTGGGTTGAAATCTTGAAATCATTTAGATTCAAAGAAAAGTATATCTCTACACTTTAGCCTATCTCATGATCTTTTAGAACATGCTGAACACTTATAGAAAATAACTGACTCTCAGTTTCTTTTTTTTCTTCAGGTTTTCAAAATATATCATTTTTACCTTCTTTCCAGAAGAGTATTCTCTGTTTTCATGAATATCGCTAATATCTTGTAATTTCCACTCTGAACATCTAGCCTAATCTGAATTTCTACTTAGTACCATTTATTTATTGTTCTATATTTTAGAAGTAGTATGTTTTCTGCAGAAAAATCTAGAGAATACAAAAAAGTACAGAAAGTAAAATAAAAAGCATTTATAATCTACAAATCCAGAGATGACCATGATGTTTGTGTCCTTCTCCTATTTTATGTACACACAACACAGACACACACAGAGACACACACACACACACACCACACACACAAGACCACTCTCTACCATACATACACACATACATAAAATTGGAATTACATTGTAAAGTGACATTAGGGTTATTCATATTTTTCTTTAACATTCCTTGCAAGTGGGGAATGTTTACTGTAAACTCTTCCTATACATTAGAATCACCCGAAGAAGATGTAAGAGTTAAAAAAGTCTGCATTTCTGCTTTAGAATTTTGGATGTAATTGTTCCGGTTTTATGTATAAATATTTCCAAAATATTCCACAGACATTTCTATTTCTCTATGAAATAGAGAATCAGTGCTATAGGGAATTCTTATTTTCTCCAAATCTTTGTACTTGAAAATTAGTCCATAGCTACACACAACAATAACTTTTACTGGTCTAGCTCTTCTCCTACTTGACCTCTGACAGTTGATTACATTTTTCTGTTGTAGATTAGATTGGATTATAGTTTTAAATTCTTCACTTTATTCATATAATATAAATTCATGATGCCCTTTTCTTGATGACTTTGGCAAAACCTCTGTTACTAAAGTAGGTGAAGTATACATCTCTGATCCTTTGATATGTGTCTTGCTTTGGCCAATAGAATGTTAGTGGATATGAGATGAACAAGGGGTTTAATATGCTTCACTTATCATGCCTTTTCTATATTTCCTAAGAAGAACATGCGATGTAGTGGTGGTATGGTCAGGGAAGTGTATTACTTATGTCACATGGAAGACACCTGAATTCAGCCTGTAGCTGGAGCTAAGTTCAGCTTTCTCAAAGCATGAAACAGAACTATTGCTGCTCATCCATAGGTCAATATGCAAAAAAATAAATGTTTTATGTATGTATTAATATTTGTGGGTTTTTTTATACACCATCAGTGCAGGAAAAAAAAAAAAACCTGACTGGTTGACTCTTCAAATTTTTTGTTTTGTTTGTTTGTTTCTATAATACTGTATACTTCTTGTATACTTCTGACAGTTTCTATTGGAGATATTTGCTGGCTTAAATATCACTTAAATATAAACATTGCTCCAGAACTTCAATCTCAGCCCTTGTCAATTTTTATTCAATAAATTCTTCCTGGCTATCCTTTTTTATCCTCATTAACTATATAAATTGTGTCTTTATAAGTTGCTCCAGAACTTGAACAGAAAATTTGTGGATTTTATATATGAAATGCCATCAGGCCTGTAGAAACTGAACTCATCATTTTCTGTTTTCAGTATGCTACTTTTTATGAATTACCCATACTGCTTAAGGCTACCACTTACATGGTCAGTTCAATAAAAAGGGAAGAGAGAAGGGGAGAGAAGGGGAGAAAGCAAAGAAAAAATAAAGGGAGGGAAGGACAGACAGATAAACCTAGGCTTCTATTTTTGTGAATTCCCATAGCCAGTTGGTCACCTGACAGATTTGAAACATATCCTCATGACCACTTATGAAGAGTTTCCTGGCTACTCCTAATCTCCACAAAATTTGGTCATTCTCTGTGTTATTACTTTACCTCAAAACTTGCATTTATATATTTTTTTCTCACTTCTTTCTCTAAACTCATTTATGTTAGGGCCATGTTGTCATCATGTTTGATTTTATAGTTGCCAATATAGTGCTGACACATGGTCAGTATCCAGCAATACCCATTGAGTGAATTGTGTCAGAAGGTATCAGAGGCTGAATTCATAATGTGGCCTTTTTAGAAATTGGCAGTATGACCAAGGATAAATTACTTTGTGTTTATTTTTAGTTTTTGTGTCTATCAGTTGGGACTGTGCTGTATTATTTATCTTTAGCAAAGAGATTGTTGAATGATTAACAAATAGAGTCATTTAAAACAAAAATGAAGTGCTGGAGAAATGATAATGAATTATATTAGATTATGGAACTTGGCTCATTGTGTTATTAGTATTCTGTCTGTCTACTGAAATCACATTGCCAAATGATGACCTAATTACATCCCATTTGCCAGATGGTTAATTGTGGCAAGCAAAGAAGATTCACAGTTATTGTAAATATTGTCTTTTGATAGTAAAACATTTTCCAGAATTACCAATTTATTTTTTTAATGATAATTTTTACCTTGTACCTTTAGCAACCTATTTTTGAGTTTAATATAGTTATTCTAAAAATATGGAGAGAAGATAATGGTTTAAAAAGGCCTAATGTGTAATAAATTAACCAGTATAATGTAATTTTAAACAATTTTGTTTTCTTTAAAATGTTGGACCAAATTTTGATTCAAAGAAAAGGATGATACAATATGACCCTTCAGACATCTTCTAACTTGGTCTTCTATTCTTTATTCCTAACATAGCCTCAGGCTCTGAGTAGGAGACAGTATATGTCCAAATTCCAATATACGCTTCTATCAACTTTGTGAAAGTGGAATTCATATTCATAATATATAACCATTTCATCATTCTAATGTATGAGGTTTTATTGTATTCTTCAGAGTTCAGGGCCCCTCTTTACCTTTACTAACATTCAGGCCCTTACTGAGACTTTTAAAGAACAAATAATTTAATGTTACCTCCAGCCCCCACTCAGTTTGATGTTGTTCGAAACAAAAACAATACAAAATCATCCAATAAGTTTGAGAAAATCTGACACAGTTTTGATGTTTCTTGTCATAACTAATTCTATGCCTTTTATAAAAGATAAAATCTTTCCAGACATGATTTTGGTGTTCTGCTTTGCTCATTTGCTTAGATTTCTGGTCTGGGTGTTGGGTGATCCAGATGTAATCCAAAGTCTCACTGATTTGTCATCATTTATTTACTTCATTCTTATATCTGCTATTGTCACTTTGTCACTCGAGTCAAATGTAAAAATAAAAACAGACCTTACACTTTAAATATCTGATAAAGTTTACTTTAAAGAAACACTTTATCAAACCATTGCTATAAGGAATGTTAAGAAAAAACAGAAAACAACTTACAGTTAATATATATTCACTGAATTCATATGTTGTGTAATGTACTGGGCCTTATATAATTTTACTTTCTGAAGAGTTTGGCTGTATACCATGTTGTTATTGATTTATTGTTCTCAGGCAAATGAATTCGCAATCAAGTCACAGCTTACAGATCATAATGCTCCATGACATTCATTTATTATTCATATTACAGCTCAATAAATTAAAAAAAAATATATAAGGTATTTACTATGTTGCACTCATTAAGGTCCAACATTGATCACATCTGTACCGTATCACAGTGTTCGCTACCAATTGCCTTAATTGTAAAATGAATTGCTTAGTCACATTCTAATAATGATTAGAATTGGCCTTCATAACCACTTATCTATTGTTATCAGTCAACGATTTACATAGTCACAGGCAAAAGCATTTCATTATTCTCTGTGAGACAGAGTAACAGACATCAAATTTAAGTGCCCTGCTGGGCACTGGAGTCATAACTTTACACAACACTTAATGTTCTCATTACTTATCAATTCACTTATAATTATGCTACACTCACAAAAGTAAAGCAGCTAGCAAGCAGTAGATCTTTCACTGCTGTTTATGCAGCAATAAATAGATGCGAAATGTGTTAGAGTGAATATATTAACTCAAATGATTATATAGAATGTCACTTATTCCAGTTTATCTTTATTGATATTGCTGAAACAGATTGTGTCAGATGTGCTTACCTTTTATGGGTATAGGCTTTATGTCCTTTTATTGACTTTAATTTTTTAAAATGGCTTTTTTCTGAGACTTTTCCAATGTTTGTCATTGCTACACACAAACTCCTTTTATCTAAAGAAGTTATTCTGAGACATGAGGGGACTGCAGTATAAAATGTCATTTGTGTATTAATTCATTCATTCTTTACACTAAAAAATAAAAAAGCTGTGCTAGGCACTAGGAATCTGAGGATGATTAAGAGCAAAAGTTATGCCATCCCAATGCCTCAGGTCTTAAAGAAATATATAAGTGAACTCTGAATTATAGTGCACACAGTGCTTCTGAAATATATCTAATGAAGAGATAATGAGGATCTGGGAATATAGCCTAAATGCTTTGACATTTATACCAATACCAACTCTTTTTTTTATTTTAAAATGAACATTCTATTTCAATGGTTTTCAGACCCCTTTTATACACTAAGCACTTTTTTCAAAAGAAAATTCAATCCAAAATTGGTGAGTAAAACATAAAATGCATGAGAATATATATGTACCCCCACTCCCTCTAGAGAAGACTATTGCACATCAAGGCTTCTGAGGACCATCCTGATTCTATTCCACCTGTGTTTGTAATATATAAATTATTTTTTCAAATTTCTTAGGTGAATTGCCTAACTTTTTTTTTAATATCCACCCAAATACTTTTATAAGTTGAGCCACATTTATTTTACGGTTTTGTCTACCCATGAAATATAACTGAATACACCCACAGATATGTGCCTTGATTGAGAAGCACTGTAATTTTAGTGTAACAAGTGTATGTATTTAAGGAAAGGATGCTGAGAGGCACAGAAGAGAAATATTGAAATCAGAGAAGGAAGGATTAGGGAAGCACATATCAAAAAGGCTCCCAGAAGATTGTTTATAAATCAACATACCTATTAAACACTTTGGATCCTATAATAGTCACTAAAAGAACAAAGCTAGATCCTGTTCTTTGTGAGGTTTGTAATCTATTAGGTGAAACGAGATAATGACTAAGAATTTTCTCAAATTGATGTAAGGCATCAAGTCATTCATTCAAGAAGCCCTATTAACTCCAAGGAATTACAAAAATAAATCCTCGCTTAGATAAATTATAGTAAATTAATTGAAAACAAAAACAAGAAAATTTTAAAATATCCAGGTAGCAAGAAAAGGGCATTTTCATAGAAGCAACAATTAGACCAAAGAACTGACTTAGCAGTAGGGACAATGGAAAGTAGAAAACAAAGATATATCAGTTATAAAGTTATGAAGGATGATGGCTGCTGACCAAAACTACTGAAACTAGTCTTCAACAATTAGGATGAAAAGAGATATTTACAGAAGAATAAAAACTGAGAAAATGTATTACTAGTAAACTAACATTAAAGGAAAATAAAAGAGAATATGCTTCAAAATTAGTCCAGATTTGTATTACCTAGGCTGCCATAATGAAATACCATAGACAGGGTGAGCTAAGAACACATTAATTTTCAGTCCTGCCCCCTAGGAAGTCTAAGGTCAAAGTCCTGGCCAATTCATTTTCTCATGAGAGCATTCTTTTGGCTTGTACAGATACCTTCATACTGTGTATTTACATGGCCTTTCCTCAGTTTGTACATATGAAACAAAAATGAGCTGTCTGGTGTCTCTTCTTATAAGGATATTAATCTTGTCATGAGGGTCCCAGCTTCATGACCTCATTGAAACTGAATTACTCCCAAAGGCTTCAATTGCAAATATCATCACATTGGACATTAGGACTTCAACATATGAATTTTTGGGAGCAACACAAACATTCAGTCTATAATAAGATGGAAGATCAGAAATGTAGGCAGAAAAGAAGAATTACAAAAAATTAAAATAGGTATTTACCTTATAAAACAATAATAACAGTGGCCTAAAATGTGTGTAGAATTAAGATACATGATGCCAATGGCATAAAAATCAGGTAAGAGAGATAAGTTGATTTAGTGTTCAAAGATAGTTGTATTGTCTGGAAAAGAAAAAAAATGCCAATTATTATTAGGCTTTGATAAACCAAAAATATATAGTATTCTCCAGAATAACCATTAAGAGAATAGTAAAGGAATGTATAACTTCCAAGAAATACAAAAAGAAAAATGTAATGATAATGCTGAATCAAGAAAAAAGGCGAGAAACAAGAGACAAAAGAATATAGCACACACAAGGCAAATAGGAAGCACTTAGTAAGATGGTACATTTAAACAAAAATATATCAGTAATTATATTAAATATAAATTGATTAATTCCATTTAAAATACAAAGACTGACAAACCAAAACATATTTTTAAATGATGTTTTCAGAAGGTTCATCTAAAATATAAAGATACAGAAAAATGAAAGTAAAATGTGGAAAAAGTTGTATCATTCAATATTCAAACATTACCCAAATGAAAATTGAAATAGCTACCTTATTATCAGACCAAATAGATTCTAAAGCAAGTAAAACGCCTTAGATGAGGCAAATAGGAAAACTGAATAATGATAAAGGTTCAATTTACCTAAAAATACACACATTTCTATATACCCTGTAATGGAGCTTTAAAATATATAAAACAAAGATTCATGGAAACATAAGGGAAAATAGGTAAATCCAGTTGTAGTAACATATATAAACACTGTTTATAACTGAAAGAATAAACACTGAGGATATAGAAAATTTTATAGCACAGTTAATAAACTTGACCTACCATGGTACAAGAAGTGAACGATACACATTCTTTTAAATATCTATTAACTTTTATAGAAATTAATCATTACATATCTATAAATCTCAAAGGACCAAAATTATTCAGAATATATTTGTTTAAAATTCACTCAAGACATATCAATAAGAAAATACTAGAATATCTCTATAGTCAAAGAAGCAATAATGACAATAAGAAAATATTTTTAGCTGTGTGATAAAATTAACATGTAGTGAAACTTTAAAAATTATACTAAGTAATTGAGACTGTTCAAAATCAATGATCTAATAACCAATGTAATTTTTATTAAGATAAAGAACAGAATAAAATTGAAAGAATACATAGAGAAGGAAATAATAAAGCTGAACACAGAAATTAATATTCTAGAAAATAAACACAAAAAGGCCTCAACAAATCCAGGAGATTTTTCTAAAAGACTGATAACACTAACAAACTCTGGTGGTACTAATGAATGAAAATAAGTATGCACATACATACACACACAAAATTTAAGGATTGAAAAGTAGAACATTATTGCAGATCTTAATGATATTAAATGGCAAATAATATGAGAAACTCATGATGTCTAAATTTTAGTTAAATTAGAAAATTCCTACAAAAAGACAACTTATGACAACTGACTCAGTAATAAATAGAAAATTTAAGAAATTGACTTTAAAATTAAAACACTAAATATGTATCACAAAGAAAACTCAAGGCCCAGATTGTTCCACTAATAAATAAAGCTAACTGTTTTCAGAAATAGAAATAGAGAAAAAGATTCCCAAATCCTTTATGAGGTTAGGACAACCACAGTACTAAAACTTAACAATGATAATACAGATAAGAAAAATTACAGGACCATATTACTAATAAACATAGATTTTTAAAAATCTTAAGTACATTAGTGGCAAACCAGATGTGATGTACCGAAAGGGTAGTATACCACGGCCAAGTGAAGGACAGAAATTCAAAGTGACTTAACTTTTAAATGTAAATCAATCTAATATATAATATTAACAAAATAATGGATCAAATTAATATATTCAGCTATTTAGTTGAAGAAAAATATTTAATAAATTTTAGTAGTTGACTATAATTTACATACTAGATGTAGCAGAAAACTTTGTTAATTAGACAAAAGGTATCATTAAAACCCTACAGAGCACTGCATAGGGAATGCAGTTAGCATTAATATATTGGCTAGGTATAAAGCCAGAGGAGATAAGGAGCAGTTAGGGGGATCATTTTATAAACTATATAAATGTCTAACCAATGTTCTGTATATTTGAAACTGATTATTAAAAAAACACTCTACAGTAAACATTATACCTTATTTTGAATTGTTGAAATCTTTCCCTTTGATTTTGGAACAAAATGTAGATGTTCATTATTTTCTTATCTCTGCATCATTAGATTGGATGCCCTACCCAAAGCAGTAAATTAGAGAAATAGAAGTTAAGTATGAAAGAAAAACATAAATTGTCACTTTCTACGGGCAACATTATTGTATATGTAGGAAAAGATTACAGAAAAACTTTTTAAATCAATGACTGAATTTATTAAACATTTTGGATACAAGTAAATGCACAAAAGTATAGTTCTATATTCTAGCAACAAATGAATAAAAAATGAAAATTTAAAAGGGATACAACTTACAATAGCATTGAAAACAACCTACCTAGGGATAAATCTAACAAAAAAATTGTTTAAATCCTCTATACTAAAAACTACAAAACATTAGTTATTAGATAAATTAATGAAGAACTAAAGAATAGAGGAATGAATATACATATACATGGTTTGGAAAACTTAATACTGTCAAGATATCTGTCCTCCCCCAGCTGATCAATAGATTTAAAGAAATTCCAATGAAATGTTTCATTTTGTTTTTGTTTTTCTGGACATCAAAAATCTGATTCAAAATTCATAGTGAAATACAAATAGCCAAAAATTCTGAAGGTAATTTTGAGTAAAAGTAGTAAAGCTGAAAGACCTACATTATCAGCTATCAAGGCACAAAGAGTAATTACTATATGATTTCACTTCTAGAATGTTCAAAAAAACAGGCAAAATTTATGCTTTGTGTTTAGGGATACATGCTTAGCTAGTGAAACTTCACAATTTTTGTTATGTAAGTCATAACATAACAAAAGCAGTATTTTGCTTTGGAGGAGTTGCAAGAATATTCACTAATTGGATAGGAGCATGAGTTTCTGCATGCAAAATTCTACATCTTGATTTATGTGGTGAGTACGTGAGTGGTTTCTTGTGATAAGTCATTAAGCTGTCCATTTTTGCTTTGCATACTTTTCTATTATTTTTATATTTTACGATAAAAAAATTTTTTTAAATTATACTCAGACTAAAGCACATGTAAATAGACTATGACGTTGTGCTTTGAAAGAAAATAATACCAGACTCTGACAGAATTTAACAACTAGAAGTACAGCTGAACTTTGAAGGTAGAGTACAAAATAATCCTATGGAAAGTGGATACTATGGAAAGAGCATTTCAGACTGAGGAAGAGTCTGTAATTAAGGAATTGAATAAAGCCCAGCGTGCCTGGAGCATGAAGTTCAAGAGTTACGCAAGTTGAGGTTTGAATGGTTGACCAGACTATAGAGAAGTTTATAGACCAGGTTAATCTTATGAGCAATGGGTAACTATTGGAAGGTTTAGAGTGGAGTTTGTTGGAGGTGACAATCAGATTTGCATTTGAAAAGTTAGCTCAGGTTGCAGGTTGCAGTGTGCAGAATGGATCAAAAGGCCATTGAGCATACTCCAGGGGCCCAGTTAGTAGGCTGATGAAAAATTTAAGGATATTGGCCTGCGTGGTATCAGTGGAGATGGTGAGAAATGGATAGATATGTGGGAGTTCTAAGTTTAGAGATGGAGAGGCTATCGGAGATTGATTTTTTTTTTTATTTGCAAAATAATACTAACTGCTAAATCTGTTTTCTTTCAGAGGATTACAGCTTCAGTAAAGGAAACATACAATCCTGCAATAGTCAGTTGCATTTCTATCATTAAGCAAGAACAGTATTGTAAGCACATATTTCTTCTGCTTGGTTCACATTAGAACATAGAGGCTGTACTTCCTAGGCTGTATCAAGTAAAACAGTTTCTTGTTGGTAGATGTAGTATGGTCCTTATTTCTCTGTTATAATTGTACAAAATTAAATGTTTTTTGCTACATGACTTACAACAGTTAAAAATGCATATAACTTTACACGTTGTACTTGTTTGACTCTTGCCTCCTTTTATATTTTTTTTCCTAAGTCACTAACATCAAGCTTCCCACTGCTTAATACCAAAGGGTTTGCTATAATCAATTGCCCTTTGTAGTACACAATAAACCATTTCACCTCCTCCTTAGTGAAATTTCATTTGAAAAATTGTTACACGTGAGTCAGAGTTGGCTCAGCAGTCGTCTGAGAAACTTTTTGAATTCTACTTTCAGCTCGGTTGGTATACATATGTCCTATTCAGTAGAACTGGGGTGATTATTTTCACTCCTTTTTGACTTAGTATTTACTCCTTTCATCATTTACATTGTACAGTGATCAATATCTCGGAAAGGGTTTTAAATATTGAGATTTATATTATATTGTGAAATGCTCCCGGATCATAATACTTAATTACTATAAATTGTGGATATCTGGGGCAGCATGCCATCTTCGTGCAGGTGGGGATGGTGATGCATAGCAATTTCAATTGATTAAGCGGATGAGAAAATTCAAGTCAGTAAAGGTTTTCCTAGAATTTAACTTTTAATTGCAGACTTCTCAACACAGCATTGTCCTGACCATTTGCATAAAAAACGTTTTTGTTTGTTGCCCTCTGGTAAAAAGAATGAGATGAAAGTTCTTAATGAAAGTAATCTACCACTGCAAATACACTCCTCATGTGGGAACAAAATCCTGCTGGTTTGATACCAAAATCTTACACCATGTTTTGAACTGTTGGTAAATTGTATATTACTGTGTGAAGGACTGAACTGTTTATCAAACCGTAACGCTTCATTTCAAGTTATTGACTAATTATTCATTATTGGAACATATAAGGAAAAGATGAATAATTTATAAGTGATGCTTTGAAAGATACATTCTTCAAAAACAGCAGAACTACTTTCCTCATTTCATGTAAGAGATTTCTTACGTCTATTTCTTTAAGAAAATAAATATTAACAAGAAATATAGTGGGTTACTGAATACATTTATTCTAAGTTCCTGATATTTCTCTCCAGAGCTATTTAAAGGTTACTTTTACCATTTTGACACCTTTGTTCTAGTTTTCTTAACCATCCTCTCTCAGCAATAGTTTTTCTGGTCAAATTGAAAAATATCTTTCTCACCTTCTATTTCTCCTGCTACAGCTAGTTCATATAGACTCTTGGAACTTTTCCCTCTTTTACTCTATATTCAAGTTGTCATAAATGCATTTGGAGAAATATTCGACTGCTTTGGTTGACTGCATACAATATGCCTGACCAAGGTAAAGACTCACTTCCAGTAAGAGTCAAGGAGCTTAGCTCATTCTTTCCTTTCCAACACTGCAGTTTACCACAGAAATGCATGTCAATAAATTGTCCATCAGTGGCTGCACAGAGCTATGTGATCTGTTGTGATCTGGGCACTTCTTCCCGTAGGATAGTATAAAATTCACAGTGCTTTATGAGTATGATTCAAATCTATATTTCAGCTCAAGATGTTTTATTATTTTAGTTACATATTTACTGACCTACTGTATTCCTTTAGCAAATGCACTCTTTAAAGTTGAATAATACATGTGAGTTTATTTGAACTTTATTTGTTTCAACTCCAATATATCTACATATTTTAATACAGAGTATAACATCAAATTGTCCCTATACTTATGGTGCTACAATCCTATAATAAATTATCAACCACATTTACTTTGCGGTGTTGTTTGTTTTATAATTATAGAATGATAGTAGAGAGTGATTTGTGGGTAACCCATTTATATCCTGGGAATTTTAAGTACCATTCATTTAAAATTTTAAATTCAATCATTCATAAAAATGTGAAATGTGATTTTGTCTTTTGTTTAAACTCTCTGTTGGGTATGAAAAATGGTTGCATTGCTATGTTTTATTTTTCTTCTTTCCTTGGGCTCTGACTGAAATTTTAAAATACAAAAATATATATAAAGTATGTAACTCTCCCACTTCCATGTTTGTGCTTCTTGATTTAAAGGCTGACTATTCAGTCTTATAAAAATAGCTGATTATCACATCATTTGTAAACAACAATGCACAGTATGTTAGGTTGAATGTGAAGAAGCTCTAGATTTTCTCAAAGTCATTGTTATTATTATCACTATAATAACTGTGATTTAGACAGTTCATTTTCCAATAAGAAGAATACTGAACATTTTGACTCTTAAAACTCCAATTCAAAAGTTGGTCTCTTGGGCTTCTGTTTCAATGAGACAAACACAACCATCAAAAATCATTTTGTTCATTTGAAACCTCTTTCTTAGTCAATATTTGAATACAAATAGTGCGAACGAGTCCTCTTTTTCTGACTAGCCACAGAGGTGAAAAGAAAAAAATGGGGTTTGAAGAAGGAATGATTTCATGCACTTAGTCAGGAAGTTAGATTTGTGCTTACATGCTCCAATTTCACTCTTCTTATTGGAGTTTTGACTGCCTCATGCTCTCAGCAGTACTTCCATTTTTGCCTTCTTTAAATGGAAGGTTCATGGAAAAAGACAGCATATATGGATGATTTATTATGGCCTGGAAAAGGTCACTTTGGGAATAAATTACTAATTTTTTTTTTATTCCTCAGCATGCACCATTTAAGCAGTTTCAGCTAACGTTCAGATAACTATTTAAGAATCTGATTTTGGTAACCTTTTAAGGAATAGTTATTTCAAAAAGAACATGCTTTAATTTATGTTTATTTGTAGACAGAGTTTTGGTATTCAAGATTTCTGATTTTGTTTTCAATTTTAAATTCTATTCTTTCTGTGTGCCAACATTTTTTTTTTTTTTCTAATCGGACTTGAACTTTTTATAAGCAAAGCACTTGCCTCTGCCAGCTCCTCTGGTTTTATTTTATATCTCCCCACATTTCATTCTGCCAGAGACTTCTGGGTTCAGTCATTGTCATTCATAGAATTTTCCTGGTGCAACTGAGCTTTCTCTTTAAAATTGACTTGAATTATTCTCTTTATTAATTATCTTTTACCTTCTTATCACAATGATATAATTACCACACAAATTAAATTGAGCATGGGACTCCTTGTTTTAAATATTATTTTTACTAAACATGCATCAATATAAATTACTCAAGGTACAAACATGGAACTGGTAATATAACAATTTTAAGGGAAAACATGGATGGTAAATAGTAATTGAATACCTCTTTGCCTTTATATTCTAAAACATCTATGTGTGCACTCAAACATGTTAGAGAGAAGGGTTTTATTATCTTGAAATAGTATCTTCCAATGTTGAGATTATTTTTGAGGGGTTAAAAAAAAGAATCACACATTCTAGATGTGAAAAGTGCATTGAGCCCTGTATATTAGGCAGTCAACTGTTCAAATGGTTTGCCTTACTCCACAGAAATAGACCTAGGGATAGTAGAGGTCACCTCTCACTCATATTAGACTCACCCAACTGTTACTGTTTTTGATTGTTTGATAACAAATCATTCTTGGTACTGTGTTCTGTGCTTGCATAAGTCTAATAAGAGAAAAGGCTTCCACTGTGTCCCAGACAATATGTCTTAAATTTGGTTTTAGGTGACTAGAGAAACATTAAGCACATTCCCCGCCCCCCCCGCCCCACCCATGTCTCAAATAAAAATTTGTGGCTATTGACTAATGCGTTCAAGGACAGAGCCCTTTATTCAGATCTAAACCACAGACAAGATGGTCTTGAGCCCCTGCAGTCAGGTGAAAGTGGAATCTCTGTCAACTTGACTCTCTTTTCAGCGATACAGCAGCCTGTAGTGCTTGCTAACAGTTCTTTCTAAGCTGTGTGGGAGCACCCATGCAGAAACAGCAAAATTCCACCTTCAGCCAGGTGTTTGCGAACATAGCACAGCCAAACTCTGTACATTCATATAGATTAAGTAAACCAGGAGCCATGCTTACTGTTGATGGACATTCTTGTTTAGGGGCCTTGCTTTTCCTGTGCTGATAATTTTTGCAGAGCATGAAGCCAGGCATCTTTTGGATGCAAATGATTTATGAAGGTTAATTCTTTGGAGGAGGGCTGGTTCCACAGTGTGTTTTGTGTGAGGTCACCCATCATCCTTTGATTTCTATGTGTGTGTTAATTGCAGCAATTTGAATTATTTTATTTAAATTGCCAATGAAATTGTAGCAATTATAACAGCATGAACTGTTTCTGTTTGCTTTTTTTCTCTGCTGCATATGCCATTTTGGACTCTACCAGGTTAACTTTATTAGTGCTATAATTTACTCCTCAACTTTTATATCGGAGGTTTTACAGAGAATTGGTGTCAGCAACATAAAATTAACTTTATTTTCTGCACATAACTTAGACAGTGCTACATTAAGCCATAGCTATCTTCAGATGACACAGTTTTTTTCAGTGACCATGTGTTAAAATCCTGATGTTTTATATTTTAAATGTAAATGCCTGACATGAGACAAATGGTAAATTCACAGATTCCAAGTCTGACTTTCCAGCATCGACAATTACTCCTGCCCTAAGTTCTGTGCACAAAGATACAGACAGCATTTTTTGGACTTTTTCATTCTTGATAGAAAACTCTTACAGATAGTCAGAGGCTCTTTTCTAATAGCACATTTACAAATAAAAGTTGATACAACTACATTCCTTCTTCACTCTTCCCACACACAATAAATCCCATTTTCTAACCATACACTTGGGAGAAGACTTTCTGGTCCCATAGCTGTGTGTATCTGTTTGAGGAAAGAGGAGGTAAAAAAGACCTGTTTCAAGTGTTTCTTCCTCACTACTTGCAGGACTCATTTTTTCTATTTGAAATGTAAAAGTTCTCTTTCTGGCATAATGAACAAAAGTTTATGACTAATAGAAGACCCAACATGAGTTTATCCTAATAGCTTGTTTTTTTGTTTTTTTTTTTTTTATCTAGCAGAGTCAAATCTGAATACACTGCTAGTCAGTTTCAGGAAGATTATGAATGCATGCTTAAACATACAAGCCACACACATTTTTAAGAGATACAAGGGATTTTATAATGCCACTTGCCTTGGTTCACCCACATATCTTTCCATGGCATCTTAAATCTTCCAAATTCTTTCTCTATAAATATATAGATAAAATCTTATTTATCTACAACGCTTTTTTGTAAAGCATATACTTAGAAAATATATTGCATTTTTTAAGGTTAAGAACATTTTAAGAACATTCAGAGCATTTGATATTTAAGCCTAATAGGCCAAGAACTTTTTCTTAGACTGTGACCTTTCAAATACTACACTAAAGTGTAAATGCAATTAATTCACAAACATGCAAATATAAATTAACCTGTTAGGCAAAGTCAGTCTCCTACTCCTCACAAATCTGTTGGTTTCATCTATGATAATCTCTTCAATTACATAGGTTGTTGAATACCATTCTGCTATGCTGTATGTGAAATCTTAGTCAAATATGAGTTTGTAAGGAGACACATATTGAATTTTTATGCCAGTTTTCTTAATTTCAAGATTAATATCAGCTAGATCTCTACCAAACTTTCTTTAGCAACAGGGTAAGAACAGCTTGGGAGGACCTAATCTGCAAAAATGTGTCACTGTTGTTAATCACAGTCTGACACTCTAAAGATTAGTTTACTATGAAAATGAATCTCAGGAGATTGGACCAGACAGAGAATATTCATGTGCAAAATAAAATGTCACATTGTTTCAGGGATTGTAATTAACTTTCTCATGGTGCCAACTAGCTATAGCATTTGAAGTCACATGGTATGTGTCTATATCCTTGTTCTAATTGATGACAAGAGGAGCAGAGTCATGGAAGTTTCTCCTAGGCCACACATGTGATTAATTCAGGGGTCTCTCAGGAGAGCTTGTGAACATGAAGGCCTGGAACTAGTTTTATGACAGAATAGTCTTTCTGGATGCAAGGCTTTGGGCCATTACAGTGACTACCTCTGTTGCTCATTAGTGACTTGTTTACAGCTATGTTTTCTAACTAGGGAAAATCTAGTCACATACACAGTCATGAGGGAGAGGTAAAATGGACCCTCGTGAAATACTCTTGCTGCTACAGATCTCCTGGTAATTAAGTATGCTGTGGCCATTTTTCATTTGGTGCTTTTGCTAGATTTGATCTAGCATGAGCACAAGAGATCAGTGATGTTGCTTTTTAAATTTTTCTTAATTCTAATAAAGGAACTGGGGCTTTCTGTACTTCGGTTTATGACTTTCTACTTATTTTAGCTGAATCATCCGAATGATAATTTCTTCTTCTGAATTTTCTGTTGAAAATTTTGCTTTTCTTTAAATGATAAATTCTAATGCACCCTAAAAACAAATAACTTCACAATACGCATATTCAGACTACCGAATATAAGAAATGCTCTACTTTCCTACTTTCATACTGGTAAAGTTCATTCCTTAATCACTTCTCTAAATTTCTAAAGATTTTGTAATTTATATCACACATTTCACCACTTGATTTTACACTGCATGTTTTAATCATTTATATGGTGTTAAACAGGGACTGACCCAGAGGATGCTCTGAAATAATCCACAGCACCTGGATTTCTTCCTGGGCTCTCAGTGTGCACTTAAGTAATACTCAATGATTTATGACTCAAATTCTATTATTATTTATCTGTTTTAAACATAAACCAGAAAATGATAATAAAATTTATTATTCGTAGCAATACAGGAACACTTATAGTTAAAAGAATAAAATATGCATAGAAATATTTTTGCATAAATATTTATATAATGCATATAAATAACTGATAACTGTATATCAGTAGGTAAGTTACATGACCTATTAAAAAAGGAAGAGAAAGAAGGATCTCATTTTTAATTTGGAAGAGGCTTCTGACAGTAGAGTTGTGGTTTTTCTGCTAGGTAGAGGTACTATTTTCATTCAAAAAACCAGTCAACCAAAGTCAAATCCTTAAGTAACAAGTTTTGAAGTTAGACGGAACTGGGTTTAACTCCCTCTTCAGTTGTTTACTGTCTTTGTGACCTTGTAACAGTTGTTTATTTTATTCTTTTTTAAAATTTATTTGAGCCTCACTTTTTTTGTATTAAGAAAAGCAGGGTTCTTAGAGTTAGTTGCTAAGCAGATTCAGTGCATAAATATATGTGGGAATGTCTTGCACAGTGCCTGGCATCCAACAGAGGCTCAGGTAGCTTCTTTGCTAAGTAGAGAAATCCCAGGGCACAGAGAAAGAGGTATGTCTCATAAATTTCATTGTTTTATGCACTATGAAAATTCGCAATTTTAAGATTAAATCAGATTTTTAATTTGCACTATAATGTTCTCTTTATTTCTTAATTTCCTTAATACAGGAAGGCCGTAGAAAGCTATATATAAAATTTTGCATAAAAGAATTTCTAAGGCAACTTTCAACTGAACGAGACAAATTTTGAGTAGTGTTCTTTGGGGAAAAAAAGGAAAAAAATGAAAAAGAAAGAAAAGTAACAAATTACTTCCTCATGCCGTATTTTAATTGTAGACTTACTCATATGAATTTAATGTGTGAAAGTTTCAATGTTTGTTTTAAAAATTATATAAATTACTGGCATTTCAATGAACAAATATTTTTAATATTTAGTCATGAGTTCATACTTTATAATCTGTTGAATTTATTAACATAATAACTATACTTTCTCATCAATTAAATTAGAAAAATTATTTCCTACAATATTTTTTTTGAACTGGTTTTTGTCTTAATGTATGTATTTGTTTCTCTTTCTACCAAGAGACAGTGGAGGAATGCCATGACAATGTCAATGGCCATATGTTTTGTAGGGAGATGTGGCAAATAAATTACTTAATAACAGCCATCTTCTCTCACACCCTATATGTAATAAATGTAGAAGAGAATATGATAGAATTATGCTTTAGTTGCATAATTCCTTGTACTTAAAGTATATTGTATAAGTGTCTTCCTGTTCTTGTTTTTTTCTCAAAACTTCTTAGTACTATTGTAGGGGAGGAAAAACTTCTCCCCTGTCCTTCTAAGTTCTTCTGGTTGGTCTAAGGATACAATGACATGAGATGGAGAACCAGTAGAAAGTAAAATTTAATTTTGTACATACAAGGGCATCATAAGAATATGAGGCCCAAAGGCAATCAGGCAATTGAGGCTTATATGACATTTGGAGTAGGGTGTAGGGGCCGGGGACTTCAAAGTGGGGAAAAGCAATCCATAGGAAGATGGGAAAAGCAAATGTTTGATAAAGAAATGTTTGCCATGCCATTCAGAGATAGAGAGACACAGAGAGGACTTTGAACAAGCAGGCCTTGCTAGGTTCTTCACAGTCTACCCTATTCTGTGTAGTTATCTCTGGTGATAGATCCCTTCCTGGAATAGATCCCATATCTAAATTATTTTAAACCATTTGTGGGGAAGTAAGAAGTGCTTCTTGGGTCTTTTGTTTCCTAAAAGTAATCAGCCTAAAATAATTCTTAATCCAAAGAGACATATTTTGAGGTGGCAAAATCCTGCTCCCCTACACTATCATTTCTGAAATGATCTAGCCTCATGACAGACCCATGAGAACTATAAGGAAGTTGTATATTAATGTAAAAATGTGGTCAAATAAAAAATATAATTTCTGTATGTTTATAGGAAGATATAAACATAGATTTAAATACATTTTATTATTTAGTTTACTTTTAAATTTTATTAATATACTTGTGGATTTATTGAACTAGTATTTGACAGCTGCTAAGATTGACGTCATTCTGATTTTGGACACGGTTCCAACTGGCATGATAAACTATTCCTTCACTAAAATGTGCTTAATTTTAAAGAAGAAAGTAAACATGCAAACAAATAAACTCTGGTAATGAAATTTCAGTAAATGGATTTAAACAGTTTGTTTCTTTAGTTTTTATTTTTATATAGACTTGATTCTGCATAATTCATATTCTCTAAGTAAATGGGTTAGTAGATACCCAAAGTATTTTTTATTTAACCTGTACCTTTTCCCTGTTAGTTGATTTAGCATTAGGTTTTCTATGTAGGAAATATAATAATTAAAACACCATTGTATACTTTTTAATATCTCTACCTAAATAAATAAGTGAATAAATAATTAATGAATAAAAAAAGAAGAAAAGGAAAAGAGATTTCCAAAACCTCATATTTCAGGAACCAATGATGGTATTTGTTGTATTACATAAAAATATGCTTATATATGAAAAATTTTAATTTCAAATTTAGAAAATCTAAAATAGCATTAAATATACTGTTGCTACTACGTGGGCCTTCCAACAACATCAAGTTTCCATAGGCATCTGTGTATATATTTTTCCCTCCATCTTCATTTAAAAACATTTTTTGAATACTGGATTGGAGGTTAATAGAGATTAATACATTTCTAATTAAATAAAGAAAGCACGTTAAGACACAGTCCCTGAATTTGAAGTGTTCACAGTACAGAAGCAGAAACAGAGATGAAAACAAAGACATTTAAGAAAAATCTTTTGATGTCAAGTGACCCTAGCCCAACTCAAATAGGTTGAAGAATCAAAAGAAATAAATTGGCTCAAAAATTGATCATCCAGGTCCATTTCCAAGGAGTACAGATTCTTCAATTTATGTAGTCAGGATTCTTTCTCCAAGTGTTGGCTCCAACTGCCCCTGATCTGTCTTATTTATCTGATTCAGGCAGATTCCAGCTTCACAGAGGTAAGATGGCCACCAGATGCTACAGACTTGCCAAGAAAAAGGGAACTTCTCTTTCCACATAGCTCTAAGAAAGTATTATCCCAGAAAATACGTCACTGTCCCAGAGCATGAGATGCTGTCAGTTGAAAGCCTTGGGCCACATACTCCTGCCTAGTGCCTGAGGAGTTAATTTCCCCAACACATATGACAGAGAGGCAAAGAAAGATTCTTTAGAAGAAAATCAGGATGCTGTTCTCACATGAGGGGATCCTGAGTGCCAGGCAGGGCAGACAAAAATTACTGTTTCAAATACACAGTATCAGCAACACAGATGGCAGGTCACTCTCTCTATCTTTGCAACTGGGGAAATGGTCCTGATTCTCAATCAAAAAATATTCGTGTCATGTCTTACCTGCAAATAAATGACAGCCATGCATTTTTTCTTTCATGCACCCTGCTCTTACTTCCACTTGCCAAGCAAACTAATGTGATGTCGCAATTTCAAGCAGCCAAGCCCCAGGCTTTCCTGCTGTCTGAAGACCAGCCAGTCTTCTGCAGGCAATTTGTAAAACAATCACAACACATGTGTGAATAGATATCCAGAGATTATTAAGAGTCATCATCATAGCATTTTGTTTCCCATCAACCTTGCTAACTCATATTCACTTTTATAAAGGTGTCCTGAAAGGTATCTGCAACAAGATTCAGTTCCTGACCCTTCCTGACACAGGAAGAAAGACTGTTCTTTTTCCTGGGAGTTTGTGTGGAAAGAGAGAAGAGATGGGGATTGAGATCGCTTGTTCTTTTGTTCTAGAGGAGCTGAAAGGAATTATAGGAATGATAATACTGTATAAAGGTAGGGGGAGCAGTAAATGGGGAAAGATATGAAAAAAAATTATGGATGGCTTTTTGAAATATGGTGCTATTATTTTACAGCAACATTAATATTCTCTATAGTTTTTATCATATATTGTGTTGCCATAAGATGGAATTAATACATGTAAGGAGATTGTTGCAAATATGTGTGTAGTAATATAAGATTATTTGATTGCGAGTACTAGAGATTGAATCTATAAAACTGAATAGAGTAAACACTGACGGACAAAAAAAAATAAAAACAAAAACAGGGAAATCAGGCATTTTATGTTATCATGCTCACTTGAATAGGTTTTTCTTTTTCTAATGTTAGTAATAGAATTGTTTTATTTTAAATCACTTTAAGCAGCAAAAGGTTGGGCTTTTTAAAATAAACACTTCTCGAAGTCAGTGTTCTAATACTTTCTACATTCTTAAATACATAGATCAAACATTTGTAAAACTTTGTCTTTTCGCCAGGATTATCTATATCTTCTGTAGTTAAACAAAACTAGTCGAGGTACATCTCTCTCGTGGGTGATGATTACAAATTGTTTCCACCTTTGCTGTTAGGTGATCAGCTGTCCTTTTGTCTTCTTGCCCCTGTGCTTATGTAAAATAATGCTATATTTGAACTACACAGTAAGTACTGAATGAATGTTAGAGACTGTGAGTGTTAAAAATCAAGCAGCTATTCCTTATTTTAATTCTCCATCTTTAAGCTGAAAAAACATTTAAAATCATATTAGCAGGTTTGTTATAATTGCTTGTAAACTAAAATTAATATTTTCTGTATGAGACCCACAGAGTCCTGAGTAAGGGCTTCTCTCAGCAGTATGGTGCAAAGGTCTTAAAAGTGGATTACATTTGTGTGCCAAGTGACACTTTACTAAGAACTTCTGTATATGTTGTGGTATTTTGATATTCAAAATACCTATGAATTAGCTTGGACAGGAATATTATCATCCTTTGACAGAAAGAAAAACTGAGCCTTAGTTAAATGAATTGCCCAAAGTGAGTCAGAATGTGGTTATTGGTGGAGCTGAAATTGAAGCTTCTGTCTTATTCTACGTCAGCTGTTACTTACATTGCTAGCTGCTCTCCTTAGTATTCAAGGGATCTGAAACACCACATTGTTTGAATTCTAGTTAGATCAACTTTTTTAAAGTTCTCATATCGAAAAGCCAAATGACAATCAGCCAGCCAATATGAGCCCAATTTCACTTAACTTTTGCCTCTATTCCTATTCTTAAGACATTTATGGAAATATCTGTGAGGGCAAGAGTGTATTTGCTTTAGTTATTGACATCTTTTCCCAGGGGTCTCCAACTCCTGGGCTGCAGTTCAGTACCAGTTCATGGCCTATTAGGAACTGTGCCTCACGGTAAGAGGTGAGCAGCAGGTCAGTGAGAGAAGCTTCATCTGTATTTGCAGCCACTTCCCGGCAATAGCATCACCGCCTAAACTCCACCAGAGATCATCAGACATCAGATTCTCATAGGAGCATGGGCTCCTGGTGCCAAAAATGTCGGGGACTGCTGTTTTAGTCCACTCTCAAAATTCAAAGGAGAAAGTAAGGCAATAGTCTCCCAGAGGAAACTCTACTTATAATTGACAATAAGGCTTCAACCATGTGGAGTAATCTGGATTCTATTCCTACCCCTCTTCCTCTTTAGTCTAGATGTGTCTGGGACCAGACAGGACTTAGCTTTGGAAAAGAGTGAACTGAGAAGCTAGCTACATGTTATGGCTGTGAGTCACTGTATTAAAATTAGTATAATTCTCTTGGTAATTTTTTAATGTAATGGTCACTGCGTAAGACTGGGATTGATGCTCCACCCAAAATCTGGTTTGGGTGTTGAGATTAATGATACCACACATCCAGCAGTGTATAAAAAGGTTTATTACTCAAATAATGAGGCTTTCTGGGGAGAGCAGGAAAAGCTCCTCAGTCAGTCCAAAAATGGTTTCAGAGAACAGGAAGTGAGAACCAGATTGGGGTTTTAGGGTGCCTGCGGAGTTGGCTTGGAATGAGGGTCCCCACATATGGAAGTTACATGATTTCAGTTTCCCACTAGTGCTAAAGGAAGGAACACCTGACTTCTTATCACCTTGCTCAGATGTAGGACAGAAGGGGAAGAGAGAGTTGTGGCGCTTGAAAGCTGTCAGTAATTAAATAACCCAAATGGAGTCAGACTCTTTATTCTACCTTAAAAAATATTTAAGAAATTAATTGAAAGAAATACTTACTGTAGTCATCAAGCTTTATTGTACATTCTGTCTTTACATTAGGCCCACTCTTTTAGTGATGAATAATTCAGGCTTTCAGGATGTTGGTGGTCCTCAAATGGAAATAATTGTTTTCCCCAAATTCCTCTTTTGCATATCAGCTCTTCACAAAGGCTTTGATTACTTGAGGGGGCCTGTACACCATACTATATGCTGGCGGTTCTCAGTAAAAATTTTTAAAAATAGTGATAAATTGGCCATCTGCAGTGTAGGCACACAACAGAGCAATCTGGCTGCTTCTGAGTGACCAACAGGATTTGCTTCCTTTCATCTCATTCAGCTGTATAACAGATTGCTTGAAGTACCCCCAGGAAGTTCATTTACCCTTGGCAGAGGGTTTTGTGAGTCTTGATTTCAATGCCCTTTTATGCTACTCACTTTCAAAGGGGATGCTGTGCAGAGTGAATCTGTAACAAAAATGGCTTCTGTGACAGCCTTATAGAGCTAGCATCAAAAATATTAGTGAACAATTTAGTAGGCCATCAAGCATATGAATAGACTGAGCCTTTTGCTATATACCATCCATCTAGGTGGAAAAATACTGCAGCAGCAGGAGAGGATGGAGGTGGGGGACAGTGACATACTTCCTGATGGTCGAGGGACCTTTTTATTTGCTCAAAAGGCTGATCATCATTGTGCCTGACACCAGATCATTTTTTCTCTATTTAAGAACCTGTTATGAGCTCCATAGAAAGTTTGAGGGAATTATTTCTTTGGGCCCTCTCGCAGATTTCACTGCAAGTTGTACCAAAGCCCCCTCAATTAAATGTGTCATCTCATATTAGATCTGTGATCTCAGCCCGTTTCCATGTTTAACATTAGGCTCTATTTATAATAATATATAATTATCTATTTATAATAATCAAAATTTTCACTGTTCTAGTTAGCTAATAGTTATAAAATGTTATAAAAGTTCAAATATGCTTTCTAGTTTCATCTCTTTCAAAGTTAGATCAAAAAAAAATTTTTTTGACAGCACAGTCTGACTTTTCAGCTTAGGTCTTTGAAAATTATAGGGCATATTAATATTACTACTCTCTGAAAGTTTATTGGGTGTGTGACTGTGTATGCTGTCTTATTTTCCCTCGTTCAACTATTGCCATTATCTAACCTTTAGATGATGAAAAATTAGATTGTTGGAAATGTTACATCACATATCTGGCTAGACTATAAACTCCTTGAGAACAACAGCTCCTTTAATTTTGCTTGCCAGGCTTCAATGCTTACTTAACCTACTACTCAGTTTAGCCTAGCACTTAGTAAATATTTGTTGAATGAATAGATAATGCTGTATAACTATTTTTCCTTGTAATTATTTACCAAAATGGTGTTGTCTGCTCTTCTTTTGCTTTTAAAACCTTTCTCACTTCCATTTTTTTGGCTTTATTATTATTTTTTTTTTGTACCTACAAATAGGCTTACTTTTTGTAGTTAAAAATCATGGGTAACACAGATTACCCATGTGTTCGAGGAAGATGTGATGTGCCCTGATATTTCTGCAGGTTCTATATCTATCATTCCACTTTCTGTGTGCCATGGTTATGTCACAAAACATTATCAATATTCACAACTGGTTTAGTAAGTCATTAAGGAGTCAACTTAGTGTCTGTCTGTTTCTTTTCTAAGACTGTCTGTGCAACATGGTACTTTTCCTCATCCTTCTTAATATAATGTGTCCTAGGGCTAATATTCCAGGTTATTTTACACGGGAAAACCATATCTCTGCCTTTTCAGCTAGAAATCTTGTATTTAACTACACAATTACTTAGCTTTTTCCTTATTTAGCTCCTGATTCACTCCCAGTTTAGAAATTCTATATCAATTGATATCTAATTTGCCTTAAACTCAGAGGACTCTTGAAACTTAGTTTCATTTCTAACATAGCTTAAGAATTATGTCAATTGTAAGAAAATAAGTCAGTTCTACACTACAGTAAAACAAAAAGTGCATGTTTTGATTAAAGATTATCCATTTTTGTGTAACAACTGTGCAAATAAAACAAAATACATTTTGAGCCATATTTGGACTATGGGATACCAGTTTTTACCTACTGTCACCACTCACTGGTGACTTATTTACCCTTCATAGATTGATTAAGTTGTATTTGACTTAGGCATAGAGGAAGATGGATGGGGTGGACATTCTGGCTTCTTAGGCTTTTTACTTCAGGGCTAGAGGTTTGGCTGTCTGTCCCCTCCTTTGCCAATGGAAAATTTAGACTATTACTTCCACACATCTTTGAAATCTATGTCATTTTTGGATTTTTCAGAATTCACCTATCTGCTTCACTGTCATATATTGACTACCTGATTAATCCTCTTCATTCATGGATGACATTGACACCTAGTTCATACATTTACTCCCCACTCCAAAGTCCTGTGAACCTTGAGTGACTTCAGCAAACATGTTGATAATTTAGCTTTTGAACACTCTGGACTTCCTCATCTTTAGTCATAATTTTATTCACTCATTCACATGGTCACATGCTATGCCTTCTCATCATCTGGAAACATTACCTGTTTAAAACATTTCACTCTCTGATGTAATTTCCTAACCTTTGCATTATCTAAATAAGTTATTACTGACCTTCCTCCTCATTTAATTATTTAATCTTTTGGTCCATCTACTTTTTCTGTATCAGCCTCTGGACCTCACCCCTATTTTATTTCATTTCTTATTTATATTGGATTTCAAGTTACCATTACTTTCATGACTCTCAGCAATACTTTCAACTTTGTTCTGTTCTACTGTTGAACTTGCACAGGGAAAACATCTTGATTAATCTAATAATCTTGACTTTACTTCTGAGATGCTTAACATAGCTGAGGAATTCACAGAATGGTACAGTTTGGTTCAACGTAAGTTCATATCATCAGCTTCTACTGTGCATTTGAAACTGCTTCTGTCTTCTCATGTTTTTCTAACCATCTCTCTTATTTTATACCCCTTGGAAGACCTGATTTACCTTTTTTTCTCCCCTCTCTCACATAACCTCAGCTCTCCTTCTCTACTGGCTCTTTTCTACAAGCAGTTGACCATACTTTTTATCATTACCCAAATAAATAAAACATACACACCAAAAAAAAAAAAAAAAAAAAAAGGAGAAAACAGCACTCCGCACTATATAGTCTCCTGGAGGCTGTCATTTCTTCTTTCATTCACAAAGTTCTTGATATGGACTACTGCTTCATGTCATTCATTCTGCCCCAGCACTGTATTCTTACTGCTGTTGCCAAGGTTATCATTGTTGATAAATATCAAACAGTCTCAGTCCATATCTTCTGGAACCTTTTAGCTGCTTTTGGCACTGTTGACCTTCCTGTTCTTGAAGAATATTTCTTTTGCTCTTTTGACACCAACTCTCTTGGGTCTGCTTTTACTATTGTGGCTGCTGCTTCTCAATTTCACTCCTTTTCCTGTATCTAACCTGTAAAGGCCAGCTTTAGTGTAAGACTCTAGAATTTCTTTTCTTATTTTTCTACTCAGCCATTTCTATGATTCATTTATCACCAGGAGGGTGAAAATTTCCAAATCTGTATTCAATATGTATTTCACACATTTGTTCTATACCTTATGTCAAACTAGATGTCACCATTTGGAGGACCTTGAGACACTGAAATCTAAACATGCCCCGAATTGGACTCCCTTGTCCTCAATTTTATTTTCATCACACTCTTCCCTTTCCTTGTGAATGGCACCATCTTAATCCAGTTGCCCAGTCTAGGCACTTGGATATCATGTTCTTCATCTATCATTTTTCACAGATGGACTATTAATCCTAAAAAAAATTTATTACTAAATATCCTCCAGTTAAATTCACTCACAGTTTTGTAAAAATTTTACAAATGAGATGGGTTACAATAAGAGTGTATTATCTAATTAATATTATAGAGTTTAAAGAAAGAAGTAACATTTAAATTGATAATTAGAAAGTGAATGAGAGATATCCAGGTCTGGAGAGTGTGAGTGGCAATGGGACGCAGAGCACATTAGGGAAGGAACAGTATATAAAGAAAACTTGGAGTCCAGGAGTAGTGAGACACAGTTCAAGAACAGACAAACAAGTATCTATAAAGTATCAAGAGAGAACATGGGAAGATGAAGCTTAGTTGGAACATCAAGGCTAATTCATGCGGAATTTTGTGTCTTCTATCAAGAATTTTTAACTCAAAGACCAAAGGAAAGTCATTGATGTGTTCTAAGCAGGATGGTGATATGGCTTGGTAATATTTAATTTAGTACCTACACATTGGGGAGCAGTTGATTTCATAGTATGATTTTCATGCATACATATACAAAAGTAATTCGATAACGAATTTTCTTTCACTTTGCTCTCATTGTCTTCCTATATGTTCCACTATGTTGCCCTAAGTAGCTTACGTTTCACCAAAGTGTAGACTCTTGATGAAAGGAATGTTCCTAATAACCCAGTTCTTTCTTGTAAAGATAATTTTGATTCGTTCTATGCGACACATTATTCTGAAAGTTATTATCTATCTCTATATATCTCACATAAATATGGTAGATTTCTTGACACAGGAGCAATTTTTTTTTCAATTCATACTGTATGATACTAGTAGGTGGCTATTTTAAGGTCTGTTCACCTCTCATTAAAAAGTTATAAGAAAAAATACTGTTAGTGGTTCAAGGATTATATTCTGACTTGACAAATAATGAATAGTTTTCTTTGATAGCACTTTTTTTAGTTGTAGCGGTGTGAAAACTCGACCACAAAGGGAACTCTATTTTATTTATTATTAATTTTGACATTTTCTCATATGTTTTCTTGGAACCATTATAACCTGCTTAATTTGTCTCTGTATAATGGGAAGCAGATAGCCTCAATTAACAATACTGATTAGTAGTTTCTTTAATGAGTTTCAATAGTTTTAGTCATTATTGCTGATACAGTACACTGACTCCTGGAAACTGGGATTTGAGCATTATGAGAACCTAAAACCTGAACCATTGCTGAATTGCTTTTCAATGGCATTTTTGTTGTCTATTCATGAATTCTTTCTTGTGTATATGTGCAAGCAGGAAGACATTGAAACCTCATGGAAACAAATCCATAGACTTGTAGAGTTTGCAGATTCATTGATGAGTCTGTGTAAACCACAGGTAATGTGGAACTAGCTATGGCAACCCCTTGGTGATTGCAGAATTAGAATTCATTCTGAAGACATGGCTGATACCAAAAACTACAGCAGACTGCAGCCTATTTCCTGGTTTTGATGACTACATGGCTATTTGTAAAGGAGAATTCATTGGATGCTCCTTTCTATAAGCAAGAAATGTAATACCTTATCATTGAGAACTGAATTAACTCCTTTAGGAGGCAGTTTAAGCCTAGCAGCAGTATTTATGAAAACACATTAGAAAATTACTTTTTTCCTGAATAAAGAGTGGTAAACATTTACTGTTTATACATTAATAGATGATAGATAGATAGATAGATAGATAGATAGATAGATAAAGATAAACTTTCTTCTCTGGCTTAGTATCTTAGTCTTCTTTCTAAAGAAGAGGATTTAAGACTTCTGGGAATTTTTCGATAGCATAAATACTTGGTTAGTAATGGCCTTTATTGTTGGAACAAAAATATAAAAACTGTGGTCAAAGCATCAGGCTTTCTCCTATGAAAGTTTACAGCCAATATTTTTTCTCTTTCTATTAAGGGCCTTATTGTTACAGCTACAATGTGCCAGATAAGCAAAGACCAGAGTGTCTGGCACATGCCTGTTAGAGAACTCTTTTTCCACATAAAGGTGTGTCCTTGTTGCCACATTTTAAGGTAACATAAAGTTTCATGACATTTATGGAAGTGTGTGTCATGAAGCAGATAGCTTGTTAGCCTGCTTTAACAAGCTTATTCATATCCATACAATATTAAAACTTTTCCAGGTTCATGAATCATAAACAATATTAGATGCTGTATAATCCAAAAAGTCCTTTAATTTTTAAAATTAGATAGACCAAAGGCTTCACACCTGAGTGGAAATTAAAAATGGGCTTTGAATCAAGAATTTGATTCTTGCAAAATTACTTCTTTTTAGGAAGTACTGGATTTCTACTAGTATTACAAGTGCTAATGCAGTTTTATCTCCTTACTTTCCGACGTAAAGCCTTAGTGAAAGCTAAACTTGTATTACAAGGAGTGTTCACTTCCCTAGGAGCATGAAACATAGTCTTTTAGCTTAGTGCTTTTGCACACGCTGTTTTTACATCACAGTGTCCTGACAAACACTTCCTTCTCTTTTGTGTGTTTAATTTTGGAAAACCTACCTACATGTCAAGACCTATCTCACACAGAACTTCCTTTAAGAACATTTCCATGAGTCTTGCAACCATGTGTGATTCCTTACTTCTCAGAATCACATCATATTCCTCTATTGTGTATTGCATCTTGTCCTGTATTATGTTTATGCATGTGTTTGTTTTGCGTCATTTATTAGATAACCCTTTTAAGGCTCATAACTCTCTTTCCTTTATCTCTGTATTGCTCCACATTACCTAATGGAGTGTCTTAAAAGTAGTAGGTACAGAACAGATTGTCATTGAATTTTATTCTTTAAAGTTTCTTATGATAAGACTATCGTAAAATATTCTTTTAATAGATGTTATTTCTCTTTTTATTTAAATGTTGAGACATGATCTTTTGAGTTTCTCTTTCTGCTTTGGCTCTCAGAGAGTTCAAAGATTTTTCTGCTCATTTATAATACCTTCTCTTAGCCTTTGCTTCTCATATAAGTTTTTTCTTCCCTCTTCTTTAGCATCTAGCCCTATCTTCTTGCTCTTATTTCCATTGTTATAATTTTATTATGCCTGCTAGCTGCACCAGATTCTCACTCGTTCACTTATGAGGCATTTATTATCCTTCACATAGTAGGCGTTAGGCTAGACACTAAAGATATAAAGATTAATAAGAAATAGCTGACACTCTCAAGAAGCTCACAGCCTAATAAAAGTGTAGCTGAAGTACTTAAATAATTACAGCAAAGTAAATGAAAACAAAATCGTAGCTTTCAGTTCTTTACTTTTTTTCCTAGAAGTGGAAAGAGGAAATCATTTTTGCCTCAGGTAAAATCAGTTTTTCAGCTTTCTGTGAAATACTAGAAAACTAATTTTTTCCCTTCTTCAATCATCTCTTTTTGAAGCAAATGTTAATAGTTGAAGGCCTATCTTTATTCAGAGAGGATGTCATAAAAACCAAATCAAACCAAACCAAAGATCACTGAAAATCTAAAATGTCTTTGGCATTACAAACGTTTTACTTCCTTTGTTAGAAATAAATTATTTATTTTAATATATTTCTAAGGTAATCTTGAATCAGATTGCCTAAAAATGTTGCTTTGGTGTCAAACTCAAAGGACAGCTGTAAGGTTTAACAGTGAGCATCTTGACCTTGACTTTTTCTTCTTTAAAGTTTATCTATAGTAGATTCACAGAGATGTTTACAGGTGAACATAATATGAAAATGCTTTTTTGGTCACATCTTCCTAAAGGCTCTTGTTTTCAAATTGAGATAGATTTAATACATGTTTCTGAAATAGTTTAACAAACAGTTCTGTTTCCCTGATTAATGTTGTGGAAAGGACGTTTACTTAACAAATAGGGTACCTGAGTTCAAATTCTAACTCAGAGTACTTAGCTCCATCAAATTAGCAATGGTATGTAACTGCTCTTAGCCTGTTATGTTATCTGCAAAATGAAAAGGTTGAACTAATGTAGTCACTAAGATCCTTTTCAGCTCTATAATTTTATGTTGCTATAGGTTTGATTTAGGGGTTCTGCAAACAAAATTAATTAATTTAAAAAAAGATGACTTTATTTACTTAGACAATTTATTTTATGTCTGTTTCCTCAATCCAGTTAAAATGAGATCCCAACTTTATTAAGTTTGCTGAATTAAAAAAAATAATATTCTCAGGATAAGTGCTCTGTTTCTACAAACCTTACAACTATAAAAAAAAAAGAGAGAGAGAAAACTGCTTTTGATCTCTGCATCTTGGCAGACAGTAATTGGACTGATCAGTTTAAAAATTCACAGTTGGCCAATTAGCTATAGCCAGTGCATTTAAAATATGCATTCTGGTGACTAATTTTACGTAAAATTATGTACAAAAAGTCACATAATTATAATAAGATCCCCATTTGTTTGTAAAAGGATTTTTTTCCTAATTAAGAGCATGCGAAGTAAAGCATAAGTTTTTTCTTCTCATTTATGCCGTTACTACAACCAGTATCTGATTATATATCGGCAATGTAGATAATTTAAAAGCAAACAAACAACAATAGCTGCACTATACATGCCTGTATAGAACACAGAGTTTGTCATCAGTCCCTCTCATTTTCATCACTACCAAGCCCCCGTCTCTACCTGCCAAAATTGTAGCCGACTCCTAGGTGATCTCCCTTAATTAGCAGTCATGAAGATTACCATAGCATATATTTGATACTTTTTAAAAATGCCCTTCTGAAATGTGACTGAGACAACTACATTGTTCTTTACTATAAAAATCAAAGGGTTGTGCAGTCCCCTTCACATGCTGACCTCTTTGAGTCAAACCAATTACCAGCCAATTTTCGATAATGAGCAATCATATAATCATAAGATTGGGAGAGACCTTGAGAGGGCATATGGTTCACCCTCTCAACTCAGTTCGAGTTGCACTGAAATCATCTTGGGGAGTAGTTCTCTACTTTTTTTTTTTGACGTTTTTAAAGCAAATGGCCCACAGTTTCTGAACTTCAGTTACCTCAGTAGTAACTTGCTTGATTATGCACTTTTTATTGGGTTTCCTCTCTTTCCTGTATCATTCCCCACTCCTGTACTGATATTTCCTGGGATCAAAAAACTGCTCCCAAAAAACTGTTTGTGCTCCGATCCTCATATCAGGGTCAACTTTAAGGGAACTCAGCTAAAATCCTCTGTTTACAGCCTGTGATGAGGACAAGAATCAAATAAAGAAAACATTAGATTGATTACATTAAAGTTAACCCAAACAGAACCTCCTTATTTATTTACTGTTAATAAAAACCAGGTACCAAAACATCGTTTACATAACAGCTTTTTTATATTGCTTTTTCTGCTGTTTCTAAATCTTGATCTGCTTATTTTTAACTTTCATAATAATAGTGAATAATGAATAATTAGATAATTTAACTCTCATTCACAATGCAGCTATTTCATCCAGGAATAGGCAATATGTCTGGGATGCAGAAAAGCTTTTAAAGGAATATTTTAGTGTATCAGTCAAATAAAGAGGATTCTCATTCTTGCCCTATTTTTCACAGATGTAGATAATTGTGGCTTGGAAAAAAATCATCCCAGCTAAATCTGTTAGAACTATATTTTAAGTAGTGTGTACAGAGGTCTAAAAAGTCAGGTTTCTAGCTTAGTTGATTGGAGTTAACATAGACCAACTGCTGTCATTAACTCAAAATGTCACTTAGAAATAGAACACATACATAGGTTTAATACATAGCATTGCTAGAGGCCACATAGCTAGAGACATACTTGGCCTCTGCCTCCTCTCCACCCTGTACTCCAAGGGTTACTTAGAAAATGTTAAAAGCTAAATAGAGGGCTTCAAATAAATCACCATAAATAATCCTGTGTCACCAACTTTCTGAGAATGGGAAGGTGACTCTTTTAGGGAGTGGAGGGTGGCATGGAAAAACAATGAAACTCTAATTATTTTCCCTTTAATATATTTTTATAATTATTTTATGGGAATACTGACTAGTAATAAAATAGAATTTTTCTCTCCTTTTTGAGTGTTATGATGTACCTATTTTATACTACTGGCTTGAGAGGTAGCCCTTAGCTCTGAAACCCAATTTTGGTTGGGATAAGGACAAATTAAGTCCTTGAAGGCTACTCTTTCTAGTCCATTTCTAGATGCTACATCAGGAGGCTGATGGTCTCCAGAGAACTAAGTGTGGCATTTTCCTTCTTGTCTGCATTGTCTCAAACTTATGGTCTAATGCAGTCTACCTTTCAAATCCTCACTGTGAATTACGAGTCAGTAGGACTTAATTTTCTGATTGCGTTCTTCTCCAACAGAAATGGAACCTGGTTCTTTATTCTATCTGCCTGAGTATGGTAGCTAAATGATACAGGGGTATCTCCCATTGTTGAAGGGGAGATTCTCATCTTGAGATTATGGGGATGGCCAAATAAATACCATCTAATCCTGGAGACATGACATGGACAGAAGTTTATTAGTCACATACACTCACAGCCTAGGAGAGGAGGACAGCGAATACAATGCAGAATCATACGGGGGTTTGCACTTTGAAGCTGAGTGTATAAGCAGAGACTGTGGGAGACAGGCTCTGTGGTAGGAAGAGGGTGTGATGATCCCTAATTCCTGTGGGAGGATGATATATTTGTTTGAATAATTTCATAGGCTGTCAGGGAAATGGAAGCCATTAAGTTGAATACCAGGAGAACAGCTGGTCTGGCTGACAGGGAAACTAGCCAGGTGGAAGTCTTCCCTTCTCTGTGAGAGCATATTTGCTGAGAGTAGGGGAACTCACAGTTAGGTCTTGGGGCCCTGTGATGTTCAAAGATGTCAAGGCAGCACATGAGCTTTTTGGCTTTACAACACAGTAGGTTAGCTTTCTATCTGGGAATCAGGGACCAATTAGATGGTGTTCCTATTATCTGAATAGGATTATCCTTGTTACCTGGAGAGCTTTCTAAGTCTACCCAGTTTAAACTAAACTGGGAATGTTAGTTTAGTCTAGTTGTTTATTATTATTATTATTACTACCAGTTTGGACTAAACTTGGGTTTACTACATGTTTTATAACCTTGTAAATTTCATAATTCTTTTTCAGGCGGCTTGAGCCTCCAAATCTAATTTTCTGCAGACTTGTCACTGCATGTTCCTGTCCTTCTGACTCCTTGCCATGCATTGTGACAAGTTTTGAAATCTCCTGTGCCAGGTATAACAGAGATTCCTAAGAATACTTTTAAGATTAGAGTCTTCACACTAACTCTACTTCAATTTCTAATAAAAGCAAAAATTATGATGATGATGAATGATATTATTTATTCATTATTATGTCCCGCTTGCTTTGCTGAGCTTTTCATATGTTGTCAATTAATTCTCACCAACCCTGAATTCTGAACTAAGGAAAGTTCAGCTCAGTGATCAGGCGAATTTTCCATGATCAGGCAGGTAGTTAATAGCAAAATCTTGATTCCAAGGATTTACTGCACCTTTATATTATAAAACTCATAAAAATATAAGTGATATAATTAAGTATTTCAGAATTTTCAAATGAAGACTATGAGTTCCTAGAGATTTGGGAGCTCTTAATGCTTATTTAGGAAGCCCTGGGCCTGACCAGGACAAGTGCCCAGCACCCTGGTTCTGGATGCCAGGTCAGCATTGGGCTGTGTTGCCAGCCATTATCTCTCCAGATAACATTTGTGGTGCAAGGCAAGGGGCAAAGGTCCTTGGGTAGACACATCTTATTGTGGGAAGGAGGCTTTTAATGCAAGAGTCACATCATTGTGTGAGCAGGGCAGCAGACCTTAAAACAAAGCTATTAAGAGTTTCACACTACAGGGAACAGTGCCATGGGCTGGAGAGTAGAAGGGGATGTTCTTATAGTGGCAATTAAATCAAGTTCTTTGAGAGGTTATACCGATGATTTATAGTGTTCAGTGATAGTGTCTCCCTCCCACCCTACTTACTCTTGTGGCTAGTACAATTAAATAAAAAGCAGTTTGATACTCTTAATAATTATAATTTGTATCTTATCTTTCTGTTGCATATCAACTTCAAGGGAAAAAAAGAAAGACAGACTGTTTTTCTGAAGGATTTGCAGCTTTGGTGTCACCATCTGGGAGGGACCTTGGTACCCCATAGGAACAGAGTAATGGAAATTTTCCATGCTCAGGGTTGATTTGAGTTTGCCTATCTGGTCAATGCCAACTTATTCTGTGGGCAGCATGTGTGAATCCCAAGATGTTTTAGTTTTGTTAATCTGATCAGTGCCAGTCCATTTCTGGCTTTCCTGTCCACCTGCTGACTCCCTGGTGTTGACTTCCTGCTGCTCTATCCATCTGTTAAGAATTTATTTACCAAATACACTAAAATGCAAACTACACCAGAGTGGGACTTAGCATCCCCCTGCCCAGGAATGGCATCACGCCAGAACACAATTTCCAATTGCTATTAAGCTGAAGTACAAGAAATTGGAATATTCAAGGGACTCTTGTTTTCATTTTCAATCCCTCAGGCAAAATGACAAAAAAAATGATAATTTTCTTTTCCATCCAGGATAGGTAATGCTTACTCTATATAGAGATGTAAAGTCTAATTTCAGAGTCATTTATAGAGAGAGCATTGGTTTGGTAAACAAAAATCCACCATTATAAAATCCAGGGTCTATCGTTATCTCCTTCTATGACTTTAATAAGAGCTTTACTTTGGGAAGATGGTGTAGCAGTTAATGTCACTCCAATAAAAAATCAGGATTTTCTTCATTTTCATGTCGATATGCCAGTGTATGCACATGAAAGACATGGATGTAACACATATAGAAATAGATATAAAACAGCTAGAAGTTATTCTGGTTTGACTGATGTCAGACAATGAAGACAGAATGTTCTTCTGAGGGACAGGTTGCCATGAGCTGGGCGAGGGAGTGGCAAGCTCTTGATACTTGAAGTTGGAAGTCCTCTAAGAGAACAAAAACTAGAAGTAAATCAAGTCCGCATAATTCAAAAACTGTTAATAGAAAGATAAATATAATTATGGAACTGAAAAGAAAGTAACAGAGAAAAAATTTGCAGTATTTCAGGGTTTTTTTTGGTTCAAGGCTATGTGTTTGTGAATGGGAGAGTTGTGATATTATTCATAGCTAAGCACAAAGCTGATGATTGGATCAAGATGGTATGAGACAAAGATTTAGAGGAAATTTTCACGTTAAAGTTCTGAGGTCAGTGAGATAACCATGTTAGAAGGCTCTCAGCCGAGACCAGCAGGGAAGCCTGATTAAGAAGACTTCCCATTTCTTTAGCTATTGAAAATAAGATGAACAAAATTGAAGCTTAGTAATTTTTGGATTTTTTTTTTTACCTTCTATATGCATACACTTGCTTAATGCTCATTACGTGTAATTTCTGTTAAGCATTTTTACCAGTTACTTTAGTAGAGGTAAGACTTAGCAAGTAGTTTGATAAGATTATATATACCATTCTATGTGTCAGATATTCCCAAGGGGACTCAAAAATGGTAAGTTTGAGCATCCCAATAACTCTTACTTGAGGTTTCCTAGATAGGATAATGATGATAATGTTACATTTTGGATTTTTATTTAGCAACTATTGAATCCTGATCCTTATTGAACTTACAGACTGGAAGGGGATAGAGAGTCATTCAAGAAATATGTTTTAAAATATATATTTTAATATAATTTTTAAATAGCTTTTAATTTTCAGAGTAGTTTCAGGTTTACAGAAAAACTATTCAGAAAGTACGGAGTTCTCATATGCCTCACCCCACACCCTGGAATTTCCTTTATTAATAGCATCTTGTATTGATCAATATCAATACATTTTAATAACTAAAGTCCATAGCTTAGTTTACTGTTTGTGTTGTATGGTTCTATGGGTTTTAATAAATGTCATGTTTCCATCGTTAATATCTTATTGAATAATTTCCTTATCCTAAAAATATCCTGTGCCATCTATGTATCACTTCTCAACTCTGGGCCCCAACAACCACCAATCTTTCTATTTTCTCTGTAGCTTTCTCTTTTCCAGAATGTCATAGAGTTGGAATCATATAATACGTAGCTTTTCAGACTGATTTATTTCATTTAGAAATGTGGATTTAATGTTCTTTCATGTATTTTTGTGACTTAATAGCTCCTTCTTCTTTGTCACTAAATAATGTTTCATCAGATGGATGTACCAAAGTTTGTTTATCCACACACCTGTTGAAGGAGATTTTGGTTATCTCCAATTTTTAGAAATTATAAGTAGAGCTTATGAGATGTTCATGTGCCAGTTTTTGTGGTCATATTTTCAACTCCTGATACATGTCTACTATATATCTAGGAGCACTATTGCTAGATCAATGTGCCAAATGTTTGTTTAGCTTTGAAAGAAACTTTCAAACTATCTTCCAAAGTAGCTGTATCATTTTGCATTCTCAGCAGCAGTGAACGAGAGTTCCTGCTGCTCCACATCTTCACAGGCATTTGGTGGTATCAGTGTACTGAATTTTGGCCATTTTAATAGGTTTGTAGTGGTATCTTATTGTTGTTTTAATTTGCAGTTTGCTAATGACATATGAGGCTGAGCATCTTTCTGTATGTTTATTTGTCATCTATGTTTGGTGATACATCTCTCTATATATTGTATTTTTATTTGGTTGGTTTTCTTATTTTTGAATCTTAGAGTACTAAGAATACTTTGGATAGTTTGGATACAAGTTTTTTTTTTATCAGATATGAACTGCAAAGTGAGTTTCTCATAGATAATACATAGTTGGGCCATATTTTTTAATCCACTTTGATAGCTCTATAATTGGTATATTTCAGCCACATTTAAACTGATTATTGATATAGTTGATTTAATATCTGTCTAACAATTTTTTATTTATTGTTCTTTTTTGTTATTTGGTCTTCAATTTATTTTTTGTCTTCTCTAATTTTAATTGAGCATTTTATATGATTACATTTTATCTCTCAGCATATCAATTATACTTCGTTAAAAATATTTTTAATGATTTCTCTAAAGTTTGCTGTATGTATTTACAACTAACCTAAGTCCATTTTAAAATAACACTATACCTCTTCATGGGTAGTACCAGTGCCTTGTGTTTAATTATGACTTTGATAAGTAGTAAGTTAAAACACATTTTATACTTGGGCTCTAAAATTAGCATGGCATAGAATCTCTCATACATTTTTATATTATGGCTTAATCATCTGATTTTAACCTAATAGAAATATTAGGCAGAGTGTGAAATACTGAATTACTGGTTCCAATTCTTTATTCTGCTGTAATAGTATTATTACACTGCATGACTTCATGGTAGATGGTTTTGAACTACCATTCTCCATTGATTTCTCATGTTTCTTCACAGTCTGGGTGTTCAAATCTGTTTGAATAGCAAGCATCCCTGAAAGCTAGGAATATAAATCCCTCCAGAGAGATTGAGACACATATCTCCCCAGACATATATCCCAAGGTATAAAGGTAAAGCCTAAATGCAGTAGGCATGAATGACTTAGAGTTAATAATTTTTAATACGCATGCATTTAAAGGACTATTAAACCAAACGAATCTTGTTGATGAAATTTTAGGCCATGTGGAAAAGAAAATGAAAAACATTCAGGCAAAGGAGGGTTCAAGGCTTATACTAGCACATAAAGCACTTTTTGACATGAAAACACCCATTCTTCAAGAGACTTTACTTCCATCTGTTGGAATATTGTTGTGATATACTGATTTTGCTAGAACAAGACATTGCCATCTGCCAGGAAATTGTTGTCATAAATAAACAAATGGATGAGGTCTATCACGTGAATGGTTCTCTTTCAGATGCAATATTGTCTTCAGGGTACATACTGTACCGTATGGGACAGCCCTGAGTGGAAGAAAATTTTTCTCAGAAAATTCACCCTCTAGAAAGAGATCCTAAACTAGAAATCTTCACCAGGCTTCAGGTCTTACAAAACTTTTCAGATTTGTACCAACTGCTGTAAACTCAAGTCATTCTCATGCATAGATGATGCATCAAAGGGAAAGGAACTCAGATTTACTGAATACTTACCTACCACCTACTAGATAAAGCACTAGACACTTTGTAATGTCTCATTTAATCCTCACACTAACATTTTGAGTTAGACTAAATTATATGTTGTAAAGATGAGGAAACTAAGGTTTGAGAGAAATACAAAAATGTTTCCAGCTAATAATTACTTCCAGCTAATAATGAAAAAATTCTGCCTTCATGCTCATTCTTATGATCTTGGTGCCAACAAGGCTGAAAGGGAATATTTCTATTTAAGTATGAATTGTTTTCCCCCAAATTCTCTACCTAGAAGGAACAAATTATCACTTTTATACTGATATGCAAATAATGCATTAACAAATTAGCCAATCTTTTCCTGCTTATACTCATCACTGCTATCATCTTAAGGACCCCTTGAGGGAAAGTGTCCTTTAACCAGAACTCACAAAGTGGTAGGATTTGTAGCAGTCTTCAACCTTTTTGGCACCAGGAACTGGTGCTCTTATGAGAGTCTAATGCCAGATGATCTGAGGTGGATCTGAGTCAGTGATGCTAGTGCTGGGGAGCGGCTGCAAATACAGATGAAGTCTTGCTCCCTTGCCTGCCTCTCACCTCCTGCTGTGTGGCCCAGTTCCTAATAGGCCACGGACTGGTACCAGTCTGTGGTCTGGAGTTGGGTACTCTTGATCTATAGGACATTCCAGTTATATATGCCAGCCTTTTGGAGGATGTAGGAAACTTCTCTGAAATTGTGGTAGAAACCAAAGCTGTAGCTTTTTCCAGTGTGTTGAATGTGTGGCTTTATCGTTGTTTCCTATTTTCTTTGTTCTTTTAAGAAACAGAAGTCTATCAGCTGCCTTTCAGAAGTTAGGGTAGCTGATGTTAAATCATGGCTCTGCTACGGGATCTTCAGAGACATTCTTGGATTTCCTCAAGTGAAAATAAAAGTAATAAACATGGCATGCATATAGGAAGATTAACTGTGTATGCACACACACACGCCAAGAGAGAGAGTGAGAGAGAGAGAAAGATAGATTAGGGGATGTTAGGTTCCTAGACTTTGTCATTGTTGCCCGAAAGGCAGAGGCAGCAGAGCCTATATGTTTAAGATGCCTATCTTAAGCTAAACTGATTTACTAGAATTTATTTCTAAACCTCATACAATGAATCCACTTGCCAATTAATTCCAGCCTTCCTCCAGCCATCCTCTGCTAGTGATACTAATGCCTTCCATCTATACATTGAGCTTCACTCAGTTTCTAACCAACATGGATCATAATAAGCGATCTATTATGACCATTGAGACCTCATCCAGTGGGATGCAGAACTTATTTTGCTGCCTTTGATCTTTTATCCCAGGTACCTGTTGGCACTGCAAATTGCAGCCTGTCCTTTTGCTCTCTCTACACCTGGGAAAAGACCACTTTGCCAAAGTCATTTAAACTCACACCTGTTTGCTTACTGATTAATTTGCTTAATTAGCACTTTATTTATAACTTAGCCCACTTTGTAAACTCTCTCCTGCCCTTTCCTATATCATGTCTCTTCTTCATCAAGGCATCATCATTGTACTTCTAATTTTTGGTTCTGGAATGTGGCACCTAAGTTTTCGACTGGTTCTGAAGCCTCTTTCTTGCCTTTAGTCCACTTGCTGGGATTGCACACTTTCTGTAACTTTTTCTAGCTGGATCCCGTCTGCTGTGATACCTCCAGCTCTTGGCTGCTATTCTGCTCTAAATGGACTGAGAACTTGAAATCTGGCCAGGGCTGCACATCTGTGTTAATATTATTCACTTCTTGAACTTTCTCTGACCCAGCTCACCTACTGCAATGAATCTTCTGAGTTAGACTTTTTCCAAACTAGAACTGCATTCACCACCCCTCTTATGAGTACCTTGGGCTTTAATTGTTCCCAGAGACAGGCTTGTAGGCAGATCCCTTGCTCAAAAGGTGCCCCTTCTTCCTAGATGCTGAAGTTTATTGTAATTCTTGCTTGAACCCACGTTCAGTGCTCATACTCCGAGTTTATTCCCAGAAAACCCTGTTTTCCTGTATTTGCTCAAACTTTGTATCCTGCCCATCACCATTGTTGGTCTCTTGTAACAAAACAGATTGATAGAGACTCTTTAAATCAGGTTTTAGTGGGAAGCCAGGAGTTTATGAATCCTAGAATCTAGCTTTCTTTTTCCAGCACAGACTGATAAACAGTGCTGGGCAGTCATGCATTTCTGCCAGAGTTCAACAAAACAATCTTTCAGAAATCACTGTCAGTAAAAAGGTGAACAAGCAGACAAATAGAAATGGACTTAAGGCAAAGCTGAGCAGTTGTAAAGAAAACGTTGTAAATTTAACTATGGTTCTTTCCACTCTTCAATATATGTGGCTGTACAAACAGAGAAACAAACAAAAGAGCCTCTGAGCATGTCCTGCCAAAGTATTATTAAACATTGTATTTGGAATCAGCTCTGACTAAATCACACTTTAAGGGTTTGTTCAATGTGATCTGCAGAGACACATTATTAAAGTGCCCTGTTTCAGAATATAAAGTCAGATCCTCATTAACTGGGACAAAGAATGTTAGCATCCAATCTCAAGAATGGAAAGAAAATTCCTATCTCCAAGTGACAGATGTGAGTGTTCGTAGCATTGTCGCATAACCCTGGGAATTCATTAAAAGTGTCAGGCTATGTCACAGGGGCACTTTGCATTGACAGCCCCAGTGGAAAAAAGCCATGATAATTGCTTTCATTCCTTGCTTACCTTTCACCTTAGCAAGGAAGTATGGTTGTAAATAAATAACCCTGTGCTGACACATCACAAGCTTTGTGCAGAAAACTGCTCTGTGAAATGTGCATCTCAAGGATTGCAGGGCACTTTTCATAATAGAGTTTATCCAGCTGGTTTTATGTGAACACCAACTTCCCTTTTCCTTAGTTAAAACCAGGTTATTTAATAATTCTCCATGTCTTGAGACAGAAGTTGAAGTAAACAATAATAAAGATTAAAAAAATAGTAAAAATAAAGAAGGGAAGGAAAAAAGAAGCAGGAAACTCAAGTACTACTGAACTCAAGGGATTCATTCTACCTGCTTATGTCAAAGCCAAAAGAGACACAGACAGGAGTTTGCAGCAAAGAGAGTAGAGATTTATTTACGGAAATGGTGCCAAGCCGGAGGACACAGGTGAGCTAGTGCTCAAAGACCCAACTCCTCAATGGCTTCTAGTGAATAGGTAGGGGGAAACTCATTAGTAGATGAGGGAGTTGAAGTCCTAGGCTCTACCAATTTGTTGGAGCTGGAGTAGGAGGCAGTTGATCATAGCATCAGGTCCCCATGTCTGGTTTCAAGGAGATGCTGGTAGGGTCTTTCTGCTTTCAAGGGTGTGGAGCTGAAAAATGTTATCTTTACTTTGACTGAAACTGTTTCTGTGGTCAACAGACATGAGGCTTTGTTCATAAAACTGTTGAATGCTCCCCTAAGGGCTTAACGATTAAAGGAGTGGTTGTGCAGTATACAGATGGATATGAAAAGGAAAGAAGCTAGTGAGCCCAAGCCTGGTTTGAATCAAGGAGAAAGTGAAGAAAAAAATCATTTTAAAGAAGTGAAGATTTACAGGGTTACAAGAGAGAAGATACAAGCTGAGGGGGTGGAGGGAGGAAGGAAAGAGAAGGAGAGAGAGGGAGAGAGAAGCAAAGAAAGGAGAGAGAAAGGAAAAAGAGGAATGGATGAATAAATGAATTATGTTTTAGAGGCAGGCATGCGTGGACTGAAAATCTATTAATACTTTTACTGGTAGAAAGGAGTAATGATACTATTTCCTAATAAACATTCATTTTTTTGCTGGGAAAGCACACACGAAATACAGAAGAATGTATAGAACAGTTCTTTCTCTGTTTTGGGGTATATGTTTCTATTCATAAGGAGTCCTCGGTGAACCTGGGCTTATGAACTAGCTTTTCTATTCTATTGAGTTTTTCATCTCAGTTCCTCCTGAGTCTTTCAGTCTCCAAACTTGGCACCACCCTCATTACCCCTAAAGTGACTCACTGCACTTGACTTACTCTCATACTTTGCTTTAATTCCTCTTTTCTGCTCCTTTAGATTGCCTCTGTTATTTCCCCCAATCCCTAGCTCCAGTTCATTTCTAGCTACCCCCACTCTGCCCCTAAATTGAGGACAAAGATGAAACTTAGAATACTTTCAGTTTTTGTGTGGACAGCTCATTTGTAGGATAATTTGACTCTTAATCCTGTAGAGAGCATTCTGTTGAAAGGGTGAGAACAGAAAAAAAAATTTAGTTCTTTTAATTTTATAAAATGGAACAACTTTATACTATTTTAGAAAATGCTCTAAAATCTTTGGAATTTAGTGCATATTTAATAAATAGTGGCTACTTATAATAAGTACTAAACTGCTTGAAGATCTGATAATTGGCCTGGTACATTTGACAAGTGTACATTTCAGTCAGTATTAAAAGTTATACTTGAAGATGAAGACATATTCATGATAGGATTACAGGCAAATGAGTTCTAGAACAAAACAATTTATTTGAGGTGACATTTTTATATCTCTTACCTGAAAAGAACTCAAAATTATGTTAAAAGCATATAGAACTGGATATCTACTTTGGCCTTCTGACCATAAATCATACACAATGAACTGGACAATTAAGAAGATGATTTTATTTGAGGTGCTGCAACAGACATAATATTCATTAGTGAGGAATATCTCAAAGGAAAGGCAAGTTTTATAGAGGAAAATAAAGAAATCTTGAGGAAAGTGGAGACAGGTCTTTTCTGAGTTACAGAAGGATGGAGGTAATGCCTATCTGGGAATGTTCCAGGGCAGGGTAACCCTTTTAGTTGGGAAAGTTAGCTTATGAGCCTATTAGCAATTCTGGAACAAAATGATATGATTGTGAGGGTAGGAGATTTCTCAGCAGTCATGGCTTTCTTGGAACATCGGGCTCACATAAAGTTCAAGTTGTTAACCTCTTCTTAATGTAAGGCAAATATCATTTGTTGCTGATCAATTCGGAAGTGATCAAAAACTTCCTATGTGGGTCAAAACAGAGTCTAAAAAAAATGCTATCTGGAAGACTCTTGTGGGGATTGTTCCTGTAAAACCAGTTGACCGATTTGTAAGAGGTGGTGGCAAAGATCAGCTGTTTTAGGCAGTTTGGACATCTCAGAAGGAGGATACCTAAAATGGAAAAGAGAAACATTAACATTAAATATTATCTTAACATAAAAAGCTGGGAATTGAATCCTGAGGATAACCAGTCCAGTGAATTCCAAGACATTGATAAAGGGAAATCTTTAGGTTATGTAGCATGATTGTTGAGTTTCTTTAAGCCTTCAAGCTAGGATGCCAGTGCTTTTGTTAAGTCGTTCACAGTCTTTGTGACCTTTTATATAAGGATGTTAATGATCTGAACATTTCACCAACTTTCTTAGTGCCCCAGACAGCAATTTTGTAACCACAGAACTAGCTCAGTCTGGTCCTATCCTATTTCTAATAAGATACTAAGTTGCTTTTCAGAGATAGCAGAATAAAACCACAAGTCATGCAGCCAAAGAAAATTTTGACCTCCAGTTGCACCCAGAACCTCATCCATGGAACCAAAATAACTGTATATGATGGGAACTTGAACTTCCAAACTCTGACAAATGAAGGGTCTGTTGTCTTGGAAGATCCAGGGCTGAAGCTTTTTACCATATCTTACCATAAGTGTCAATTTCTGAAAAACCCTCCAATTGAAACCTGCCCTGCCAGTACTTCTGCATATCAACCTATTCCCTCTAAACCCCTTAAAACTTGCTCTAAACCCTGGGTCCAGGAGACAGATTTGAGCCTTGCCTCTTGTCTCTTTGCAGGCCTACTTATCAATAAAAGCTTTTTCTTTTTTTAACAGAGGGTGCTGTGTTATTGGCTCCTATGTATATCGGGCAGTGGGTTGTTGCTCAGTAATAATTTGCCCATTGAGAACTCCAGTCATTATATGAGAAAAAGCACCAACTGGAAGGCAACATAAAGTCTTAATGGGATCTAGGTAGTCAGGTTTTAGTTCTCCTTGACATCGAGTCAAATGGGAGGGAGAAAAAATGGAAAAGTTAGTTTGGAGGGTTGTTGCCAGATATTGAAAGAAACTGAAAGAATTATAATATTGGTATATATTCACTATTTGGAGGTAGTTACTCAAATTGTCTTTTCCAAGGATAGGGAAGAGATGAGAAAGTCAATGAAATCTCTGCCAGACAAGACAAGCCAATGCATTAAAACACAGAATTTTTCTCAATAAGGTTTTCTTGAAAATAAAATTAAATATCTGGAAATATCTAATTAATATCTTGTACTTTCGGAAACTGTCTATCATTGTTATATAACACAGTGTATGGAAATATTTAAACTAAATAAAGTACAGAGTTCTGTTACTATGTAATGGTTGGATAGAAGGATTAAATTTTTAGGGTTTTCATTGTAAGAACTAACTACTGTTGGAGAAGAGCCATGCATTTGCTTTATTCTTTCAGAAGTTATAGAAATGAAATTTTTAAGAATAGAGAAAGTGATAGCATATAAAGTTTAATCTCAGTCAGCCATGTATACATACAAGTGTTAATATATAGTAAGGTAGATGTACATACACATTTACAGTTATACACACATATATAGAATACACTTATATTAACAGTAGTTTTTCTCTGGGTGCTAATATTGTCAACAATTTACATTTTTCTATCTTTGTACTGTCCTATATTCTACAAAAATATGTGTTATCATTATTAATGGTCTCATTAATAATGGCAATTAGTTAAACCTGAGGAGTCACATTAAGACTATAACAACAAAGAGAAATAGATCAAATCTTAAAGATACAGTTATTTAGACTGATGGACTGCTATTTAGTTATTAATGAGTGAAAATGGCATTTAGTTAATAGAGTAAGAAAAACAGCTGCTGAGAATTTCCTAATTTTTCTAAAAACTATGTATTAAAATATATAGTATCATTTTTAATTCTTATATTAAAAATAGATACAAATCACATTTTAGAGCTTAAGTTTTTTATTTTAAAATAATACTTATGCTAATTTATTGGCAGAGTTCCATAGACACTGAGACTGACTGCTGATTTGACGAAATTATCATAATTTTTTATTCTTTGGATTAAATTCAGGTCTCTATATTCTTTTAAGGATGGACATGTGGAAATAAGTTATTTGAAATTGCCTTTATTATATCAGTAAATTTCATGTTCTTATAAAGCCAAATTTATTGGGAGAGAATAAGACCTCTTTTGATAAAATAAGATTAATAGAAACTCTCTAGAATTTCTAAACAATTCCCAGAAAACAACACATTAACTAATAAACTATATCTTTATTTTTGAAATGTCAAGGAGATGCAAAATTAGATAACGTATATAATAAGAATTACCTTAAAAATTATCAGAAATATGTTAAGGTATATGACACAAAATATTTGGTATAAAATTAAAAAGAATATTGATTGAAATGAGTTATTTGGCATTGGGGAGGGCTTGTGAGTGAAGACTCAAACAATACATTTCTGTCTTTGGAATAGGATTCAAAATGTAAACCCAACTCAATATATGGACAGTGTAAGCTTAAAACTTCACAATACTGAAAATGTAATATGGTTAGAGGGATGAGAATGGTGGCATGTGGAATACCACTGGGCTATTCGCCCAAGGTTCTGATCACTCCTTGTCTCACCTTGCCTTGCCTGTGGTTCTCAGTGCCCCACTCTGCATATTGCAGTACTTAGGGGTGTTTCGGACCATGCTGGGCTTGGGACTCAGTTCATCAGTTAAGGCATAGCTCATCTTGGGCACTGTCACTATCATCTCTCCTGGTTGATGGTTAAGGTCCTAGACAAGTGCAAGTACTGGCCTTTGACTAAATATGAGTGGTGTGAGAGTTTGAAAGTTTTGAAATTTGGGTGTGAAATTTAGTTTAATTCCCAATCCAATTTATTGTTTAGCTATGACATAAACTTCATTCTTGACTTACCACTTGCCCACTCCCATTTCTTCCCCATCCATTGCCTCATTTGAAAGCAAAACAAAACAAAACAAACAAAAAAGAACCTTTTTTTTTTTTTTTTTTTGTATTTCTTCTATATCAGCTTTAATCTCCTGTAAATAATGTGAATGTATTCCTGACTAGAAGGTCACAGTTAAGAAAGGACAAAAAAGTTAAAGATTGTTATTGTGAGAGATTTGAAGATTAAGGAATTGACTCTACTATAGATCCTTAAAAAGGATCTCTGGTCCTCAGAAAATACCCTCATCACACAACAATGGGAAGATAGAATGATGATAATATTCAAATGTAAAACCGCAAAATATAGTTTTTCCTCTGTTATACCAATACACACACTTTTATCTTCTATTCAGTTTCATGTTCTCAAATCTTTACTTCAGGTCACTGAAGATCACCAATCCCAAATTTGATCTATGTTTGTCTTTTTAGTGCAAGTCAATTTACCAGAATCTTCTGAAAAATATATGTAAGGCCAGACAAGGGTCTACATTATTATGTAAATGTATCTGTCTATTATCTATCTATCATCTATCTGTCTATCTATCATCTATCTTATCTAATCTATCTTTATCTGTCCATCATCTACATATGATTTATCTGCCTATCTGTCTATCTAATTTGCTTCCTTTTACTATAGAAAACATAGTGTCTTTGATAACCCCAATGAAAATAATGTTTCCTCTAATAACAATGAAAAAAACCAACTCTCATACCCGTGACAAGAGCTTGTATCTTATACAAATTGATGGTATAAAAAAATCTACTAGTTACCTCAGTTGACATCTGAATATAGTTCAAAAATATTCTACAATATCACTGACAACAGGTCATCCTGATTTTGCTTAAGCACATTTGAATACAAATCCTCCACCCTAGTTGTATAGACTTGGGTCCAAATAAAAAAGGTTCAATTTTCAGTATTGTCATTTACTAAATATATGAATTTACAGCAAGTTATTGACCCCTCTGTGCCTCAATTTCTTTATAAAAAAGGAACCTACTATTTTCTTGTAGGATTATTATGAAGATTAAATAAATTAAAGAGAAAAGTAAGTTTTAAACTTTTTAATTTTGTTTTACTTTGAAAATGACATATGTAAAAGCATCCAGTATATAAAGGTGCTATCATGGCTTGGGTTCCTTTAAGAGATTTGAGTATAGGTAGTGTATTAGTGAAGTCATCCCGGGAAATACTGATATGGAAGTAAGGAATTAAGATAGGAAAGGGAAGAAATTCAGTTGTGTTATCAAGTAGGTCACTACTGTGAAGAAATGATGCTCAATTCTGCTGGAGAACTCTGAGAGAAAGTATAGAATGCTCTTCAGTGATGTCACATTTAATGGGTAGAGGAAATGGATGCTGTGGATCCCCTTTTTAAATTGCATTGCCGGTGCCAGCCGGCTAGATGAGTTCTGGAAACAAGAGAGACACGGTGAGGAAAAATAGACAAGAGACAAAAGCATGGGATCGAGAGGATCGGTCCGAAGAGCCGATCTGGAACTTTATTTCAGGCAGCTTATATACAGGCTTATGTTTATGATTGAGTTGTCATAGTTATTCTCTTGCAAACAGTATTAATCTTATTATACAATGTATGATGACACTGTGTAAAGGTCCCATTTGTATTGATACGATACTGTTACCAGGGAATGAGGTCCTGGCGGTCCTCCAGCAGCCCAATGTACAGAGATCTTACTTCAGGGCTAGGTGAATATTCGGGAACAGTGAGCTCAGGGGGCTATTGTCTGTAAACAGACACCATGGGTGCAATGGCAGCTCCTTGGCTACCGTTAGTGCTATAGCATGGTAGCCCTCGCCAGTCCTGGAATCTAACCAGATTCAACCGGACGGCCTCTACAGTTCCCCCTTTCTTTTTTAGCCCGTAATTCTAACTTTTCTCTATGTACTTCAGCTTGGAGGACACGCAATGATCTCATGAATACTTTCACAAGATAGGGCAGGCACAGCATCATCAAAATACAACAAATGACCAACACACTTAGTGTAATCACTCCATGAATCAAGGGGTTAGTAGCGCTAACAGAAGATACACCTTTCTTAATCATGTTCTCTACATCTAGGCTTAAATCTTCACTTAACTGGGGTGCCTCATGAATATTTAGTATCTCTTGATGCAGATACCATAGGTCTAAACTATCATTATTACTATTCCAGATACCGCTCAAATGCCTTTTTACTTTTTCCCAGGGGTGCTCAGTTTCATTATATAGTTTCTTTTTGTTACACATATCCACCGATATTTCCCATGACATCTTAAGTGCGCATCCGAGGCTCTGGATATCGCTCCAACATAAGTAAGGGTATCATATAAGGCATTGAGCCGGGCCTCTATTTTATTATCGATGTTTCCTGGGTACCTAGTGTTATACTCACATTTTTCGTGAGCATATTCACCCTGGTGAGCTGTCTGAACTTCCTTTTCTAAAGCTACCCCGGCCGCCACAGCAGCTCCTATGATACCCACTAAAGCAACAATTCCTGCAATAATTGTTGATCATCCTTTTCCCTACGATAAGATATAGCCGCAACATTTCCATATATACATTCCATTATCTTCATACCATGGTCCAGTCACGCTTACAGGAATCATAACAAAGGCTGGTTGTTTAACCATAAGAACTTGTTGTTGGAGGAGAGAGCCCGTAAATGCAGTTAGACACTGAGCAATTGTTACATACAACCTTCCATCCTAAGGCTGCCTGAGATATGTTAACCTTTCCTATCATTAAGCCCCAGGGTAAAGGCACACAAGCTCGCACTTTTGTTGTCACATTGCTATACCCGCCTTTGGGCATAGTCACACCATTACTCTGGTTTTAAAGCTAGAGCAAGACGCCAGAGCTGAGTTTTTGGACGGGTCCGCCCTTCATACCCCATAATCCCCGGCAAGATGATGGTCATAATCTGATCATGACTCCAGTCATACCAGGTCAGATCCTGTTCAGTGTGTGTAGCACTGGGCCTTCTGCAAGCCCCCCATATGGGATGTTTTTCCGAATAGGCCTCAAACCCCTTACACACCGGAATGTGAGAGGGTGGGGTGTAAGGGACGCTACGATTATGTTTCTCCAGTCCTTTAGTTCCTAAGCCAAACACATTCCACATAGTGAGGATATTATTAACTTTCACCCATCCTTCATATCTTGTATCTTTTCATACCCAAGCAAACCGTAGCTAGAAGAGTTCTTAAACCTAAACAGAGGGGCACTCCTGCCGTAATTCCAGCAAAGGAATATGAGGTAAGGTTCTTCAGGGAGATATGTTCATCAGCATACCCTCCCAGACCCCAAGTCCAGTTAGTATAAATTGGCACAGCTGTGTCCTTCCAAGTGGCCGCATGGATTACCGCGGATCTGGTACGAGGCCCAATAAGTCGATGACAATGCACCTGTTTGAGGGGCAATGCTGAGCAAGGAAAGGAGAGCAAGGAACAATGTCTGAGGAGTTAGATTCTACCCCTGCTTCTTGCACCATTTTCGTTGCCATATCACTTGAGGACAGCATAGGTGCCAGGAGCCGTGTCATTTCCAGAGAGATGTGCATCCGCCGGTCAGGGTTGACTGTTGTGCAGCTGCATTGTGCCTCTCCGGGAGCCACTGCGGTGCTTCGGCATCCTGTGGAAACACACATGCATACCCTTGTCCCCAAATTAGGACGGGATCTGGACCATGCCACATATTAGTTAACGGATCTTTCCAATGTACCATGGTCTGTTGTGGCCCCCCTTTTGTGTTCCAAAATCTTTGTGCAGCAGATTGACCTTGCATATCTAATGTTAAAAAAATTTAGCACAAAGGGAGCATGATTAATTTGATTAGGGACAGTCAGGGGGTATAATTCCCCCTTTTTTGTTTTTTTCTAATTGATGCTTTATAGTAAGGTGAGCTCGCTCAATAATGCCTTGTCCTTGTGGGTTATAGGGAATGCCAGTTTTATGAGAGATGTGGAGATGAGAACAAAACTCCTGAAAATTCTTACCAGTGTATCCAGGGCCATTATCTGTCTTTATTTCTTTGGGAATGCCCATAGTCGCAAAGCAACAAAGACAATGGGTAATAACATATTTTGAACTTTCTCCTGCTAAAGGGGAGGCAAAGAGAAATCCAGAAAAGGTATCTGTAGTAACATGTACATATTTTAGTTTGCCAAAAGAGGATACATGAGTCACATCCATTTGCCAAATATGATTTGGGCGCAACCCCCTAGGGTTAACACCATAATGAGGTACCGGCAACAGCGGTGGACATGTGGAGCAAGATTTTACAATTTGACGTGTCACTTCAGAGATATGAAACTGGCGCTTAAGACTGTTACTATTTTGATGATGTAGGGCATGAGACTGGCTAGCAAGTTCTTCCCATGCAAGCCATAATTGAGTGGCTTTATCTACCTGAGCATTGCCTAGACTTAGAGGACTAGGAAGATGTGTATGAGCCAGAATGACCAAAATAACAGCTATAAGTGCGCTTGTCAAGTAATTTCTGGATATCTAGAACAATTGTTGTACTATAGAATTAGTGGTGCCAATAAAAGGTACTGTCTCTATAACTTGCATAGCCTTAACTACATACTGACTGTCAGAGTACAGATTAATAGATACCTCTGTTAATTCTGATAGAACACGTTGTACAGCACACATAACTCTACTTCTTGGGCTGACTGATATCCAGTATTCCAGGCTTGTGTCTCAATATTAATTTGAATGGCAGCACGGCCATTAGAGCTTCCATCAGTAAATACCAGTACAGCATGTGGGATAGGGGTCCTACCACTTTCGTGGGAAAAATAAATGGGTATAGTAGCTAAATGCAGGAGTTTATGTTATGATAGTGATTAATCAAAGATCCCGCATAATGGGCTAGTGCAATGGCCCAAGAATCACTAAACTGATAAAGCTAATCTTGTTGTTGTCGAGAATAAGGAATACAAATAAAAGCTTGGTTCTTTTCCTAATAACTGGTTAGAGTGACTTCAACACTGGCAACTAACTGGGCTTACCATCTCATAATAAGGGGTTAAAACTTTGGTAGGAGCCGAGGAAGATGCAACCACATTAAAGGACTATTCTGAAAAGAACAGCTGTAGGAGTATGCTGCGTGGGAAGAATATAAAGACCCCAAGGTTGAGTGTAGTCACAGAATTTCCCTTTGTTGCTCGCTAATAGCTTTGTTCTACCTTTCGCAAGGCTGACAGTCCTGTTGTAGTCAAACCGAGGAGATGTAGGATCAGCGCTCCTTTTAAAATGTCAAACAAGGGTTTTAGATCGCCAGTGGTTAGTTTTAAATAAGGCGGATCCAATTAATATCTCCTAAGAGCCTTTGAAAATCATTAAGGGTTTTCAAGTTATTTTTACGTTAACTCTATCTTTTGTGTTGTAAAGTGATTAGAGAATAATTGAAATCCTAAATATGCAAGAGGGGGTGACATTGTATCTTTTCTTGGCAATTATCAACCCACGAGCTTTTAATGCCTGAGACATGAATGCATAAGCAAGTAGTATGACTTCTTCCTCTATGGGCTAAGAGGATATCATCCATATAATGGATTAAGTATACAGTAGGATACCTTTGTCGTGTAGTAGCCAGGGCTTGAGCTACATACTTCTGACATAAGGTAGGACTATTAGTCATCCCGTGAGGCAGGACTAACCAGTGATATCTTTGCATAGGCTCTCTAAAAATTAGTAGATGGTACACTGAATGCAAATCGCTGACAGTCTTGGGGAGCTAATTTAATGGTATAAAAACAATCCTTTAAATCTACTATGATTTTATAGGTATTGTCAGGTATCGCCATTGGAGATGGCAAGCCAGGTTGAAGAGCCCCCATGAGATTCATGGTCTCATTAACCTTTCGTAAATCTTGTAAGAGTCTCCATTTCCCTGATTTTTTCTTAATGACAAATATAGGAGAATTCCAAGAGGAGTTAGAGGGAGTAATATGGCCAAGTTCTAGCTGTTCCTGCACCAGCTTTTTGCTGCCTCAAGTTTTTCAGTATTCAGGGCCATTGATCGACCCATACGGGTGTATCTGTTTTCCAGGAAATGGGGTCAGCATGGGTCACAGGAGAATCAAAGGCCCCACCTAAAAATGTTCTTTTTGTTTTTCTAAGACAATTTCTTGGGGACAATACAATTGTACTCCCATTTGAGACATGATGTCTCTTCCCCATAGATTGAGTGGCAAATGTGGTAATATGTAAGGTTGAAACACACCTTGATGGCCCTCATGATCTCTCCACTGGAGTAATGCAGAACTTTGTTCAGGTCCCGCAGATTGTCCAATCCCTTGCAGCGATGTAGCTGCTGCCTGTTTTGGCCAAGTCTTTGGCCAGTGCTGAAGGGCAATAACTGAAACATCGGCCCCAGTATCTAAGAGGCTCAAAATCTTTTCCTTGAATTATTAATTCCATCTGTGGCCTTTCTTTTCTTAACTTCCTGAACCCAAAAAGCATCAGAAGAGCCAAACTTTGAATCCCCCGGTTTCCTTTATGTAGTTGTTGACCTGCTTTACAGAGAGGTAGAAGAATTATTTGAGCGATCCGATGGCCTGGTTCTATAACAGTAATTCCTCGAGGGGAGTGAGCCATAACCTTTATTTCACCTGTAAAATCTGCATCAATAACTCCGGGGGCCACTAAAAGTCCCTTCATAGTAGTACTACCTCTCCCTAACAGTAATCCCACTGTCCCATTCGGCAAAGGGCCATATACCCCGGTGGCCAGGGCTTGCATTCCCATTTCTGGGGTCAGTACTGTGTAGATGGAGGAGCTGAGGTCCAGGCCGGCGCTTCCCGGGGTGGCTCGGAACAGTTCCCCACTGTCCGCCTTGGGGATTTGGATTGCCCCATAACATTGTTTCGGGGCTCTGGGGCTGGCCCCTTCTCCAGTTTCCCTGATTCAAGGTATGGATTTACCATTGATGTTCATCCTAGACTGACACTTTGAAGCCCAATGTTTGCCTTTCTTACATTTAGGACATATTCCAGGAGGTTTTTTACTCTGGGGGCACTGAGCTAATAGATGTCCCATTTGTCCGCAGCGATAACAGCTCCCGGGAGGTCCGGGCACCCTGTTCTTTCCGGACACAGGACGCCACCTATTGGATGGTTGAGCTAACATTTCTTTAAGTGACTTTCCCTGCAAGGCGGCCGCCAGGGCAACGCTTCTGACGAAGAGGGTCCAATATCCGAACAAAGCCGGACATAATCAGAAATGGAGCCCTTTTTCTCCAGGGCCGACCCACAATTTCTTTTCTTCTGGCTGATGATCTAAAACAATCTTTAATTAAGGACCATAAATTATACGCATCAATGGGAACTTTCTCTGGTCCGTGAGCAGTATAATAATCCATTATTCTTTTTCCCTACTCTCCCCAGGTTTCTACATTAACGGTTCCTTCTTCAGGAACCAAGGCAAACTTCTTCAATAAATAATAAAAATTTCTCTAGTTGTTTGGTCCCGACCTTAATACCGCTGGCACCCAGCATATTTTTCAAAAACTTGAGTAAACAACTGTTTACTAGACCTGTCTATAATTTCTTACTCTCGATGAAACTTCTCCTGCCCCCAACTTACCTTAAATGTTTCCCGGATCCCTCTTCATAAGGATCCGTGGTCCTCAGGTCCCTGTTCGCGCCACTTGCCGGTGCCAGCTGCCGGCCAGATGAGTTCTGGAAACAAGAGACACGGTGAGGAAAATAGACAAGAGACAAAAAGCATGGATCGAGAGGATCGGTCCGAAGAGCCGATCTGGAACTTTATTTCAGGCAGCTTATATACAGGCTTATGTTTATGATTGAGTTGTCATAGTTATTCTCTTGCAAACAGTATTAATCTTATTATACAATGTATGATGACACTGTGTAAAGGTCCCATTTGGATTGATACATTGTTACTAGGAATGAGGTCCTGGCGGTCCTCCAGCAGCCCAATGTACAGAGATCTTACTTCAGGGCTAGGTGAATATTCGGGAACAGTGAGCTCAGGGGGCTATTGTCTGTAAACAGACACCATGGGTGCAATGGCAGCTCCTTGGCTACCGTTAGTGCTATGGCAGCTCCCTCGCCAGTCCTGGAATCTAACCAGATTCAACCGGACGGCTCCCCACATTGCATTAGTCCCCCTGCCAGGGACTTATGCATAGATGAGAGTAGCAGTTGCTTTTAATAGGGTTCTGTTGATGTGTATCCACAGCATTTACCACTGACGGTTAATAAAAGTTAGTTGAATTCATAAGTCAAAACATTTGATGGTAGATTTCAAAGGCCAAAACACAAATTATCATTAATAAAAATTTAGATATCAAGGCTATGATAGTTCCAGATTTATCTGAATCATATGCAAAGAAAACAGTATGGCTTGGCCTTATTACATCCTTCTTTAATTTATGTGGTTTTTGATGTAAGAATGCTACTTTTGCCAGTGTGTCAAATACTGCTTCTATGGAACTGAAGTTTTCATGATTAGTTGGGCTTGGAGATTGTTTATTTTTGTTCCCAAATAAATTATTTACTAGTTGGTATTACTCTTAATGTTTAATCCCTGAGAATGTTGACAAGAGAAATATAAAAATGAAAACTATGCTTAATGTGCTTTATATGTTATATCACTTACAAACATATGAAACCTACAGACAAATGCATGTTACATCCTTTGAAATGCAGTTTTACATTTCTTTTTGTTAATGAGTTTACCACTTTGTGATTGTACCACTTCAGTTTGGATGTCAATAAAGAACTAAAAACAAAACCTTACTTTAACTTTTTTCCCACTTGAATTATATCATTTTCTCAAATTATATAAACTTTTAATTAATACAATGCATCAATGTTTTTTTCTAAGAACAACCTCTTGATTATTCCTACAAAATAGCATAGCATGATCTTATAAATAAGATTCAGTAGATTGTTTTCACAGTGATATTCACACTCTCTGAGGGAGAAGGGTAATTTTTTTTCTAACTACTACTATAATTGGAGAAATCTTTCCTATTATAGTTTCTTTTAGGAGGTCAGACACTTATATTTCTGTGTTACTTGTTTTCATTCCTTCTTTTCTGAAATAGAATTGAGACTGGCCTCATTATCCTGAGTACAGTGATAATAATATAATAATAGGTGCTTAAACAACTGTTGATTGACTAACAGGTTTATAGATATTGTGATAATATATTAAAATTAAAATATTTTTTGTCTAATTTTTTGGCTGAGACCTAAAATAGTTTTGGAAAAAAACAGTAGTGGCATGTGGCATTCTTTAGTGAGAGGTGCGAGACTACCTCTAGAACTTGCATTAGGAGCTGGTCAAAACCTTGAATGTATCACAGATTGTATTTGAATGGAGTTAAGAATATGTCTTTTCTGGTGACATCTTACAAGTCATTCATTCTGCCTTACAATTACAGTATGAAATCTCTTTTCCATAAGGGTTTCAAAGGTTAATAATTTCCAGATTTCTAAAATAATAATCATAAATATGATAGCAAAAAGGTTTCTCCGTGCATAATGCTATTCAAAGAAGACTGATATTATTTTATAATCTTGTACATTTCTTTGTAGTGCATTTGTTAAGAAAATGTTTTTTATTGTGTTTAGTAATGGAATGATCCTACTGTGACCTAAGATCTAGGGCTAAATGGATTATTTTATGGTATGTCCACTGAACTTGAACATAAATGCCCTCAGACATAGATAAAAAGAGGTTTATATTTCATATAATAGATAACATACATTGGACATGTGTACTGCTTATAATACATTTGTGGAATTTATCACAGGGACACTCAAGTCTTTTAAGACCTACTAAATATAACTTTAAACTAATGCTATTCAAAGATATGGGGGAGGTGAGTATGCATCATCTGTAGACAATTTGATAGCCTGTGATATGTGTAACCAATTGTTCTTATTTACATTAATTTGCATTGTGAAAAGCAATTTTACAGTTTCACTCAGACTTAATAGGCAATTTGCAGCTGAGCGCCTAATGGCATAGTTACTTAAGACTGCCCCCGGGGGGCTTTCTAGAACTGATATGGGACTAAACCTTTTAAATGTTCAATTGAACATCTTAAAAAGTCAAAAAGTCTTTAGCTATTAGACCCACTTTGCATTTGCTTTGTCATATTGAATGCTGCTACTGAAGACTACCTTGCATTCAAAAGCTGCTTCTCTCTGTAGGCAAGAGATTTGATCCTACGAAATGTAGCATGCAACAGACAGGTTTTTCTTAAAGACAATAATTAAAACAATAAAGAGTCCCAGTAGTTCACAAGTGTAAGAAATATGCCTTTGGTTATAAGACTTGAAATATTTTTTTCTTTGAATGAAGTATTTGCCTACACTCTATTTCTTTCAGGCTTAAGAAAATAAATTTTACAAAAATGATTTCCTTCATTTCCACATCCTTCTTATTTACAAAGTGTTTTCAATACGCTATCTCATTTAGTCATTCTTATGTCTTCTTTTATGGTTTTTATCATCTCCTTTGTTTTCATTGAGCTTAGCAAATTTCCTGACACATAGTAGGCATTCAAATATTTATTGGAGTTTTAAATTAGTGAGAGTTAGAGCAGGTATTATTCCAAGGGACTGTCTTGCAGAGTAGAAAATTCAGTTAAATATTGACTGTACTCCATGATATTAAATCAACTTAATTGGTGCTTTATACTCAATAAGGAAGGTTATCTTCCCTTAAAGAAAATACATTCCACCCTCCTTGCCATTGACTGTGCCAAGATAATGCGAACAATGAAAGTCTCTGAGTTCAGGAGTAGACTGGTCTTTCTGTGTTTTCTTTAGGGAGCAAAAGAGTAAGATCCTGATAGATAAAGCTAGCATTATATTTTTTAACTATATGGATTATCTCTCTAGCAATCTAACATTTTTAGAGAATTCTTAAAATGGACTAGGCATCCTATATTGGTTCGTTCTACTCTGCACTGTTTACTACAGAACACTCTAGGAGAGAGGAATAAAAACGAGTAGAATTCACTAGTGAAGATGATACACATTGATATGCTCCAAAGAGTAGGTGCTGTTTATGTGAAAAGTATTTCTATATGTTTTATGTAGAATAGAGAGATTGCAAAGTGTTGGAGTTGGCTACAAACTCAAGGAAAAAGTGGGCCTTGTCAAATGGCTAGTAGCTCATGCTGCTTGGGGTTCTCAGTCACTTTCCTGTGTACTTCTGGCAGTAACAGCAAAAAGTGTTTTTGTAGAAGTTGTCATGGATGCCATAATCAGGGAATTGAGTGTGTGAAGTAGAATATGAGGTTTTAGATTTTTTTTATTATTATTATTTATCTTTTGACTCCCTAAGAACAAAGATCAGGTTTGGAAGTGTTCACATTCTGCCACTATAGAGAAATTGATCTTGAGAAACCTGTACCTTATTTGTTCGATGAGGATATTAACATCTATTCCTTAGGGACATATAAGAATTAAATGAGATTTATGCCACAGTACTTGGTGAACAATGAAAAGCAAGACATATGCCTTTTTCTAATACCTAGTGCATTGCTTGGTATAAAATCAGTGCTCATTAGGTATGTGATAGATGAATGAATGAATGAATGAATGAAAGGACAGAAAAAAGTTTTCTCCCCTTGTGCTTTATATAAATGTACACAGGTCACTGTGGTGTCAGAAGGTTTGTGAGATGTCAATTTATGGAGTAAGGCTGATAGAATGGGAACTAGAAGAGCAGAAGTTACTTCAGGAATAGTGCTGGCTGGAATGGTGTAAAAGTAGTCCTGGAATTATGAAGTTTTACTCCTGAAACAGACTTTTCTAAATAATCCAATTCATGTCTTTATAGTTGTACCTCATATTTAGCCAAAGTAACTTAGCAATCTTTATTCACATATAGGATTTTAAATTATGATCTGTTAATTTATTAAAGGAACTGTGAATAAAGAGTTTCATTTTTTCCCCCAAATAGTTATAGAAATAAATTTTTATTGGCACATAGAAGCAGTTGTGTGATCACTTAAAATGGGTCAGAGCTAAACAGTGTAGGTGTGATAGAAACATGGCTTTGAATCTGCCTTTGGAATACCCCCTAGAATATTTTAGGAGTCTGAGATATGCCCTAGGTGGGCCTGCATCTTTAATTACCAGCATTACTCCTGGGGGGGGGGCACTTCTTTTAAGTCCCAAATGCTCATAGCCTACCAGAACATTTCTGTTCCTCTGTATTTTCTACTACATGTTTTTATAAACCTGTTGTTTCTGAAAAAGATGGTTATTTTAGTTCTTCAGTACATAATAATGACACAACTAGAGTTTGGTGGAGTCCCCTGGTTCGTTCTTTTGGGCAGAGGTCCTAAGAGATATCACTGTTAAAAGACTAGGATTTGAATTCAGCTTTGCCATGTGACTGCTCTGATATCAATTTCATCATTCATAGGCTATACTAGAAGTAAATACATGGTACATGATATTCAATATACATCAGTTTTACTCTTAAGTATAAAGAAAGGCATTTTAGAAAAAAAGTTTCAGCCCAATTAAATATCACAAAAAATGCATGAGAAATGGAAATTCAGTAATTTTAGAAGGAGTTATCTTATTTATTTACATAATTTACTTGGCAATTAAGTGGTTTAATGAAGTCAAAAGATTTTTGTGATTCTCTCCCTAACTCTTCAGATATACTCCTCAGATCAGGAACATGAGCAGCACCTCAGAAAATGGTTGGATATTCTCTCACTTTATAGGTAAGGAAACAGATCTAGAAAAGTTAAACCACAGCCTTAAGATCATGGTCAATTAATGCCAGAAGTAGAACCATCTAGGACCCAGATGTTCTTTCTTTTATACCCATTAACAATCCATGAGTGTGTTCTCTACCTCTGTAATGTTTCATGGCCCTGTGTCAGAAGTCGTTGTACAGTACAGTGACTGGAATAACAATGTAGAGACAACTTAATTCTTTGAAACAAGAGAGAGGATTTTGCTATTCCAGTCAGCTGAGACACATTGCCCCAGAGGGAATGAATAGCAGGTGCAAACAGTGTGCAACAGAAAGATTTAAGGCAAGCAGTGGTTGTAACGACAGGTAAAACCACCATGGGCATGGAATTTAATACAGAGATCCCTTCACTGCATGAAGAAATAGCACATCTCTCAAAGAGGCTGGCAGTGGTTGGCAGTGCTTGGCTTGCCCAGTATTTCTCTTTGCGGTTCCATTCAGTGAGAGAAACAAGGGATTTCAGTCTGTGCTTGCATAGTTAAACCCTTCTCTGCTGAGTGATTAGAGAACAGTGTGGGACTGCCTACTTTAAATACCTTAATAGAATGAAATCAGAGATGTCATTCCTCTTTTTAAAATGCTGATATCCATAGAGAAATGTAAATCTAATATTTTGACATATTGAAATTAACAGCTACAATGGTTATTCACTGGCATTTGCATATGACTATTTTATGTCCTGGGACCTTTTTAAAAGCTCAAAATATTTCCTGAGCAGAATTAGAAACCTGAGGAAATGGAATTTGAGAAATAGATGAGTTGCCCCAGTGCTTTAATGTATTTTACTATAGAATGAGAGAATTTACTTACAAAGATGACCATTCATTCATTCATTCATTCATTTTTTCTTTCTTTCATTTGTTTTCATGTCACAGTTTTTCTCCCAAGGATTCTAGGCAATTTCCAGGAATAAATTTATTAGAAGATAACAAATAAAATAATTAAGAAATTGGGGTCATGAGGTAAAATGAAGGTGGCAAAATAAAAGCAGGATGGGGTAGTCCTCAAAATGTTAATCATAAGTAATGTATATTGAATAAAACTGAGAAACAAATGTGTTTTTAACCTCTTTGAAACCATGAATAATAAAATATGATCAGTAAGAGATTTATGGTGTCCAAAGCAAACAAAATGCTATAAACTTAAAACAGCTTTCTCTGATCATGTGGCTAGATTGTTCTGTGACTTTGTTTCTGTAAAGGAAGTATTTTGAGATGAAGTGTTTTGTCCCACATCATACAACTCTCTGAATAGTCAGGTTTCTTTCAATTAATTTTTCTTTTTAGATGAACATATAATAAAATTTAAGCATGAAATTGATGTATAGAATGTATGTTATATTTGAGAGGGATATAATAATTTTTGAAGTGCTGGGAACTTTGATATACACAGGACTTTCACTACTAAACATAAAAATTAATGTTAATTTACAAGTTAGTTATGAAGAGCTACTGACACATGGGTAAGCAGTCTATACAAGAAAAATATATGTAGACAATACACGTGACAGTGAGCAAATCCAGTATAAACTAATGCATCAGACCTAACTACCTAAGTGATGTGAACATACATTCTTCAGGGCACTTAGATGCAGCCATTAATTGGCTAGTTGGCTTTCACATGCTGTCAATTAATCTTTAAAACCATCAAGGCCTAGCATGGCACTGGAGTAAAGCAATCACAGTAATCTTTCAAACTGGGAAACAAAGATTATTCTACTAATTAGTATCTTCTCTTTGCTGAAAGCAATTGAAATCTATGTTGGCATGCAACTTTCGGCAATTCTCTAAGGGCCTTCTTTCACTTTTTATTTTTATATTTCCCTTTCTCTTTTACATGTTCCTACTCTTTGATCTTTTCTTAAATCCATTTTACTTTGTAGTGCAAAACATAGTATATTTTTCAACTGGAAAAAAAAAGGATTTCATGATCACAGATTCTTACTGAAAAATATATACATCCTAGAAATTCTGTAAATACCTTGAAATTTTATATAAAATTTTCTAGTGTGTGTATATGTACTACTTCATTCCTTAAACATTTATTGCATGAATATTGTTTGCAAAGCACAAACATAAATATAGACAGATGTGGCCACCGCCCTCAGTTTAATTTCTAGCTGAAGAGGTCAACTTGAAACAAGTGATGATTTAACGGAAGCATATTAAGTGCAATGAAGGTGAAAGATAAGTGCTGCATGAACACATAACTAAGGGAGATTAGGAAAATCTTTTCTTAGGAATGGGGTTTTGAACTGAGTTTTGATAGATGAATAGGGATTAACTTTGGGAAAGGCTATGCAAGGGAAAAGGGGGAGAGAAGAATTTGGGGATAACAGCAGTTAGATGAAGCAGCATCTCTGGTAGGAAGGAGCATTTCATAGTCAAGAGTCAAAAAGAAGGTCTGTTACGCTGTAGATATGAAAGAAATCATCCCACAGTAACCAACCCCCTTCATTCAGATATTTTGTTAAAGAAAGTGAGACCTAGTGATAAGTGCTTAACTGGAATACACACAGCTGGACACTGCCAAAAGGTCACAGACCAGGATTTTAAAATCATGGGTTATGTACTTGCCCTATTCTATACCATAGGTATAACCATAGGTGTTTCTTGAATTCCCATAATTTCTATCCTTCCCTCTCTCTCACTATACACACACAGTCATTAGTTAGCATAAAATTATAACTAGAGGACTAGTACCTGATTCAAGGAACGTGGGATGCACTTGGCTCAGTAAGAATTATATGAAGAGGGAAGGTCCTACTTACTGCAGCATATTCTGTTTCTGTAAATACAGTAATTTGAGGGGAGGAGACAGGGACTAAGGACTGTTCTGCTTTCAGAAATAATGACCAATAAGATAGCCTGTAAAAATCTGTAACAAAATGAGGTAGAGAGAAATGCTAATTGTTTTATCAAAGGGCCTGACGAGATCTTGTTCTATACCCAAAATTAGCCAAATTAGGTCTGCAGTAGTAGAAAGCTGGAATCCTGTGTACTCAGGCCACTAAGTCACATTGCCCATTGGCACATAAAATAGTCTGGAACTGGCCCTACACTGGCAGGAGGTTAATGCAGCTTTTTAATGTCTGCCATTTCAGAAATAGAAGCTCATAGCCATATATTCATAAATGCAGTGCCTACAAACTACAAGGCTTCCACTGAGTGAAACCCAATAGTAATAATAATAATAAAAAATCCAGCTATTTAAGCCTGAAGCCACATTTCAGGAAGTAGAGATGCAAAATTAACCATTTTTTCCTCTAACAAAAGACAACCTAATAAAATAACTGAATTGCTTAAAAATGGATTTGTTTTGCCTTTTATTGTTGTTGTTGTTTTTAATAAAGGGAAGATGTAGTAAACAATCTTCTTTCCACTTGAGCTTTTGTGGGAGTACTTTTGTGAAGTGAATAAGTCAAGTCTTGCCTATGTAATTGTGGAGAGAGTCAGGTAATATTTGGTAAAAAGGCCTTATTTCATGATATGATTCACACTGAAATATTGAAGTTACTAACGGTGAATTACACATCTTAATGATAACTTTAGGGATAACATGTCAAAAAGAAATATGAAAACGAAATGAAGTTTCATACTGGAGTATTATAGAGTAGTTGAATTTAATGAGTTATGGTGATATGTAACTGTATGGATGAATATTAGCAACAACAATGAAAAAAGTTCTGAAAGATTAAATACTACATAATAAAGCTTAAAAATTAAACACAATCAAAAAGTAATTTATGCAATCAAATATATACATAGATTTCAGAGAAAGATGAACATGGGATTCAGGATGATAGTTATTTTGGGTTGGAAAGAAAGGCAATGGAATGGTAGAGAAACCATATTAGATATAGGTTGTTGCCAAAGTTGTAGTTGTGTTTATTTCATTTTTAAAAATAATCAAATAACTATAATAGATTAATTGCAAAAATAGCTTCACCTATTTTCCTCTCTATCTTCATGACTGTTGCAGTATGACACTGAAGCCCTGTTTTGTAGGGATAAGGGAGAAATATGCTAGAGAGAGAAGAGAGTGACATTCCTGAGCCTGACTAGTTATTTTAATTGTGACTTTGGAAAGAGAGGAGACAAACAAGCATGGTCTGTCAGCTATATTGAACTAAAAGGGTAACACATAGCATTTTAGGAGAACTATGGGGTCTCAGACTACCTGCTAACTTCTAATTGAGAAAAGCCACTGTGTGAATAAAGAAAGTCTGAGCAATCCAAATTGTAAAGTTTTTTTTCAAAATTGTTTGCTTTAACTTTCAAAGCTATGTGGCACTTTAGGATTTATTGGTAAAAGTGATGTATGGCTATGATGGAGTGAACTAGAATTTGCCTGTTTTTTCCAGGTCTTCAAACAGCTGTCCTGAACTTCCAGCTGATACTGGATCTGTTTCTCCCCACACACAATAACTGGAAATTTTTGTTGAAAAAAATAGTTATCTAACCCATATCAAAAATCTACTTAGTTAGAATACAAGATGGGCTGGTGCTTGGTTACTCGTAGTTTTGGGAAGTTCTTTGCTCTCCATATATTTTCAATTACAATTTGTTCAATATTGTTCTTCCACTGTACCAGTAAGTATTCTTACTTTAATACCTTCTTTCTTCAGCAGTGATTGTATAATTTTGAGGCCCAAGGACTTCTTTGTTAAAGTATTAGGCTTCCCAGGGATGTTGCCATTTTACTAAGAAACATTTGAAAAATGACCCCAGTCAATATACGTTTTAACAATGAAATATCAGCCATACTGGTGGTATGAAAGGAGATAGTTTAAACAGAATATCTACCCAGTATTCTTAAATTATACTGCACGTGGACATATGTATATACTGTTTATGTCTGAGGTTAGCCTATAAACTGGCTTGGGCTGTAATGTTCTAACTATAGTGCTTAAAAGTCATATTGTTGCTATTTGTATGAAAATAGTATTGGGGGATATCACTTCTGAAATAATGTATGGAATTTTTATTTTATTATACACGCCAGCCTTAGAATGGAACAGTTCATTAGGAAGGCAGGGAAACAGTGCATTGTTTTGGCAAGGATCCAGAAAGAGATAATAATTCATTCTGTTAGATATCTACTGCTGGCTCAACCAAACATGAAATCAGCTCATTATCTATACTGATGGAGGGGAAAAGTGACCTAAGTCATTGAAAAACCAAAAAAAGTTCATGGATTGTCCTGATAATACAGAGATAATCTTTTTAAAAGAAAGTTTAAAAATTATCCTACTTAGTTCTTTCAGATTTCAACTCTGTTTTCTTCTCTCTTTAAGCCAGTTGGATAGGGAGTTAAGCATCACCTTGTATAATCAAAATAATGGCAAAAAGACTAATAATATTTAGCATTTATTGAGCACCTACTTTGTGTCAGGTATGTAACTAGAAAGAAAATCTGATTATTTCTACATTATTTTTTCAATGTGTATGTATATAGATTTCTTCTAAACACTAACAAAATTTATTCATATTAAGAGGTTAAATATAATAATTTTATTGATCAACTACATGTTCTTATCTATTTACTATTATACTACATACATACATTTTAAAAATCAAATAATATTAAGAAATATAATAGGTTTGAAAACAATTATAATAAAAAAATTATTAAAAATCTGAAATTATAGGCATCTGCCTTCCTCCTTCCACAAATCTAGACTCCTGCTCCACAGATAAACTTTTAGATATTTTGGGGAGTATTTAAACTAACAAAATAATAGAAAAATAAATATGTGCAGCTGTTTTTGACTATTATGAAGATTAAGAGTTTGTGCTATTACTTATATTAGTTATCTGTTATTTTATAATAAACTACCCTAAAATTTAGTAGCTAAAAACAATAAACATTCATTATTTTACTATTCCTGAACATCAGGCATCTGGAAGCCACTTAGCTGGTTGGTTTTGGCTCAGGGTCTCACGTGAGTTTGCATTTGAGCTGTCTACTGGGGATGCATCATTTGAAGCTTTGACTGGGGCCAAACAGTCTAAGAAGGCTCACTCATGGGGCTGTTGAAAAAAGCTTCATTTCTTTGCTACACAGGCTATTCCACAGTGTCCGCAAGGCACAGCAGGTGATTACCCTCAGATCATGCACATGGACACGGGTGTTCTTGGGTTAGAAAAGATACTGTATGTTTTTGTAACATAATCTTCAGCATGTCATGCAATCATTTTTGCCACATTCTATTGGTCATGCAAACAAACATTAGTGAGGGAGAGAGTTACACAAGGGAGTGAAAACTGGGAGGCAAGGCCATAGAAGTCCTCCAAAAGGCCAAATATCACAGTTTACAGCACTTTGTCTCTCTGTACCTCCTGCCCCACTTTCTCTTACTTACCTCAGTCTATCTTATGTGGTTATAGTACAGTTTTATTTAGATCCATGCCTAATTTATTTCATTATGGCTATGGGAAGTAAAATTTTGAGACTTTACATGTCTGAGAATATTCTAACTCAATTTGTCAGAGTATAGAATTCTAGAATAAAAATAAATTTTCCCATAGAATTTTAAAGAAATGACTCAATTTTCTTTATCTCATGTGGTTGCTTTTGGAAAGTTAGATGCTATTTCTATGCCCAATTATATATTTTTTTTTCTGGAAGATTTTAAGGTCTTCTCTTTATTTTTGGTGTTCTGAAATTTTTCAGTGCTGTGTCTTATAAGGTTGCTAATAAAATACTGAACACCAGTTAAAATTGAATTTCAGATGAATAACAAACACTTTGTCTCTACAGAAGTATGTCCCAAATATTGCGTGTAATGTAATATACTAAAAGATCTTTGTTTATTTGAAATTTAAAATTTTACTGGATATCCTGTATTTTTATTTGCTGAACCTACCAAACCTAGTACCTTGGAGTGTTCCATCCTTCCTTCAATTTCTCCCTCTCTTCCTCCCTCTGCCCCTCCCTTCCTTCCTCCCTTCCTTCCTCCCTTCCTTCCTCCTTTCCTTCCTCCCTTCCTTTCTTCATGCCTCCAATTCTTTCTCTCATCTTTTTTCCAGTTATGTGGAAAACCCTGTTATTTAGTTTTGGCAGATTAAATAAAGATCATTTCTAAAATATCTCATTCCTCTCATTCTCAATTTAGTGTCTTACCCATATGCTCTCCTCTGTGGAGATGGGGGTATCTTTCTGGTTACACGTAGTGGAGATGGGACTTAGTTGTACAAAGTACTCTTATTTAGATTTTCCAGCTTCAGTCACGTCCCAAACACCATCTTTTCTGATGCTTCATGGTTCTACTTTGTGCACATTTCATTGGGTGTGTGCCTTGAACTGGCTTGTGTCATTTTGTCATTCTTATGCAGACTTTTAAAATTTAGCTTTTTTAACTTTGTTACTGAGTTAAGAATCTGTATTCTTTCTGTTTTCCAAAGTTTTCTGATCTTTCTTACTGCTTGTAGTTAGTTTGAGGTCATCTAAGCAGCAGGCACCAAGATGGATTTGGAAGTATGAGAAATACATTGTCTCTCATAGAAAATGCCTGTGAAGAAACATGAGGAGGGTCTTGAGGGAGGCTGGCGGAGCTGTCAGACCATTTTGCAGGTGTGATACTTTTGAAAGGGAGCGGGAAGGAAAACTGAGTGGAAGTGTCTTAGCAATGCACTTTTGAGTAAGTTCAGTAAATTTGATGGGATTGATTAAGCCAAAGTCACCCCTCAGACAGGTTACACATCTCCCAGGACCTGACCTGCATTAGTATTCCTGCAAAGCTTGTTCATTGGCCAGGAGTAACTTATAGGAAAAGTGGCCTCAGGGTGAATGCAGTGATGGATTTCAGAGTACAGCAACTGAGCTGTTGGGCATGTATGCTCTCCTAGTAGGAGATCTGAGAGGCGCATTTTTATGGCCACTATACTGCCACTCTCCCATTTTCTCTATCCTTGTAGTTAATGTATATACATGTATACCTGCCCCCGCCCACACACATACCTACATCTATGGGTACGTGTGTGGGACTTTAACAATTAGTATTTATCAGGTGGAAGTGATTTACAAATGTGATGGGGAAGGAAACTATTGTAGTAACTGTGGTTACTATGTTATTCCCATTTACAGATGAGGAAATGAAGTGCATAGAAGTGAAGCACATTTCCCAGGGTCATACAGCCAGTTAATGGTAGAGCGAAGATTTGAATCTAGGTAATCAGACCAATACATTTTCTGTGGTATTATGTTATCCTCATTCCCACAGCGTAGTTTTCTTTTATAACAAACTTTTTTCATCCAAGTTCTAAGGTAGCCTTGGTTAATGTATCTAGAGACATTTTGGAGTTATCTACACATCTAATATTTCCATGATCAGATTTTATTTGTGGAAAATTAATCTTTATAAGAAAGTTGGTATCTCTTCTGTGTTGTTATAACAAATTACCCCAAATACTGGTGGCTTAAAACAACAGTCATCACTTACTATTTTTTATGGTTTCTGCGGTTTAGACATTCAGGCAGTGCACATCAGGGATAGCTTCTCTCCCATCTGTGATATCTAGAGTATCAGCTGAAAAAATCAGATGCTGGGGATATTTCTCTTGGTTTTTTGATTTGTTGTTTTGTCTCACAAGATGCCATCTCTGTAGTCTAAGGAGAATAGTTAAAAAGCCTTAAGTTTTGGAGCCATACACAATGAGTTTTAAAGCTCCAATGGTCACATTTATTAGCTTTTTACCTTGGGGAAGTTATTTAACTTCTCTAAGCCTCAGCCTCCTCCTCTATGAAATAAACATTAATACCTATCTTATAGAGAGGTTATATGGATTAAAAGAAAAAAAATGCACATAAAATAAATGATACAGAATAAGTCATCATTATTTTTCCCTCCATTTAGAAATAAGTTTTTGAAAGAACATTTCTGTTTGGGTCAGTCCATAAAAAAAAAAAAATCTTTTTAAGTGCTAATTTTTTTGTCATATGGATTCCAAATAAGCTATGCTAATAAAAAAAATCTCATTTGAAAGACATACAAATCCATTGGCTTACATTTTATACATATAACTAGAGGTGTAAACATTTGAGAATAACCCAGAAATAATGCCCAGAATTCTAGATTTTGGAGCACTCACCTATTCATTTAAAAATTTTCATCATGCACCCATTATATAGCAGGCATCAGGCTAGAGGCGGGGCAAAAAACAAGTGAACAGGATAGACATGCTCCAATAAATACATAACAAAATTATATAGTTATTATATATTTATAAAATATATAGTTATTATATATTTTTATTGTATTAGATGTTGTTGATCTGACACCATCCCTGACATCTTGAGGATACTTTCTCTATTCTCCATATTACTTTAGTAGCTTTATTGTTTCACATTTTCATTCCACATGGCGATCGTTTAGGCCTTGCTTTTCCTCTAATTTATTTTAGAACTTCTGAAGGAGTCAGAGAACAGCTGTCTCACTGGAAATCACAGCAAGTGTGAGTCATGGATTGAGCAATAAATAACAGCTGCCTCTTTAGCCTCTATTACATTTAAAATGCATTAGGTTTAAGGGATTTCTGGAATAAGTTTAAAGCATAAAGAGAGACATTACCTCCATCAAAACTAGAATGTTTTTCACTTCACTTTTCTGTTAGCCTCCTATTTGTTTGTTTGTTGTTTGTTTGTTTTGCATCAAGATGTGTACAATAACTCTAGGTAAAGACTCAGAAAACAATTTCATCTTTGGTATGCCAAGCTGTACTGAAGGATGCTTACTGCTACATTCTTAAATCCAGGTGTTTGGAGTGGTGAGAGAAAGTGTTAGTATTGGAGATTTGTTGAGCCCTAACTGTGCATCATTTGTTCTAAAATAATACAGTTTCCCTAGGTCTTAACTTTTTACGTGTCTTTTTTTTATGTATATATTCTTTGCACTTTCTTCATCTCCATGTTATTTTTTTTATCAAATTATCAAAGGAGTATATAATGCTCTTCTATGTAGTAAATATTTCTGAAGGAACTACAGAGGCTGGTTGCGAGAAACCATGCCACTTAAGAAAAGAAAATGGACTAAGTGTTTTTCTTTCTCTGTTATTGTTGTAGTACATGTACTGCATCATTAAGATATTTTATGGAACAGGGGATATATGTGCCTTGTATATTTCAGGGTAAATAACATAGCTCTAGGTGTACTTTCTACTGGCTTTTTATACGGAGGTAAACTAGGTTATGTTTAGTGTTTCATTACTTCTTTTTTGAATGTTTCTTGGTGAAATTTATTTTGATTTGGATAACATAAGAAGAGATATTTATGGGCTTACATTAGGTAAATTAACAAAGGCCCCAGTGAAAATATTTGCTTTTCACATCCATGTATTTCCCATTTATAAGTGTATCATGAAAAAAGCAGTAGGCTTGAAAATGATGGCTCCACTTTAAAATAAAACAGATTTGAAGTGGGTAATGTTCACAAATTTTTACCTTTTGAAATGACTCCTAAGTTATCTGATAGTTTTCTCTGTTTCATTTTTAGTTCAACTATCCATATCGACATTATTTTTAAGGCAGGCCTTAAAGGATAAGGAGAAGGTCAAAGAGACAAAAAATAAACATAAAACAAACAAATAAAATGACAAAAAATGCATGTACACATCTGGGAAGGTTACTGAACTTCTTTTTTATCTTATATTTGTTTCTATCTGTAAAACATGGCTGTTCAAAATAAAATGTAGAATAATATGCCTAGCGTATGGTAGGTACTTAAATTAGCTTAGTTCTTCATCCTCTTCGTTCATGTCTCATCACTTTTTAGTTACACATTGGTAAGATTCAACCTATACTAAGAAGTCTAATAATCATTTATTAAACTAATTGGTTTTGCTACAAGTAGTCTTTATTAAGTTGACTGATAGGTTTGAAATGCATCTTTAAAAAGTCACTCCAAAGAGATAATTTAGCTTATTTATTTAAAAATATTTATTGAGTAATATTGCATTCGAAGTATCATGGGCGTCTCCTGGAGGTTGCTAGCTGAGAAAGGAAAACCAAATGTATTAGGGAAGAAAACCCTAAATTGAATTGAATAACAAACCTAATTTGCTTGAAAACACATAATTGTATCTTTTGTGAATGATCTTGGGAAGATTTAACATTGAGTTTAAATTAAATTCCTAGTAGTCATAGTATTGTGTTATATTTGGAAATAATCTGTGCATGTTTGTTTGCTATTTTGAGTACTTATAAAATTTAAAAGAATTTGGCACTTTAAGTGTATAATTTGGCAATTTCAAGTTCCTAACTGATTATGTTATGATTCCAATTAAAGATTTGTCACTGAGTGTGAATTTTTTATAACAGGACAACAGGTTTTTCCTAAATTTATAAAAAGTATTAGTATTTAATGAGAAATTAAGATTGACTATAAGTTTAAATTCATATATTTATATGAGCTATATCAGTACTTAGGAATATTTATTGGATAATCAGTGTACTTAAATGTAAAATACAACATAATAAATTTATAAATTCAGGATAAAATTTAAGGACTTTTAAATAAATAAATCCCTCTTAAAAATAAATGTTAAAATGTGATAGATTTATAAATACCATAAGATGCATATATTTAAATTAAAAGCATAATGAAAGACTGGGATCTTAAATTGTAAACTTAATAGAATATTATTGAATTTGAATAATATTTATGTAAAAGATTCAAAAACACCAAGCAAAAAAAGTTATCTTGACAATTTTTTAAGTCAATTACTCACAGAGATCAGAGGTAAAAGAAGTTATTTTCAAATGATTTTAGTTGTTCAAAAGGGAGGTTATTTAATTTTAATATATTATTTATGTAATCAGAAATGAATGTATATTTAATAAAGGGCTTTTCTTACATACCTTTAAAAAGTAAGCCAACTTTCATATAGGTTATTTTTATTCCTTTTTTGATTTCTCAATATATTTTTGTTATATTCACAAAAAAACCTCTTTTCAATGGTTTAATAAATTAACACTCAGAAACTATTTTTCTGAATAAACAGTTTCTCAATAATGTATAAATTTTATTGAGGTTTTATTTTTCTTAAAAATTTTCTGCCTGTCTTTTGCTCTTCAAACAAACACTCTTCACCTAATATGAATAAATTTTCTGCTAGGGCAATGAGGAGGTAAGACAAAAGGTAATTCAGTAACTACAAAACATTGTATTAGGAAAGGATATTCATGGAAACTCTTGAAAATAATCTCCTCGATCTCCAGCTAATGTCTAGTAATGATGGTAGGCTCAAAAGTGAAAGCACTCTCTCTAGGTGTTTTGTAATTTAAACATGTATTTTAGATATTTTGCCAAATTTCCATTGTAAGTTTCAAACAGACTAAATTGCTTGTTGCAAAAGTCTTCTATAGTGATACTGTTCTCCATACATTGAAACAATGTCAAACCCCAGGTTTTAAGGCTCTGCCTCAATAATCTGTTATTTCTGTGTTTTTTTTTCTGTTAACGTACTAGAAAATAATCTTGCTATTGCATATATGTCCATAAGGAAATAATAGTCATTTAAAAACAAACAAACAAACAAATAAACAAACAGCTTTATTGCTATATAATTCACATATTCCACAACTCAGCCATTTAAATTATTCAATAGTTTTTGGTAAATATCACATACTGAGTAAATTTTCACAATCAAATTTAGGGTATTTTCATCAACCCCTAAAGAAAGCCAGTATTCTTTAGCATTCACTCACTATTCTCGGCCCTCCTCCCTATTCCTTACTTCCCTCCCTAAGTAAACACGAAACTTTCTGTCTAGATAGATTTGCCTATTCTTGACATTTCATATAATTGGAAGAGGTAGTGGAGAGGACATGAGTGCTAGTTGACCCTTAAGCTGAATCTGGATAATAAGAGGCTCTTCAACAGTCCCAGACATGGAATATATGTTCTGCTTACCATTTTCACAGTAGAAACTGTTCCAAGGACAGACCTAGCTTTGAGAGATTAAGGCGTTTTTGAGACGACCTGGATGGCATATGTGACAACCCACTTAAGTCCTCGGTATAAACTTTTAAGATTTTGGCTTCTGTGTACGGCTATTTACTCCTTTTGTGGTTGCCTAAGAAAAGCCTCGCAAATTCCATTTCTTATTAAACCTGCCATCTACCAATCTGGAGTGATTAACTTTCCTTGGTCTCTGTTTGCTCTGTGTGTGTGGTGGGGGGCAGTTTGTAAACCAACAAATATGGGAACTTCGTGAATGGCTTTTTATACCTTGTATAATGTTTTCAAGGTTCATCCATTTTGTAACATGTATTAGTACTTCGTTCCTCCTTTATTGCTGAATAATATTTCATCTTACGGATATAACACATTTTATTCATTTATCATTTGATGGACATTTGGATTGTTTCCACTTTTGGGCTATCATGAATAATGTTGCTTTGAACATTAGTATAAAATTTTTATATAAATAGAAGTTTCATTTCTCTTGGGTAGATACCTAGTAGTGGAATTGGGTCAAATGGTAACTCTATGTTTAAAATATTAAAGAACTGCCAGGCTTTTTTCCAAAGAAGCTACATCATTTTATCTTGTCATCAACAAAATCTGAGGTTCCACTTTCTTCATATCTATATAACACTTGTTTTTGTCTTCTGTTTTTTTTTTATAGCCATTTTGGTGGATATAAAATGACATTTTTTTGTGATTTGATTTTCATATTTCTGGTGTCCATTATGTTTATGATCTTTTTGTGTATGTATTGGCCATTTGTTACCTTCTTTGAATAAATGTCTATTCAGATTTAGGTTTGTCAATTTTTAATAGAGTTATTTTTCCTTTTATTATTGACTGAAATAGTTTTATGTATAGTCTATTTACAGTCCTTTGTCATATGCATAATTTGCAAATATTTTTTTTATTATGTGGATTGTATTTTAGCTTTTTTGATAGTATTGTTCAATGCAAAATAAATTAATTTTTGTGAAGTCCAACTTACCTTCTTTTTTTCTTTGTTGATTTGTTATTTTGTTGTCAACTAAGAACCATGCCTAATCCAAGGACATCAAGTTTCACATTTCTGTTTTCTCCCAAGAATTTTCTGTTATCTCTTAAATTCAGGCCTTAGATCCATTTTGAGTGTGAAACAAAGCAATGATGTATATCTGAACTCTTGATGTTAATTCTTTTATGTTTATTTTTATTCTTATTCCAGTTCCATAGTTTCTTAATTACTATAGCTTTGTAGTAAGTTTTGAAATCAGCATGTACGAGTTGAGTAGAAGTGATGGAATGGATATTCTTGTCTTGTTTCTAGAATTATTCAGTCTTCAAGAATTCAGCCTTTTTCATTAAGTATGATATTAACTGTGGGATGTCTACATATGCACCTATGTATCTTTTATTCTTTGTTGGATATTATTTCATGATGGGATATTGGAATTTGTCAAAAGCTTTTTCTGTGACTATTGAGATGATTATTTTTTTAATTTTTATATTGATATGGTGTATTATACAAATTGAACTTTAGATATTAAATCAATTTTATATTCTTGAGATAAATTACACTTGACCATGTATAATCATTTTTATATATTACTGGATTCTATTTGCTAACATTTTATTGAGGATTTCTGTGTTTATTCATGATAGATATTGCTCTGTGGTTTTCTTGTGATGTCTATGTCTAGTTTTGGTTTTAGGGTAATGTTGTTCTCAAAGAATGAGTTGGAAAATCTTTTTTTCTCTTTTATTTTTCCGTAAGTATTTCTGAAGAACCAGTATTAATTCTTCTTAAATGTTTCATAGAATTCACCAGTGAAACTGTCTGGGCCTGAGATTTTCTTTGTGAGAAGTTTTAAAATCATGAATTTAATCATTTTGTGTGTTATAGGTCTATTCAGACTTTTTATTCTTGTTTTTGTACTTTGTGTCTTTCTAGGCATTTGTCTCTTTCATCTAAGTTACCAAACTTGTTTTTATGTGACCAGCATTGGTGACATCCCCACCTTCATTCCTGACTTTAGTAATTTGAGTCTTTTTTTCCTCTCTCTCTCTCTTATTTTACCCTAACTAAAAGTTTTTTCAGTTTTATCTTTTTAAAGACCTGACATTTGATTTTATTTATTTTCTCACTTGTTTTTATAATTTTTTTATCATTAATTTTTCTTCTAATTTTATTATTTCCCTCCTTCTGCTTGCTGGAAGTTTAGTCAACTCTTTTTTCCCCAGTGTTTTAAGGTAAAAGGCTTGACTATTATTATTATTTTTAACTTAAATATCTAATTGGCTGTACTAAATGATTGGTGAATTGGACAGCATTCCATCTGGCAACTAGAAGGGTGTTCCTAATACTAAGTTTTTGATTTTACATATTTCTCCTTTTAAAAAAAAATAGGCATTTGCACTTTTAATTTTCCTTTTCTACATGATTTCTGCTGTATCCCATAATTTTTGGAATGCCATGTCTTCATTTCATTCTTCCCAAAGTATTTTATAATTCTTCTAGTGATTTATCCTCTGACCCATTGGTTATTTAGAGGCATTTCTTATTTTCCACATATTTGTGAATTTCTTAAATTTATTTCTGCTCTTGATTCCTTATTTCATTCCACTGAAGTCAAATATCATATTTTGTGTGATTTTAATCTTTTTAAATGTATCAAGATTTCTTTTCTTTTAAGGCCAGCTTATAGTCTCTACTGAAAAATATTTGATGTGCCCTTGAGAATAATTTGTATTTTGTTTTTTCGAGGTAGAGTATTCTATAAATGTTGGTCAGTCTAGATGATTTATAAGATTGTTCAAGTCTGTTATTTCCTTTTTGATCTTCCTCCCAGTTCTATTCTTTTTTGAAAACGGAACAGTAGCCTTCAATTATTATTATTAATCTATTTTTCTTTTAATTTTGTCAGTTTTTCTTTATGTATTTTCAAATTCTTGTTAGGTGTGTATTATGTTTATAATTATTATGTTTTCCTGATAGATTTTCACTTTATCATTAAAATTTATCCCTCTTAATCTTTAGTAACACTTTAAGTCTATTTTGTCTAATATTAGTATATATAACCATACCAGATTTCTTTTGGTTGCATTTGCATAATATATATATTTTACATCTCTTTACTTTCAACCTGATTTCATCTTTGAATCTAAAGTACATCTCCTGTGGATAGCATATATATAGAGATCTTGTTTTTCTCCAATTTGACAATCTCTGACTTTTGATTGGGTTTCTAATCCAACCACATTTACTACTATTATGATATAGTTGGATTTATGTCTCCCAATTTACTTTTACTTTCAGTAGATCTCATGTCTTTTTATATTTCTCTATTCTTTTTTTATTCCTCTATTCTGCCTTTGTATCAAGTAAATACTTTCGTGTTTAATTTTAATTTATTTCTTTCTCTAAATTTGTTTAACATAGTTTTCTTTATGCTTTTTGAGTTATTTTCTTTGTGCTTGCTCTACCATATACAATTTCCATTGGAGAATATACTACCATTTATATTAATTCCAGTGAAATAAAGAAAATTACTTTTAGGTAGCACTATTCTTTCTTCCTTATTTTTGTATTATTACTGTTGTATATTTTACATGTATACATGTTCCAAAACCAACAATCTGTTATTATAATAATTACTTTATTTACTTTTTTGTTTTTAAAGAAATTTGAAAAAAAGGAGAACTTAAAGTATTTATAGAGTTGGTTATATTAACCTTTTTTTTTTTCCATTTCTGGCTTTCTTTGTTTATATTTAAGTTATTATCTAATGTCATTTTCTTACTCCAATGCATCTGAGCTCTGTCTGACCTCCTTTGTGCTGTTATGATCAAATATATTATATTTCAAAATGTTATAACCCCAACAATACAATTATATTTATATTGTTTTACAAAATTGCTTTTTAAATTACTTCAAAGAAGAAAGGCAAAGAAATCTGTACTTACATAATTTAATAATTCCATGATAATTTTTACCTGTTTGTGTGTGCCTGTGTATTTTTGTGTTTGTAACCAGTGTGTGTTCTATTTCCTACCTGGGTCATTTGCTTTCATTCTTGAAAACTTTCCTTAGTACTTATTGTCTGCTAGGCATGTCTGCTAGAGATGAATTCTTGCAGTTATTATTGTAGAAAGCATTTTGTCATCATCATGAAACATCTTTGCTGGATATGAGATTGTTTTTTTAGTTATTTATTTATTTAGCACTTTGAATAAGCTTTTCCACTGTATACTGACCTTCATGTTCCTGATGGAGGTCCCTTGTACCTGACAAGTCCCTTTTCTCTCATTGCTTTCAAGATTTTCTTCTTGTATTTGGCTTTCCATCTTTTTAATATAACCTATCTGGTTGTGATTTACTTCATATTTACTATCTTTTGAGTTTATTTAGCTTCTTAGATGCATAAATGAAAGATTGTCCTCAAATTTGTGAAGCTTATACCCAGTATTTCTTTGAATATTTTCTACTCTTTACTCACTCTCCTTTAGTTCCTGTATTATCATTACACATATGTTGGTGCACATAATGATGTCCCATATTTCTCGATGGGCCTGTTCATTGTTCTTTATTTTTTCTGTCTGTTCTTTGGATTGCAAAATCTCTACTGATCTAAGTTTTTTGGGTTTTTTTCTTCTGTCAACTTAAATTTGCCATTGAGCCTTTCTAGTGAAATTTTGATTTCAGTTATTATACTTTTGAAGTTCAAACTTTCCATTTTATAATTTTATAATTTAATTTCTATTCATTATATAATCTATTGATATTCCTTTTTAGTGAGGCATTCTTATGATACCTTTGTTTACTTTGTTAAGCACGGTTTTCTATATTTCTCTGAATATATTTTTAGTGGCTAATTTCATGTCTCTGTTATAACCAAGATCTGGGCTCTCTCCTAGGCAATTTTTTATTGCCTGTGTTTTTTCTCTATATATGGGTCACGTTTTCCTGATTCTTTACGTGGATCATAATTTTCAATTGAGTACCAGATAATAAATTTATGGGATCCTCTACTCCCCATCAGAGCTTGTTCTTTGCTTGTTGTTTATAGATTTTGCTTGACTATTTTCATGAGATCTGTTTCCTCCATAGCTTAAAGACTCTGACATCACTCCTCAGCAATGGAATGGTGCCCAGGCATGGTTGCACTTTGCTGATAGTTCTTCAGCAGGGTTCTCTTTGACTGTCTCTTGTTTTGATCACTCTATTAAACCAGCTGCCTCTGTTGGCATCATACCCAGCTGTTAGGCTCTGCTAATTGCTGTCTGTTACAATATTGTTTCAACAGTGCCCTGGGGCATAAATTGCTCCACAGTCTGACCCAATTAAATTCAAGCCTTTTTGCAAGCTTTTAAGGTCAGTCTGAGATTGGTTATGACTCCAGGAAGACTTTTTACCTGTCCTTTCTCTTGTTCTCTCTAGGAAAGTAGCTAGCCTATTGTTTACCAGTTCCTCTTAATTGCCATGATCTCCATTTTTAAAAAAATTTATTTATTTATTTAAAAAAATTTTTTATGGTGACATTGGTTAATGAAATTCAGAAAGTTTCAGGTATACAATTTAACAGTAAGAAATTTATATATAAATATATATATATATATACACATACATATATATATGTGTATGTATGTATATATATGTATGTATATGTGTGTGTGTGTGTGTGTGTATATATATATATATATATATATATATATATATATATATATATATTTAAATTGCATTGTGTGTTCACCTCCCACAGTTAGTTTTATTTCTATGACAACATATTTGATCCCTTTTACCTCATCTACATCCATTGTTTTTTAGAGTACTTTTGGGCTTTAGCTTTCTTATACATTGTTTCAAATAAAGTCAGTTCTTTCGGGAGAGCTCTAGAGGTCTCTGTATTTATGGCCTACCTCTTTCCCTAGGCAAAATCCCTGAGCACTACTCCAGAGCTGGTTGTAGGTCAGTGATCTACTTTTCCCATGAAATTATTCATGGGGAAGAGGTCTTAGCCTTAGGTCTTTTTGGCATGAACTTCTATAATTTTAGCATATGCCAAATTGCCTGTTAACTCTGGCTCTATCATTGATCATGCCAGGTCGGTTTGTCTCTGCTCAGCACTGGATGACAAGTTTACTGTGTCATTAACGGATAGGAGGAAAGATCATTTAATCAACTAAATTATCTAAGAGAATCTGAGATGGGTAGGCCTTTGGATGTATCCAGATTTTCCTTTTTGAGTGGGGGCGTTTATCCATTCCACAACTGAAGTTGAGTGTTAGTACATAAGAATTGTTCAGTGGAATTTTGGGGTCATGAGAAATAAGAGATCATGATGATACAGAGAGAAAGTAGAAGGGGTAACAGTATGTCTAAGAGAGTACATGGACTTGGGGAAGCTTAGTATGACTAGAACATAAACTGGGAAGCAAAATGTAGCAAGATAATTGGTTGTAGATTTGGGAAGGACTAAAGCATTAAGGCAATTTATGTCAGGCTTAGCAGTCTCACTTAAATAGAAAAATGACATCATGCCTTAGTTACAAGAAGAGTTGGATGGTGGTCCATTTTTAAAAACCTTTTTCTTATGAGTCACCCTTTGGTTTTATCTGAATTGAACTTCTCTGTTCTCCAAGAAAGATTCTTAGTCAGGACTTGTATGAAGTGGAATATAGTATTTCTGAGAGTGATGAAAAGTATTTAAAGCAGAGCTGGAGGGCATGAATGGATCCCAAGACATCTTTTATTCCCCCGGCATCATAAAAATGGGTGAATTATTATGAAAACGTGGAGAATTTGATATCTAAATCATAAATAGAACTGCATAACTAGAACCTATTCGAGAAATGACATTGTCAAAACAGCTACAGCTCTATTATGCTGCTCACTTTAGCCAGGTCACACACACAATTGGATTAGTAACAGTTTTAGGCTAGCTGAGTTAAAATTGGATAGAACCAAAACAGGTTTATAAGGCTTTTGGTCTTTTGGGTATAACAGAAAACCACCCTGGAGACAAAATGATATCCACAGCTTATATTCCATGGGGCCGTTCATTGTCAGACTAAAGGGATTTGGAAAATTGTTTATTCATTTTTAATTTTGTGAATTGTTCCCTGGGCCCTTAACTCTCACAGTTGTATTTACATAATTACAATTGCAACACAGTTATTTCTGATCATTGTAAGCAAGTGAAAGATATTTTCTGCCTGTGCCCATGTCAAGCATGTAATTGAGGCTCACTCTGTTGATCTATCTTGACTTATTTGGAACTGAAGGATGGCAGTGGTTGTCACTCCTTCTCATGTTCCCTCTTTTAAATAGATAGAGCCTGGCACAGAGTCTGTCACATAAAAAGACTCAGAAGTTATTTTTTAATCATTTGACTCTTTGTCCCCATTCTATAGCTGCTATGTTCTTTGAAAGGGTAAACTTATGATAAATGAAGAATTTCCCAGTTCTTTCTTTTCTCTCTCATTTCCTTTGAGTTGGTAGTCACCTCTAGAGACCAGGTGACATGCTTTATTCCACACTGCCCATCAGATAAATGTATATTTTTTAATAAATGGAGAGGTGAATAGATTCTTTAAGAAAGAATTGAGAAACATAGAAAATTAAGAATTTCTTTCTGTAAAGAAGGATATCTAAGAAATAGTATGGATACACCAAAATTAGAGAAAATTAGATAAAACAGTGCCTCTATGGGAAGAAAGCAATTTCTATGTTTTCTTTTAGATTATGAAAAGTTTAAAACTTTAAAACGTACCCTTTATTACAAAAATAATTTTAGAGTATAGAAGGTACCAAGAACAAAATTAAATTATGTATGTTTTCATTTTTTCATCATAACTTTTGTTAACTTGAGGTACATTTTACTCTTTCCTCTATATGATTTTTAAAAAGTTATGCCTTTTTTTCCTCTTAACATTATAATTTATGTACTTTCATATTATGAAATAGTCTTTAAAATGTTTTTATTTCTTTATTAGACATTTAGATTGTTTATATTTTTTCTGCACTAAATAACGACATAATGATCTTTATGTATTTATATATGTATTTTGATTATTATTTCCTATGACATTAAAATAAAATGATGCAATCACAAGATTTGAAGTAAACTAAGGATGCCAGATACCTAGCATCCATATTACCTTAAATTATGAAAATTGATCATGACCTTTTTTTTTTATTGAGCCTGGTCAAGACCTCAAAATACTTCATATTTTCAATCTATTGATATATTTGTGTTCAAAACAGTCCTATAGTTTGAAATCTTTTTTCATCTGAAAACTTATTTCTGATTTGATCCAATTCAATTTCACTTCTCAAATTCTTACCTGCAATTACTAGACAGTCTATTAGTATGATTTTTGTACTAGATTTTTCACTCAGTCTTATCTCCCTCAGATTTTTTTTTTCCATTCCATGGATGTGTTGTTATACTTCCAGAATAGCCTTCTTTTTCACATCAATTCTATCTTGTTCATGAACTTGCAGTATACTTCTTTGCAAGTAGAATTAAATAAGAGCTCTTGATTGTAATATTTTAGGCACTGGTAGAAGAAGTTTTTTTTTTTTTTTAATTCTAATGTTTTTAGGAAAGTTAGATAAAGAGATGAGCACAGGTCAGGTGTAGTGAAGTATTTTTGGCATTTGTTACTCAGTTTTCTTCTCCTACCACAAAGTAAACTATACTTTCCATTCAAAAAAAAAAAAAAAAATTAAGTGTCTTTGGCTAGCTAAGAACAGAAAAGCTCTAGCAGCAGGAAATCTAATGACAAGCCAGGTTTGGGTTTCACATCAGGAGAGAGACTGTGTATTTATTCACAATGGTTGCATTAAATAAAGTCAGTGCTTTGGTCTCAAAATTCAGTTTCCTGGATGGTACTGGCCAGTGTCACAACTTTATCACTGTTGTTATGTAGTAGTGCTTTAACCATCTAAATATAATAACATCTTTTAAAGGACATCACTAGTGAGTTACAATGCTATTTCATTTTGCTTCATATCTGACATTCACATTTGATGGCACCACACATATTTATGACCTGTGTTTTCATACAGAGCAGTGCTCTAACTAAAACCAGACTTTTAATGGTAGTGCTCTGAGTATAAATTAGAAAATGCTTGTATAATTAGGTTTAGTAGAGTGTGATAAGAGTAGAGACATTTATGTAGTAATCAAAGGTGCAGTGTCAGAAAATTAAGCAAATCTGTGTTTCTGCAGAAAAATTGAAGAGGATTTCTTGGGTTTATGGCACATTATTATAAAAAGCTTGAAGGCAAAGTTCCCTTATGTTCGACCTTTATCTGCACATCAAAATGCAGTTGTTGTCATTTGCAGTGCTATATGGGCTTCAAACTATACTGCAAAGATCAGTACATCCTTTTAATGTCATCATTATTAGCTCATGTACTCTTGGAATCTTCTGTTTAAAGTTCTGGTAGTCTTAGCTGTTCAATTAGCCGATGCCATACTCTAAAGTTCCCATGTTGCTGAATATATGCAGGATAATTAGATCAGCTTTCTGAGGTTATTTTTACTCTTTTCCAAAGAGTTGAGAATGTAATAAATTTGCTTCATGCTGTTATTTATGGGAAAAACAACTTGTATTTGATGATAGTTTACTCTGATGGTATTTGGAGAAAATTGGCAAAGTTTTGCCTTTTTTTTTTTTTAAATCAATGAGCTTCTGTTTTTGGCACTTTACTTTTAAAAAAGCACCATGCCTGCTGCTGTACATAATAAATTCATCACACCATGATCCAATGCCAAGTCAAGTTACGAAAAAATAGCCTAGGCTTTGTGTCTGGGCTATGTTATCTGGAAATGATGGACTTCTGAATCTTAAACCTGAAGTTTCATTTTAAGAACGGTGAAAGCCATATGGCCTAAAAAGCCTAAAGAAATGGATAGAGAAGTACATCTGGCTATTTTGGCGTTTATCACCACATTCTGGTTTGAGTTATTGTGGAAACGTGAATAGATCTTCTGGAGTGAAGGAGTGATTTGGTGTTTCAAGCTAGGTTTATAGGCTGTCGTTTTAGTTTTGGATGATGGTTACTATCAAAGTTGAATTGTTTCAGTAGTTCAACCATCAGAAAGTGGGTGCCTATTAAGTATTAGAAATTATATGTAGGTGCTATGGAATGCAATTCACTGGACTGTAGAAGCTTGTAGGATAGTGGGCAAAGCAGTTACATAAATGCAATACCATGTGATAAGCACTATGTGCCATAGAGAGAGAGAGTATGAGCTGGAAGAAGTGTGTGTTTGAAAATCAGAGTAGCATTTAGGTTGGACTCTGCTGCTTCTACTCTAGGAATGAGGTGTAAGGGTCTGTCTGCACTGCTAACCAGAACATTGTCCCTTCTGTGGGCTTGCAGGGCCTCTCAAATTCATAATGGCCAGCCAGGGTCCCTTACTAAGGAACGTGTTTCAAAGGGTAAGGTAGTGCCTGTTCCAGAAGTTACCCTCTCTTCTCAAAATAACATGTCTTTTTAAAGAAGTTATAGTTATATGCCAAATATATATTTAATTTAACCTTGGCATCTTAGTGGTTAAACAAATGATCTTGAGAATGAATTACTAAGATTGATACATAGAAAAAATTTGTGTCTAGTATGCAAGACACATTACGTGTTACAGCACATTTGTGTATGCTCTTTGATTTGTCTGTCAAACTCTCAAACTTCAAATGACACCTACTCAGGTGTCACCTTTTTTGAAACTTTTCTTACTGTTACTTTAAATAAGAGATAAATGTATCTAATCTATTGCTACTATCTTGACATATCACATTATATTTTGGGTTTATCACTTACTAGCTGTATGATTATGGACTAATAAGTTTACTTCTCTTTCCTCAATTTCCTTATTTGTAAAATAGAAATAATAACCCCTAACTTGTAACTCTTCTCTAAAGATTATTTTGAACTTTGCATGCAAAGTGTCTGGCACAGTATCTGACACATAGCGATTCATAATTGTTACTGTGTTGGCTCTTCTAGAGTCTGTGCACTTCTTGATGTCAGGAATGGCACCTTGCATATAATAGTATCTCTATAAATCTTGGCTTAACTTAATAATGTCTCAATCCTTCTAGATGTCAATATCTTTTAGGTAAAAAAAAAAAATGGTGGTAAATCTACCAGAAGAAGAATCCTTTTTAACTTATAGAAATTCCTTAGCTTAGAAGATTCATAAACAATGATATTAAAGTAGCAGGTGTTTTTAATTTTATTCCAGGGCAGTGGAAGTCTTAAAAACACATATCATGTCCTCAAGTACACATCTATTTAATATTCTGAAGGTGGAGGTATTACAAGAATGGATAAAAGCATTGTTTAATAACGCTTGCAGAGAGAATAGGCAAAAGAAGTGTTTCATAAATTATGTAGCTTATACAAGGGCAGAAAGATAGCACAGAAAAGAGTATACATTATAGGCCACATCAATGAGAAAAAAAGTTCAGTTTTGAATGAGGATTCAGTTTGAATTCCATCCCCACTGCACAGCTGATCTGGACAAGTCATTTACTTGAAGGTTCAAGGTTGCCATCAAGTGAAATAAGGTTAATACTTTCTACTCTAGCAATTAGCATGGAAATTAAACATTATATATAAAAGTATATTACACAATTCTTTCTTGAAAGTGGAGATTTTGATGACTGTTAGCAAGTTTTCCTAAAGGCAGTGGTTCTCAACTTTGGCTGCATATTAGAATCTTCTAGGGAAATTCAGAAATCCAGTGCCCTCCTGTGGCTTTGACTGGTGTTTGATGTTTGGGTCCTTCTAAAATTCTGGTTGTAACTCATAAATGCAGTAACACACACTATCTATAGTGATCTTTGCCTCTGCCTCTGACATGGTCATGCCTTCTGTGAGCTCCCCTATCAGAAATTCTGTAAATTCTCATGCCTAACTTTAGAGATATGCATGAAAGTCTGTGTCCTGCTTATTGCACACAGGGACCAGGAGAATCAAGGTCAGACCACTCATCTGCCTGTGTTGCACTGCTTTGTTTGCTTAGATATACTGTTTTCCAGGCTTGGGTAGAGGTACTGTCCTCCTAGAGTTCCTAGTGGGAAACAGCTGAAGTCCTCGCTCAGCATTTTCCCCTGAAACCTCCCAAACATATAGGTTAGCACAATGGCCTGACCATCTACTTCCCTTTCTCTTTGTATTCTTTATCTGTCTCCAGCCCTTTAGTTCTGTCTGGATGATGTTATCACTCATTGGTAAAATTCCATCATCAATTGGATATTCACCTTGACTATACTAAAGGGAGTAGGAAAGAGCTATAAACTGAATATTTGTGTCCCCTCAAAATGCATATGTTAAAGCTTATTCCCTGAATGTGATGGTATTTGATGGACCCTTTGACAGCGATTAGGTCATGAGGGCAGAGCCTTTATGAATGAGATTAATGCCCTTATAAAAGAGACCACAGAGAGCTCTCTTACCTCTTCCATGATATGAGGATGCAGTGAAAAAATGGAGGTTTATGAACTAGAAAATAGACTCTCATCACACACCAAATCTGCTGGCAACTTGGTCTTGAACTTTCTAGTCTTCAGAACTGTCAGAAATAAATGTCTGATGTTTGTGAACCACTAGACTGTATTTTATTACAATGGTCCAAATGGACTAAGACACAAAATAATTTAGAAAATCTTTTCTTTTTCAACAAAGATTGATTTTCAAATCTTTTTTTACAGCTTTAGTGAAATATAATAGATGCTTAGTTGCTCATATTTACAGTGTACAATTCAATGAGTTTTTCAATTATAGTTAGTATACAATAATATATTAGTTTCAGTTATAAAGCATAATGATTAGAGATCTGTATAATTCACAAAGTGATTACACCAATAAGCCTAGGACCCCTCTGTCCCCTTGCATATTTACTACAATACTACTGACTATATTACTTATGGTATACTTTATATCTCCATGTCTATTTTTTAACTATCCATTTGTACTTATTAATCTCTTTGCACTTTTTCACCCCCCAACCCTCCTCCCATTCAGTAACCCAAAAATATTGCTGTATTTGAGTTTGTTTCTGTTATTGTCGATTTTGTTCTTTAGATTCTACATCTAAATGAAATCATATGGCATTCCTCTTTATCTGACTTACTCCATTGAGCATAATACCCTCTAGGTCTTTTTTTTATCTCTTAACTTTTATTCTGTGTGTCTTGTAATCTGAAGTGAGTCTCTTGTAGGCAGTGTATGTAGGGCCTTTTTTCTAATCCATTCAGCCAAACTATGTATTGACTGGAGCACTTAATTCTTTTTCATTTGAGTACTTGTTGGTAGGTATGTAGTTATTGCCATTCTTTATTCATATTTTGATACATATTTTTTCTTCTTCTTAAAGAAATCCCTCCAACATTTGCTGTAATACTGCTTTGGTGGTGATGAACTCATTTAGCTTTTTCTTGTCTGGGAAGCTCTTTATCTGTCCTTAGACTCTGAATGATAGCTTTGCTGGACAAAGTAACTTTGGTTGTAGATTCTGGGTTTGTATCACTTAAATATGTTGTACTTCTGTTCTGCAAAGTTTCTTTTGAGAAATCAGCTGCCAGTCTTATGGGTGCTCCCTTGCAGGTAACTGCTTTTCTCTTGCTGCTTTTAAGATCTTTTCTTTGTATTTAATCTTTGTCAATTTAATTATGATGTGTCTTGGTGTGGGACTCTTTGGAATCATCATTTGTGGGACTATCTGAGCTTGCTAGGGTTGTCTGTCTATTTCCTTCATCAGGTTGGGAAAGTTTTCCATCATTATTTCTTCAAATAGGTTTTCCACTTTTTGCTCTCTCTCTTCTCCTCCTGGTACTTCTATAATGCAAATATTGTTAAGTTTGATGTTATCCCATAGGCTCCTTAAATTATCTTCATTTAGGGGGTTCTTTTTTCTTGTTGTTCTTATTGGGTGTCCTCCACTACCCCATTCTCTATCTCAGTGATTCAATTCTCCGCTTCATCCACTCTGTTGATTCCTTCTACTATACTCTTTCATCTCAGGTTTTATAGTCTTCATTTCTGACTGGTTCCCTCTTATAATTTCCATCTCCATTTTTATGTTTTTTTTTTATCTCTTTGTTAAAGTTCTGAGTTCATCTATTCTTCTTTTATGTTTATTGATCATCCTTATAAGCAGTGTTTTTAATTCTGCATCTGGTGGATTTCTTGACTCTATTTTTCCAAAAGCTCTGTTGTGTTTTTTCATATGGGACATACTTTTTTGTCTCCCCATCTTGGCTGCCTTTCTGTGTTTATCTCTATGTACTTAGTAAAGCTCCCGAGTCTCCCAGACTTATTAGCATGGCTTTGTGTAGTTGGTCTCCAGAGATGTGTCCAGCTACAAGCCAAGTTTAGTCTCAGCCTGTGCCCCTCTGTGGCCACCTGTGAAGATTCAGTAAGCAATCCTCAGGTGGCTGATAGTCAGGCTGTGCTTATAGTTGCCACAAGAAGCCACGCGAGAAACCCAGGCCAGGTGCCACCAGTGCAGGATTTGGAGCTGCTCAGCAAGGGGCACAGTGCACTCCAAGGACACAATGGGGTATGGCTTGGGTAGGACTGAAAGTTGGGAGGGACAGAGTTTCAGGGAATCCTCTGGGCAGGCCGCACCTCTGTTATTTAGTTTGATGACATCTCAGCTATGGCAGTACCTGCTTCCAAATGCGGGAGCGGGGAGGGCTCAGCAGAGGAACAACGGATACCTCCAGCACTTCTGCTACAGAGAAAACTTTGCCTCCAGCCCTTGCCATGAAGCCAGAAAACTCAGTGTCCCTCCATATTTCCCTAGTGCCTCCTTGAGCAGCCGACCCAGTGCTGGAGCTCAGAGTGAGTGAGTTCATCACTGCAAAATTCGGTCTCGGTTGCAGTCCCAGTTGCGGTCCCAGTTGCAGCCCCTTAAAGAAGAGTGTCTGCACCTGCTGATGCAGCTTCAGCAGCTTCTGTCTTGCTCAGCTGCATTGGACTGAGCAGCCACGCATTTCTGCACCCTCCTGCCACTTCAGGGTGAGTTTTTATTTTTCTTCCTAGTTGTTTTGCCTCTGCTTATCCAGACCCCAGACAACTGCTTGTTTTTTGTTTTGTTTTGTTTTGTTTTGTTTTGTTTTGTTTTGTTTTGTTTTGTTTTGTTTTGTTTTGCATTGTGGTTTAATCACAACTCTGGTGTGGTCGCAAGAGGAGATGTACAAAAGCCTCTACTCTCTACACCATCTTGCCTGGACCCCTCAAACTTCTTTTTAATTCTTATTTTTGGAGTCCAATGATGAGCCTCAGAACACTCTTTTACATTTCTACTTTAATAACCAGCTGTTGTTCTGTATGTTTTAAAATGGCGTTGCAGGGCTGGCCAGCAAAGCACCCATTTTCTCATGAGTACTTCTGCATCCCAGACACACTGGTTGTCAGCATTTTATTTTTTCTTTGCCACAGAGTTTTGGAAAAAAACATTCAAAAGCTTGTAGAAGAGAAATACCCACCTATCTTAGCCCCCATTAAAAATACCTCTTTCTATTATCGTTGCTTTCCTATTATCTTTATTTTGCAGCCTTGTTTTAAGTTAAATATAATCAAAATGATGTATTAAACCATACATTCTAGAAGTCTTATTCCGAGTTCTTTATTACTAGTATAATACCTGAATATTATACTAGTAATGTTACTAGAATATTACCAGTGCCAGTGTCTATTCACTTTAAAAGACTTTTATAATACTAGTACCTAAGAATGAAAATTTCCAAGCTCTGTTTTTCTTTATAATGAGAGTGGTATTTTATAAATCATTGTATAATCTGCTGATAATTATAATTCTCTCTAAAGAAATTCTCTATAGAAAAATCTTCTTACTACATGTCTATGTTATTAGTAATTTGTCCTCTTTTTAATTAATTAATATTTTCACAGTTTTTAAAAATTGCAGTTACCTTGGTTGATAACATAAATTTCAGGTGTACAACATTATAATTCAACATCTGTATACACTACAGCTTACTTACCAATAAAGGTCTAGTTTCCATTCACCAACATACAATTAACCTCCTTTGCTCATTTCACCCTCCTCTTTATTCTCTTTCTTTCCGGTAACCATCAATCTGTTGTCTGTATCTGTGAGTTTGTTTTTATTTTGCTTTGTTTGTATTTTTTTCACATGTGAGTGAAATCATACAGTATTTGTCTTTCTCCATTTGATTTATTTCACTTAGTATAATACACTCAGGGTCTATTATGTTGTTGCAAATGGAAGGATTTCATCTTTTTTATGACTTAGTAGTATTCCATTGTGTGTGTGTGTGTGTGTGTGTGTGTGTGTGTGTGTGTATCTCATTTTATTTATTCATCTGTCAATGGACACTTAGTCTGTTTTCATTTCTTGGCTATTGTAAATAATGATGTTATGAACATAAGTACACATACATATTATCAAATTAATGTTTTAGTATTCTTCTAATAAATACCCAGAAGTAGAATAGCTAGATCATATATGGTAGTTCTATTCTTAATTTTTCAAGGAACCTCCAAATTGTTTTCCATAATGGCTGCAGAAAGGTACAGTTCAAACAGAATACAGTTCTCTTTTCTCCACATCCTCTCCAACACTTGTCATTTCTTGTCTTTCTCATAATAGCCATTCTAATAGGTGTGAGGTGATATCTCATTATGATTTTGATTTACATTGCCCTGATAATTAGTGATGTTGAACATCTTTTCATGTTATTTTGCCTACTTAGTTCCAAACATTAAAAAAAAAAAAAAACATGGCAAGATACTCTTGAAGGTAAAATAAGTAGAGATCCCCATAAGTTTGATGTGTTTTCTCATTTCCACCCCAGTCATTCCACAGAAAGATTTACTATAAATCTGGAAAAGGAAAATTCTGGCTTGCCAAACAGCCCATATATGAAAAACTCTGGTCATACTCCACTTTGTCAATGTGGTAGAGATTCTCAGTCCTCACTGAAAGTGGTGTTCTCTTCTTCCTGGACTCATAACTGAACTATATTTCCCACACCCTTGTAAGGCATGAGGCACATAACAGAGGCATGGCCAATTGAATGTGGATTATTTCCAGACACAGCTCATAGTGCACGCCTTCTATTCTTTCCCACTGCTAATAAAATGGAGAATACTTTGAAGATCTAAGGGGAACAAACCACAGAGTAGAAGGAGCCTTTAGGATACTCTTCTGCTTCAATTTCCCTAGCTAAAGGAGCTGGGTTGGGGTAGTAAAAGAATTGTGAAAGTATTCTTTGTGGATATGGGCAATTTACAAACTTTTCAGCATTTCTACTTCACTATTACATGAACTTATGAGGGCTAATAGATATTACTTATTTCTTCATCCATATGCTATGCATCTCAAGATACTGAGTGTGTGTGTGTGTGTGTGTGTGTGTGTGTGTGTGTGTGTGTATATATATATATATATATATATATATATTAGTTTTTTTTTAATGGCATAACAGAGGAATCAGTTGTTAGGGTAAATGTCTTGAGTCTCAACATCGCAAATCATTTAGTCATTTTTTTAAATTCCCATTTTAGAATACTTAGAAATATTTATGCTCGCCATTGTTTCTGCCTGTATCACATGTTCCAAACTGCATTTTCCTTTCTCCCTTTCTTCTTCCTTTATCTTTCCTTTTTTTTTTCTTTTCTTTTTTTCTTGTCTCTCCCCTCACCTCTGCATTACTCATGATATTTCTGTGAATATGTATGTGTACATCTACTGGATACATTTTAAAGGTAGAATTTTTAGATAAAATTGGCCTCCAAAACCACTGGGCAGTCTTATACTCCAGTGCCTTGTGTGATCCTAATAACTACTCTAGTAATTATTTCCTAGGCTGCTCATTGGGCTCTATTCTGAAGGCAGATGTAGGTGTTAGCAACACTGAAATCTTGGAACTAATAAAACTATTCAGATGTGGACTGAATGTTTGTGTTCCTCCAAGTTTATATTTTAAAATCCTAACTCTCAGTGTGATGATATTTGACAATGGGGACTTTGGGAGGAAATTAGGTTTAGATGAGATCAAGAGGGTGGAGTTTCCATTCTATGATTAGTGCCCTTAGAAGAAAAGGAAGAGACCAGAGATCTCTCTCTGCCATGTGAGGGTACACAAAGGAGGTAGCCTCCTGCAAACCTGAAAGAGGGCTGTCGTCAAACATCAAACCTGCCAGCACCTTGATCTTAGACTTGCCAGCCTTCAGAACTGTGAGAAATAGATGTTTTGTTATTTAAGGATTAAGCCATCAAGTCTATGGTATTTTGTTACAGCATAGCCTGATCTATGACACATTCCATTGTCTTTTAGTTATTTTTTTTTTTTACCACTGATCTCATTTCTTCTTTTACTTCCCTTTGCCTGTAATTGGAGTTATTTTAGCATCTTCCTAGTGGAACTCAGTTTTTGGTGTGATGTCTTTCATCTATGTTAAGGTAAAGGTTTGTTATCTCTTGGGATTTTTTTTTCTATTTTATATGTGACAAACCATGCCAAAACTCACTGACTTAAAACAACTATTTATTATTTATTTCAAGATTAGAGTTAGAAGGGTACAGTTCTCATGAGCTGATTTGGGCTAGGATTACTTATGCATCTGGAGTTAGCTGCTTCATCATTGAGAGCTGGCTGGTCTAAGATAGCTCATTTGAGACTGTCTTTGCTCATATCTTCTTTCATTCTTCAGAAGCTAGTCCAGAAGACAGAATCCTAAGGGCAATAGCAGAAGTGCATAAAACCTGTTGAGGACCAGGCTTTATATGACGTTCTTTTCGCTACATTAGATTAGTCAGAGCACGTTGTATAGCTAGCCCCAAATCAAGAAGTGCAGAAGTATGTGGCAATTTTTGATAAGAGGAGCTTCAAAAAAAGGAGTGCAGTTTGCAGTCAGTCTACTTTAGAATTCATCTATTTTATAACATCCAGAGACATCTCAGTGATCCCGTCTGCCTCCTAACTATATCTTACAAAGTAATGTATGTGTGTGTGAGAAACCCAGTCACCTCCACATTTAATTTTTTTAAACACTAAGAGTAAAATTGCCTCTCACTTTATTACTCTTCTGCATAGTTATATAATGCTATTTCAAAGGTAAATTTTCTAGTTGTCAACATTTTTGTTGGAAATTCGAAGTCGTGATTATCCTTCATATTTTCTTTTTCTTAGAAAGTTATAGATTCTTCTCTTTTTCTTTGGTGTTATGGAATCTGTGATAGTTTTCCTTCTTTTACGTCTTTTAAAATTTATTGTTTTGGACATTAATGGGTTCTTATAATTTGGAGTCTCATAGCTTAACATTCTAGGAGATATTCTTGTATTGTTTTAGCAATTTCCTCTCTATTGTTTTTCATGATACCTTATACTAAAGGTCATGTTGATCCTTTATGATGTTTTTCTCTTCTTCATATTTTTGTTTTGTATTCTACTTAGTTATATCTTCTAATTATGTTTTAGTCAAAAAATTGGCTATTATATTCTTAATTTCCACAAGCTTTCTTTTTTCTAACTGTCTCTTCCTTATAGCATTCTTTTTAAAAGAATACATCATCTTCATTCTATGAGAGTAACTAATAATTTAATAATGTTTTTTCTTTTTTCTGTTTCCTTTGAGCCATTTTGTCATGTTTTGACTTCTTTTATGTTGTGTAGCTTTCTTTGAACATAAACATAAGATATATTTTAACCTTTGGTTTCATTCTTTTATACTTAAGAATGAAATAATAAAATGTTTATTGGAATTTCTGTACTTAGTAAGGTTGGTGGCTTGGTGGAAGTCATTATATGTAAGAGAGCCACTCCAAACCTTGTAGCATAAACCATCATTTTATTATGTGTACAGGTTTTATAGGTCATTAAAGCAGAAAAGCTACACACACACACACATACACACACACGTGTGCATGCATGCGCATACACACACACACATGCATATGTTCTACCTGGGATTATAGACCTGACTGATAGCATACTGGAGATGATGGAAAAGGAAACTGATGCTGCTGAGGCTGGAGTCCAGAGAGTCCCAGGTATGCACTAGGATTAAATAGTCCTCTAATTTCTAGAGGTCTAAGTGAAGAGAAAGGGGTTCAATTTTCTTAAACAAATGTTCATTTTATCCTCTTGTTTTTAGTCCTCATGTCTTCTCCACCTTCTGTGATAGTTTTTCTTGCAGTCCCAAAATTCATCATGATTTTGAGTTGTATTGCTTCTTGTTGAAGCCAGCCCTTCTTTTATTCTACCTGCATTACAAAAGCCCCATTGTACATAGGCTTGACTCTCCATTTCTTTGCTAACTATTAATAGTCCTTTCTTTTCAAAATTTATGTATAGTTTTTAGATAGTAAATGCCTATTTGTTTTATTTAAATTGAGTTTTTGCTTCTATTTGTCTTTCCCTTAGGTGGAGAAAGTGAGGAGAGTCATCTGTACTCCATTATCTTAAGACTGAAAATGGGCAGCAAGTTTTTAATATTACTGGACATAGTAAGTCCTTACTCCATTTTTTTTTTACTGAATCTATTTTCGAAATCATGTGGGGTCAAATCAAGGCTTTTCTTAAGAGAATAGAGTTTTAAATTTAAAGTCTCCAATCCCATTGTACCCATTGCCATCTTTTCATATAATACTGAGAAACAGTTTGAAAACAAGCTGGCTGAAACCAATTATCTCATATTTCTGTGTTACAGCTTGCCTTGACTTTCAGTCTCTGATTATTTTAGAAGAGAAAATGAAGAAATTCTTGCATATGTCACCGTTACTTTCAAATTAGACTGCAACAACATAGCTACCCCAGTAATACATGTTTATTTCACTCTTACAATAGTCTAAGTAGAGCACCATTCAGAGTCATAAGTCCCTACTGTCTTATTTCTTTGTTGTCTCAAAGGGCATTATTCTTAACTGATGGTTTACGTTGTGTCACAGAATTATCCATGAGTATATAGCAGTTCACTGCGGGATATTATGGGACAGGCCTATAAGTGCACACATCATTTCTGTTTATATTCTGTTGTCTAGAACATTATCACATGTCCCCATTAAGTTGCAAGGATGAATGTGAAATATAGAGACTAATTGGACAACCATGACTATAGCTGTAACTTCCTTACTCAGTAAGGAAAAGTGTTCCAGTTATTATCACTTCATAATAAAGCACTCCAAACTTTGTGGCATAAAACATCATTTTATTATGCTCACAGATTGTGAAGGTCATTAAAGCAGAAATGATACAGCAGGAAAAGTTATCCTCTACTCCATGATGTCTATGACTTCAGCTGGACAAACTGAAATATGTGGGTGTGACATGTGAGGGAAGCTGAAACAGCTGAAGCTAGAGGATCTATTTCTAAAATGGCTTTTTCAGTCACATGTCTGGCACCTGAGCTCGGATGACTCATGCTGGGATCACATGATACTATCAGCCTGAGTACCCCCATGTGGCCTGTCCATATCACTTGGTCTGCTCACAGCATATCAGCTGGGTTCCAGGAAGGAGTATTCTGGGAATAATTGTTCTAGGAGAACCAGAAGATGCTGCATGGTCTTTTCTGGTGTTAGCAGCCATGCAGCATTACCTCCACCACATTCTGTTGGTTACTAGCAAGTCATAAGGATAGCTTAGAGTCAGTGGAGAGGAATAAGGCTCTACCGCTTGTCTGAGATGGGGCAATGTCACACGTTAGAAGAGAATGTAGAATAGAATATATCATGATCCATTATTAGGAAAAAAAATATGCCACAAGAGAAAATAGGTTTTATTAAATGGCAAGTAAATTCAACCTATATTTAAGAAGAAGCAGAATATTTAACATAAAGCCAATCGCAAATAACTAGCCAATACATCATAAGCTCAGAAAGGTTGAAACATATTATTTTCCCTTGTAATCTACATTATGTTTAGAAAACTTCTTTCAGTTTTCCAAAAATGACAACTTTTTTGCCTTTACTCATGAAGTCTTTCCATTTGAAATTATCTCCCTATATTACTTATTGAAATCCTTCAAAAGGGATTTAAATGCTATCTTTTTAGAAAATTTATCTGTCACTAGCATTGACCTCTCTAACTTCAATTAATTATTCCATTTCTGATTGCTATAGTACACTATTTCATCTATTATTTAGCACATATTCTATTCTATTTTATTATGATGAGATATTCACACATGCAGTTTCTTCACTAGTTTATATGGTCCTCCAGAGATACATACCTTATCTTTGTTCATTTTTGTTTTCTTCCAAGGGCTTTGATTACAACAGATTAGTATGTTAATCACCATATAATTGATATGCAAATGGTTATATGTTATATAAACATATTTTATGAATTAATCTATTATTACGACTAGATCTAATTTATGTGTGATCTATATGATTGGAGAAGGTTAGAGGTAGATGGAATGAAGCAAACTGAGAGAGATTTTGGAAAATGGAGGGGATTCAGATCTAGGTATTTTAATATATTTTAAGGAGGAAAAAATGTGTATTTCCCCTCTGGTCTAGTCAGTCTCAATATGATTGAGAATAATATTATATATAAGCTTCCTTATTAGTTCTATTCAACCCTGGCTTTTTAGCGATTAGAAAGTGAGTAGCTCTTAGCTACATCTGGGAATTCAGAAAGTATTAAATCTTCATCTCCATTTGACTCTTATGCTCATAAATGCTATGGTGTCTCCTGATAGTTTTGCTTCTGGCTTTAAATACAACAATCTACATCAAAAGCCAGGATCTCTTCCTAACATCCCTTTCCTCTGGAACCCCCACCGAGGTTTTATTTTACTTTGCAAATCATAACCCAGATGTTCATGCTTTGCTTCATGTTGATTCAATATATCTTTTCGCATTACTATCTGTCAGATTGTGGCTACAGCTGACTACATTGGAGGTGTAATAACTTCTGGTTAATGTCACCCCTGGAGTTAGGATGAACCAAGCTCAGATAAGAAACCACAAGCTACTTAGTTAATTTTATCTCCATCACTCTCTATCTGTGGTCCCTTGAAAATAGCTAATTATTGAGTCTTTTCTTCCTATATGAGAGAGAGATAAATGCATTGATTCATCTCTCAGGGGTGTTAAATAGTTTAACTAGGACTATAAAAGACATAAAAAATGTAATTCGATGCTATATTAAGTGATGTTAGAAATGTATTATTAATACAATGAGTCATCATATTCCTCCACACATCTTAGATATTCTTTGCCTTGATAATGATTTTTTTTTCACGCCCACATTAAGTTCAATTTTAGAATCTTCATGCCTGTTCACTACTCCTGAGCAAATAGAGATCATGTGTTGTTTCCTTTTCTTCTCTTAAAATAAAATATTTTAACAATTATTCATCCCAGCTATGCTGTAAAATCTAGTTTTTCAGCCAAACTATTGACAACAATAAATTGTTGATTTTAGAAAAAAATCGGTAACATTTATGCTTATAATTTTTTTTAAATAAAAAGAAACCTATTTCTTTGGTAAGGTGTAAATTATAAACATTCAATAGTTAAATATTGAAAACTATTCTGGGCTTAGATTAACACTTAGGCAGGTACTGTTATTTTCTGTATATTAAAAATTGATTTTACGATAAGGTTACCACAAGTTTAGTTAACATTTGTCACCATACATAGTTACAAACACTTTATCTTGTGATGAGAACTTTTAAGATTAACTCTCTTAACTTTCAAATATACACTATACTATAGTAAGTCTTCACTAACGTTGTCGATAGTTTCTGTGACTAAGCAAAATGACGTACAGTGAAACCAGTTTTACCTTAGGTTTATTAATACAAGAATGAGCTAAGTTCTCACTAACAATATAACCAAACAACGTTAAAAAAAAAAAACTTTATTTGGGGACCTGCATATTGTTGCTGTATAGTTAACTATAGTCACCAGGCTGAACATTATATCCCTAGGACGGACTTACGTCATAACGAAATTTTGACCACTCATTTTTCCCTGCTCCCAAAGCCACTTCTGACAAACCACCAAACTGTTTTATGTATCGAAGAGTAAAAAAGAAATTTATGAGTCCACATATAAGTGAGATCATACAATGTTTGTCTTTGTCTGACTTTTTTCACTTGGCATAATGCTTTCATGGACCATCATGTTATCACAGATAGCAGGATTTCCTTTTAAGTGGCTAAATAATATTGCATTGTGTATAGATATATCCTCATCTTCTTTATCTATTCATCCGTCTATAGATACTTAGATTGTTTCCAGGTCTTGGCTATTGTAAATAATGCTGCAGTGGACATGGGGAATGCAGATTGCTTTTTGAGACAGTAATTTTGTTTCCTTTAGATAGACACTCGGAAATGGAATTACTGAATTGTATGGTAGTTTTTTGTTTTTTGTTTTTTTCCTAAGAGCCTTTATAGTGTTTTTCATTGTGGCTACACCAATTTACATTACCAACAGTGCATAAGATTCTCTTTTGCCACATACTTGCCAACACTTGTTATTTCTTGTCTTTTTGATAATAGCCGTTCTAAGAAGTGTGAGGTGATGATATCTCATTGTGCTTTCAATTTGCATTTTCCTGGTGATTAACATTAAGCACCTTTATGTACCTGTTGACTATTCATGTATCTCCTTTGGGAAAATATCTAATCAGGTCATCCGCCCCTTTTTAATCAGAGTATTTTTCATTTTTGTTTTGTTTTATGCTATTGATTTATATGTTTTTAAAAATATTTATTTTGGATATTAACTCTACACCAGAGATATGACTTACAAATATTTCTCCCATTCCATAGGCTGCCTTTTCATTTTGTTGATGATTTCCTTTGCTTTACAGAAACATTTCAGTTGTCTTTTTAGTTTTAGTTGATTGGTAAATAAATGAAGCTATTAAATTTTGTTAGTGAGATACATGCAAAAAGATTATCTACCACATATTATGCAGAGCAATTGAAAGCAGGAGAAATTGACTATCCCATGGAGCAGATGAAAAATTTCAAAGCAGCAAGAGGCTGGTATTATCCATTCATGAACTGTATAGGACTATGTTATATGGCATCATATATCACTTTGTCAGACACTTCTTGCTGACACTAAACAGAAGCTGCTTAACCTCCAGTGACATATGATTCAATGAGAAATATAATGAATTATTGTGTATCATAATTGAGGGTTTTTCTTTCTCAGAGTATGTAAAATAATGATATAACTTATATTTACTTGATGTCATCTAGATTAAATGAATTATGGTAATAAAACTATACTATTAAAGAAAGATTTTTATAAAGCTGTTTTTAAGCTACTACTTTTATGATTATTTTTTAAATTTTGGATAATGTAATCAGCTATGCTAGAATCATTATTCAGGCAGAAGCCCAAATGACGTTCCAATTAGGACATAAAGGCAATGGGCATCTATGAGAAGGGGAGGGGAACGATCTCAACAATACAAGAAAGACATATATATTGTTATGATGACATAACACTGATGTTATTCTAAACGATGTTTTTAATTTTAGGTCCAGAAGTCATAATAACTGCTTTCTTGTTATATTTGCAAATAGTTCTTTGGGACACAGTATTGCCCTAGGCCCAGTCCAAAGGTTATTTTGCCTTGTTTTAAAGTTCCAAAAATTTTAGGCATAAGACATGCAAAACAGTTTCTCTGAGATGGCAGGTTCAGCTCCACTTTAAAGTAGCTCCATTTATGTTATCTCTAAAAGGAAAAACAGCTGGGCCATATCCAAGCATACAATGCCAGAAGGAAAGAGGCCTTTGTTTGGAGAAAGTAGACAGAAGAGTAGAGGTAAAAAAAAAAAAACAAAAAAAAAAACCCAAACATACATACATATATATGTGTGTATACATACATATATGTACGCACACATACATACGCATAATCAGCCACCATTATTGTGTGCTGTCAGTTGAATCATTATGTTAATCTCATTTATTTATTAACTCTTTTATTACTTGCACCTATTCAGTAAAGTGAATATTATTATTTATGGTTTACAGATTAAAAATTTAAGGCTTGGAGAAGGCCTATAGCTTGGAAGTGGCAGAGCCAGAGGGAAACCTATAACCTGTGCTATTATTACATTATCTCTCAATCAATTCATTAATAGTTTCAAAGAACTATTCCTTGTCCCTTTCTACCTGGAAGCCTACCAATAGGTGAATCTAGAGCAGGCTTGATTTCAGACTTTACTGTATTATTGCTTTAGATCTTTAATCATTAGAGTCTAATTAGATTGCTACTCTAGCCAACTTCCTGTTTATTCTCACCCACCCTTTACCCTTCCACTGCATTCAAGACCTAACATCTAGCAGTCTTATTTTTCCTTGATTTCCAGGGAGCTGTGGCAGAAATTTGGGTTATGTGATGAGGGGAGAAAGCAGATATTTATTCCTTCTGTGTTTAGCAGCAGCTTTGTTTCTTCTACATACCCAACACTAGTCTGGCTCTGGTCTCTGATAATACCATCTTCTTCCATTGTCCTTTGGTCTTAGGCTAGTAGATACTTCTGGATGTTACAACATGAAACAAACCTATCAATTGACTTAATAAAATTACTTAAGGACTTTCTTTAAAAAGACAGCAGATTTTCTTATATACTGGATCTACTTGATCCAGATTACTGCTAGACATACATTCAAACACAAAAAGGTGACAGCTTTCACTTGCTATATCTATAATTAGCTTATTCAGTCCTGGGGATCTTACTTCTCTTCCTTTCTCTTTTTATCTCTCCCTTTCAATTTATATATGGAAAAGTGCCTAGATAGATCGGTAGATTAGACAGATGATAGATAGATAGATAGATAGATAGATAGATAGATAGATAGATAGATAGATGATAGATAGATGGATAGATAGATGATAGAGATAATGAATAAGTATGTGATAATCTATATTTTTGTTTAATTTAAAATAGAGACTTTCTAGTTACCTTTTAGTTATGGACTTCTGGCTTACTACTACAGAATCAAAAAAAATTTTTTTTAGCTTTATTAAGGCTTTCTTAATTAACAGGTGAAGTTTGTTCATGTTTTATGTATACTTGAAATATATGCATTTTTTTCATTTTTGATATTTTTTATGTATGTTCAATTAGATTAAGTATGCTAGTTGCATTTCTTTAGATCTCCTGTGCTAATTTTTTTCATCTGTTTGTGAGAGGTACATTAGAGTCTCTCATTATGCTTACAGATTTTCTATTTCTCCTTTTAATACTAATAATTTTACTTGGTTTGTAGGTATTGTTTTGGATGTATACTAATTTAGACTTGTTAGATCTTCCTCATATATTTCTACTTTCTACGTCTGTTCTTCATGTTTATTATAATTCTAATCTAATCAAGTCATGTCTTTTTATATTTCTTTTCTTTATTAAAATACTATTGTATACACTCATAGAACCTTGAGAGCTTGCATGTTTTTTCCTCTGCTGACTTCTGTAGTTTTTTATTATATCAATCTCCATTTTATTTCTGCAATTAGTTATATGACTTTCCTTTTGCACTGCATAATCACCAGTTTTTACTGCTGCTCATAGCTATTGTATTTACTACTTTCCCTTACTTGCAATACTCCTATGATCTATGTACCTTCTCATGTGGGTATCTCCTCATCCTTTTTAAAGTATCAGAACCTAAGAAATGCCTCACTGTCCTGCCTCATGCAGACCTCAGATTAGGTTAGGCACTGCTTTTTTGGAATCTTATACCTCTCTGTAGCTCTCCACTATAATGCTGTCAAAGTTGTAATGTTATAAGAGTGTTTAACTATAACTTTATAAGAGTACTTGATTGTAAGTCCAGGAAAATATGTGTTTTGCTTATCATCATCCATTATAATAGTTGATAGATAATGAAATTACAACAATAATAATAGTTTACTTCTTATACTTCAGAAAATTTAATAGTATTCCATATGTGTTGGCTTAATTTATCTTTACAATAACCTTAGATGGTAAGATATTATCAGCATCCTAATTTCATAACTGAGAAAACTAAGCTATGGAGAGATTAAGTAATGCTTCCAATATTACAGACTAGGAAATAGAAGAACAAGGGTATGATCTAATATATTTAACACCAGAGTTTGAGCCTTTAATTTTATATATGTCTGTTACATAAGAGATCAGTAAATAGGTGAAGGTATCAGTAGTTTTGTTGACATATATAATTTAGCATCTTCCATATCAATATATTCACTAATTTTAACCTACTGTGTGCTAGAAAGATACTCAATCAGAATTAGCATTTATATCATACTTTCCTACTGACTGTGCCTTTGTATTAACTTTGTCCCATTTGACAATCAAAACATACTCATATTACAGATGAGGAAGTTCTGACTTATAGGGTCACCATGACATCCGGTACTACAAACATAGGCAGGAGATAACAGAATGAAGGCTTATTTTCCATGTCAGCTTATTTCAAGCTTTACTATTTTTCAACCATCACATGAACCTTACATATGGGTCAGTAGATCTATACCAAACTACCTGTAGTGCTTGATAAAAATAGTGTCCAAGACTCTACCCCAGAGCTACTAAGCCCAAACCCCTGGATGGAATGCTAGAAACTATATTTATTCTTTTAACAGTCCCCAAGTGAGTCTTCCCCAATTGGAGAATCACAGATTAACCTGTATTTCCTAAGAGTCATAAAAGCACAATAGAACAGATAACTAGTATTCTTTTCATTTTGAAGCATCATGTACCTTAGGCTAGTATTCTATAAAAGAATAACATTTTAGTTCTCTTTTTAAAAAATAGATTGACAAAATAAAACAAATTGATAAAAACAATTTTGAACCTGTAGGAGCTTAGTTATTTTGTATTTCAGTTCTCGTACAGTTTTATAAAGTTGTATTATTTAGACAAAAACATCTGACTGCTTTTCTTAGACACATTCTTATGGTAATAAATCATCTCTTGTAAATTTCTGATAGTTATAGTCAAGAGCATATGTCTTTTTTTTTTTTTTTTCAGTTGGGGAAATTTCTTTAAATCTTCTTCATTAGGCTAGAAGATTTTTGCCAGTTGATTCGCCGCCTGCCTCTAGAATCTATGTAATTTTTAAGCTTTCATAAAGAAGAACCTTTGAAATATAACACTTTATAAAATGATATAAAGTTCCTCTCTTTTCATTAGTCATTTTTTCATTGCATATATTTTATGAAATTAAAATCTGTTCATAGCTTCAATATATCAAATAAATCTATTAGTAGTTTAGTTCTAAAACATTAAAAGGCATAAATATAGCCATTTGTTCAGAAAACAGGAGTCTATTCAGTGTAATTATTTGGTGAGGACAAATACATTTGTTTTTTCTATTCAAGATGAAGTAGCCAATGAGTTATGAGTAACCAGTGATTACTTAAGTTAAGTGAATTTTGCCTTTCGACACAAAAGAGTAATATAAATGAAGCAGTAATGAACACCAGGAAGAATATAATTTTTATGTAAAAAATTTACAGTATATTTGCATTACAAACTATCTCTCACATATCATGGCAAAATTACATATAAATTAAATTTTAAGATATTAATTACCAGAAAGACACATTAAAGAGTCAATACACTGTCTATGTCCTAATATTGGCCCTAGGATATGATATAAGATATACATTTATAGAGTTCAGGAAAAGAAAGTCAGAAACACCATAATGAATTCATTACTCTAGTCAATATTGCATGTCCTGGAGCAGGAAAGAACATTTTAACAAAGGCTTTTAAGATTTAAAATAGCATATAAATGATAATTATTTTCATGGTCATGCTAATCAAGACTAGATTAGCTTGGTCATTAGAGTAAAATGTGGCCGGAACAGAAAATTATTCTAAAAATCATCATTTGAACCTAGGTACTTTTTTCTTTTGTCTTAGTTCTCACCATCTCTCAGGTGAAGGATTGTGCTAATTGCATCTTGGAGATCATTTTTTATTCCCAGGGTCTGAGAATTACCAATGGGTATTTTTTTTTTCTTGACCCCAAGTACTTCATTTTTAGCAGGGCTTGAAGGATAATAGGAAGGCTATCCCAAGGTTAGAATCAATAATAGATATAATGAGAAAACTGATTTTTAGAGAAGTGGCTGTATCGTATATGAGGACCATTTTGCTACTCTTGTGATAGTTCTCTAGTCTTTTAAAAGAACTCTGTAAATAAAAAAAAATTTATATAACATATTACCCCAGAGATGAACAGCTCTTTCATGATCTGTGGCATTGGCACTGGGCAAAATACGGTTTTGAAGCTTCCTTCTGGTTCTGTAAACCTGTGATTCTGTGGCTCACTCTCAAAGTGCACAAAAAACCAAGGACATCTCTCAGAGGGCAACTTGACACTGAGATCTGTCTGTTTTGTAACATCTTTTAAGAGAGACTGGGATTTTAAAACAAAAATGAACAGGCTCTTGAACCCCTATTGACTTTTATAAAATAGAAACTTCCCTTTGGGGTTTACATATCTTTCATGAGACATGAAGAATATTTCCACTAACTAGAATAGTGATAAAATAACCAGCTGTTCCTTCCTTTCTCCATTGTTCTTCTCTCCTGCCCACCCTCCTTTCTTCCATCCTTCTATCTTTCTTTAATTGCAGTCAGCAGCTGTTTGAGTTTTATTGATATGTCATACCTTGTTATACCTTGAGATTTCACAGTACATTTTCAAAATTATTTCTTCATTGTAAAAGAACATTAATTCTTTCTTAGATGTATTATAATTTAAATCCTTCTGTCTACAGATCCTTAGCTCCTAGTATAGGGTCAGTTACTGACATTTATATAGCATTCAGTTAAGAAGGCACAAAACACTTGCCAATCAGACAATGTTATTTGTTGTTAGGTTGAATGCCAAAGTGAAACTGCCTAACTCATCCAGTTATACTATGCATCTTGCTTTGGCCACAATAAGCTCTTCTTGGTACTATGCCTCATTTCTGGCAAATGCCAGACTTATACAGGCTTATACTTACCTGGCATTTGGCCTATTTCCTTTTCTTCAAAACTGTAGATTTCCCATTCATACTAAGCCAATGGGAACTTTGAAAAGAATTTTGGCAGAACTGCCTGTCTCACGTTTTGACTTTTATCATGTTATGAGATGTTTTCCATTTTATCAGTTTAATTAATCTAATCTCAACTGTAGTGTCCGTGCTAACTGAAATGATTTCTAACAATGTTTTGTTGATTCCCGTAAGCGCTGAATGAGAATGAAGATGCTGTAGCATATGGTAGCATTCCTTATTTATGAGGCTTACATTTTGAGTTTGCAATAGCACCTCCAACATCCGCTCCCCAGTTCAATTTTAATTGGAGCTGTATTTTGCGTCTCTGATAAGGTCAGTTTTGCACATTCACTCCTTGACAAGTCTATGTTTAAGAGGTTCAGAAAAATCATTCCTTGTTATTATGTACTGCTGCGGGATACAGCTTTGCCTTTTAAAACAGATGATGAGGCTCATTATGCTTGAAACTGACAGAATGTGGTTGAACTTGATCAAAGGAGAATGCCCCTGAAAGTTCAACTGACCATGCAGTTAAGGTAGAGAGGCTCACAACCCAATATCTTGGTGATGATAGATGTGTTTATTCACATGATGTTATGCTAATATGATATGAGCTAGTTCCAAAGCTCAGGAAACGAACATAATAATCCCCTTAAAAGCATCATGCCTTTTGTTTTCTGTATAAGACTTCCAATTATCCAGACAAGAAAATGAATTTCTCCATGGTGCTTTTTACCCCCTTTTCAATAAAAAAGTGACTTTCCTTATGTGTGACCTGCTTGATGTTACTGTACTGCTTGAAAATATCACTACTTCCTTTCCAGAGAAAAGGTCAATTACTCATAACGTCCTCCTTTCTTTAAAATTTCTTCAGACGTTTAAATGGCAAAAAAGTCAAGTGAAGATTTAGTTTACCTGGTTTGTTGAACTGATATTCAGACAGCCCCCCCCCCAAAAAAAAGATAATTCATTGCTTAACTGCTTAGTTTGATCGACTTCACTTGTCTGTTAACCCTCATATATTTGTTTGTTTGTTTGCTTGTTAATTCATTGTTTTATCATTCACGTGAATTTTGTGAATTCTGGTTACAAACTATCTTTCAGTCTTTCTTCTCCTTTTCTACTATATTCATCAAGTTTCTTTATATGTGTGGGACTGTTTCTGAGTTTGCTGAGACCACAATTTATAATATCTTTATAATAGCTTTTTATATCTTATACAGAAAGGTCCTCCACACTGTCCTTTGGCAGCTCCTCGGCTAGTCCTGATGCTTTGCTCTTCAATATAAATATGAAAAATAACATATCAAGGTCCCCTTTCATTGGGATACCTATTGATATTTATTTTGATTAGTACCATATTTTGGAATAGTTGAGATATCAATAATATTGAGTCTTTTCATCATTGAGCATATAGTTATTATACATCTATTTAGATCTTTTAACATTTTTATCTAAGTTAATTTTTTTCTGTCATATATTTATTTTATATTTCTTCCTCAGTGATTTACTGTAACTATTACAAATGACATCTTTATATGATTATATTTTATATTTGTTCTATTGTTGTATATTGAAATATTTCATTTAGGATTTGACATCTATATTCATAGGTGAAATTGGTTTGTAATTTTTTCCTTTTTAATTTATTCTGAATATAGTAATGAGATTATGTTAACTTTATAAAATGAAGGTGATATTTTTATTATTCTCTATTTTTTGTAACAATTTGTATATATCAGAATGTCACTTCCTTGAATGTTTGGTCAAAATTCCATGTAAAATTGCTTAGATATGGTAAATTTTTAATGATTGCATTAATTTCTTCAATGATTAAAGATCTTTTTAATTTCTTGTTGAGTCAGTTTTGGTAAATTATAACCTCTAGATGATTTCTATTTTTTTAATTTCAAATTTACTGCCCTAAATTTGTTTATATTTGTCATAAGACATGATCACCTCATTCTAAACTTGAAGTTGACATGAAATATAACACAGATATAGGCATGGCACAGCAATTAATCCCTTCTGTAGTAACAGGTCAGTCCATAAATACTGACTTGTCTATCCCTCTAAACTAATGATATAAGAGGCAACTGACTTCTGGATTGGACTTCTCACATTTGATGAGTTTCTTACTCATTCAGGTTCATTGGTCACATTCTGGAGGAATCAGCATAAGTGAGCTGCCTCTACTTGTATCCTTATTTTTTATTTTTGGCATTCTATGTTAGTTTGATAATAAAGGCAACTTGATATAGTTATGACTTGTCATTCTTATCAGTGTTCAAACCTAAAAATAAAACTCATAGTTTGGCTAAAGTCAATATTGTTCTCTTATTATCATGTATTTTTTCTTAGTCTATGGATAAAACTGAACCCCATCCTGCACCTACCCTCAACCCCTAGTCTTCTCAGAGATTTGACTCTTTAACAGAACATTAAGAAACTGTATTCTGACTTTATCAATGCTTCTGTCCAATAAAATTACTTCCAATTTTATTATTTCCTGCTTGGAAATATTTTGTCTTTGTTTTCTAACATCTTAAATTAAAATCGGCATATTATTTTTAGTCTTTTTTTTTTTCAAATATAAGCATTTTAAATTTTAAATTTTCCTCTAAGGAATATAGTAATTGTGTGACCAAGTTTTAATGTTTTATTATTATTAAGCTCTAAGTGTTTTTATTTCTATTACTATTTCTTTTATAATTTAAAGATTATTAAAATCTACCTCCTAAATTTCCCAAGATTCTATTTTATGTTTTTGCTATCAATTTCTAAGGTTATTGCATGTACTCAGAAGAATATTCTATATGAAACCAATTTTTAAAAATTTATTTTAACTTTTTTTAATATTTAATGTGATGTGTATGCATGCATGTATAGCAACATTTCAGGCATTCTATACCAGGAAGAATTTATTGTATTTTTAGATTATAATATTTTTGAAAACTGCTTTCCAAATTTAACTGATAATACAAGTGCTTCAAAATCCTTTCAGTGGAGGAGTGACTTATTTTTTATTCTCTAAAATAATTTGGGTATACATGTTCTTTTTATGAAAGAAAATAAGAAAGAAAATTCAAATTAAATCTGGACAATGACTAAATAATTTTGAAATGAGAATTGATGATTTTTTTTTTTAAGATTGGTATTTTGGTCTCATCCTTTACCTTTAAACAGTTAAATAAATATAGAAGAAGAGCCTTTACAAGATAAGGGCAAAATATGTAGGTAAATGACAGAGAATTCTGTCACTAGTATTAAATAGAGATGTTTATGGAGGGTGAAGAATATGTTTCTAGGTATAAGTTAAGGCAAACAGCAAAATTTGAAAGAGGTTAAAAATCTAAAACTTTAAAAAGCATGAATAGTAAGCAAAAAGTTGAACTCTAATGATATGCTTTGTTGTCCATGAGTTTTTATCATAAGTAGCTAATAGTGAAAAGCATGGTGAGGATAGTCTAATAGTTAGTTTTATATTGCTTTGCAACACTTCCTTGTTTTTTCCTTGCTTTTCATTCTCATACGTTAACTCATATAATTGGGACTTTCCTTAATTATCTTGTATTCTGACTGATTCTTAATTATTCTACATATCAGCATTCTTTAAAAGACTAAATGAAATATGAATCAGCCCATAAATTTTCAAATAAACAATACCAAAGACAAGCAAAAACTACACTTACACCCAAAGACATGGGTTATAAATTGGGTTCAAATACCAGAATATTTCCTTTCTGGGAGATGCAGTGACATTGAGACTTCCAATAGAAGACAGACTAAAAAGAATTCCATTCAAATACTTAACAATTTAGACATGAGCCTCCTGAATGAATTCAGAGACAGAGTCGAAGGAGCCTAATTATATAATTATTGTTGATATGTATTACTTGCAGAAAGTAAGTATTCTATGTGTATTATCTCATTTAATTCTTGTAACATCCATAAAGTGAGTACTTTCTGTGTTTTACGGATGAGAAAACTGAGATTTTGTTCAAGGTTACTTAGTATGTGATTGAGCCAAGACTTTGATCTAGGCAATATGGTTCTGGAATCTTTCTGATCTTGGGTTACATAATAAGAATTATTTCTACCATGGCTGATACAGATACCTCTCTCTTTTGAAATTCATAAGTTATTTAGTTATGTTTAGATACCTGAAAAAGCAAATTTTGCCTCAGACTCCACACCTCTCAGAGGTAACTCTCAGACACACCAGTCTTGGCTCACACTTAGGGAAAATAATTAACTTACATTGTAAGGGAGGAAAAAGTTTCCTTGACTCTCTTTGGGTCCTTGGGTAGGACTGAACATTAAGCTGACAAAGACAAATTAGCAGGAGAAAAGTATATATTATATTTAAGTTTTACATGACATGGGAATTCAAAAGGAAATGAAGACCTCCCCCAACCTCCTGCTTGAATGATTAAATCTGTGTTTTTATGCTAGTGTTGATGAAGAGTAGACAGTTGTGGAGATATATGATGTCAAGGAATCTGAGGTAAGTGTAGCGAACTAGGAGAAACTTAAGAAGTCCTGTTTGATTGGATTCTTCATGTCCCTTTTTCTTCAGAGATAAGAAGGGTCCTTTTCTCTGGATATATGGAAGGCACCTCTTTCATGAGTGTTTTATGACATGTTTTAGGAGAAAGGAGCAGGAGAAAAGTCACTCTGAATGACTTGACTGCTTCTGCTGTTTTCTCAAATTCTTCAGGTTAAAATAGTCAATATATTAATAGTCAATAATATGTATTAAATTTCAACTTTTGGAACATTTGTCTGAACCCCATCAGGGACATATAATAAGATGAAACTAAAATCACCTATTTTTATCTTGAAAATATAAAATTATAAAGAGGAGAATATGTATAGGAATTTGATTTTAAATAAGATAAACTTAATTTTTAGTGAGATGCATTGTTTCTTGAACTTGATTAAGTCAGCAGTCTTTTCTTTAAAACCTTCCACAAGACTCATTCCCTGACATAGCCGTGACTAATCTGTTCTCTAAAATTCATTCTCTCTTCACAAATGGACATTAAAAGCAACTAGTGAGCAAGTTTTCAACAACTGTTCTGGAAATCAAGGTCATTCAATCTAGAAAAACTCCATTTGGAGTAAAGGACCATAGCTAGAGTTTACAGATTATAAATTGGCTGTCAGAACTGGCATTCTGTATATCCATACTGAAGCTCTATAATGCTTGAGAGAAAACCACAGGAACAGCCATCCACTCACTTGGCATAGGAAATAAAATATCTGCTGTCTTAGGAAAAAGAGACCGTTTTATTTTCATTTATTTGATGAATTAATGTGTTAATAGAATGTATCTCTAAAGGCTTTTTAAAAAGGGATATGAATGGACATAATATCTTAAAAGAGATTCTGCTCCTTTTAGTGGTTTCTTACTTTCCAGTGCCCTCCTTCACAGCACACATAGCTCTACCTGTCTGTCATATATTTATTTTTTCTAAACTTTGAAAAGTTAAAGAAAGGCCAACTGCAGTTTAAGTACACATGGCATAGGCACTTGGAGAAAATCTGTGGTTGCTTGGCAACCACAGGGTGCCTGTTTGGAGAGCTCAGAGAAATACACAGTGTGACTTAAGGATGGATGAAGGGCAGCAGGAGTCTACTGAAATGATTCAGAACATGGAAACAGTGTTCAAATAATATACATCTCTGTATGTGATTATTCCCAAACGATAATAATGTTGCTGCTCAGAACCCATCTGTAGATATAATAAGATCCAGAGGGCTTCAGAGGCAATACAATCTTGTTTTTGAATTTTACTTCTATGAATATGTGTAGTGCAGTCAGTGGTTTGTGGTAACAGTACTGAAGTAGTTAATGACCAGAGTGGTTATCGTTGCCTCTTTGGTCAATTGACATATCAGTTAAAGGGATTTGATTTTTGAAAAGTCTCACCGTCCTTAATAAAGATCAGCAATCATTCAAATTAACTACATGCTGATTTAATCAACATATAGCTTTGTTAATTACTAGTTCTTTCTTCATGTCCATCTGTTTTTAAAATTTTAGTGAACCTGCGCCAGATGTTCATGTAAATAAAATAAGCCGGTTGCCATGTAAATATAACATTTTCAACTGTGTTGTACAACAGCCTTTCAGTTTATGCATAGTGCTCGTTGTCTGTGCTTTGTCTTTAGTGGCTTAAATATAAAACTGATAACTTTGTTAAAAGCCCCAATGGGCACAGTTTCTGTTTGAAGGTGTGTGTATGTATGTATGTGTGTGTGTGTGTGTGTGCGCTTCATTGGTTCTATTTAGTTATTGTATTTTGTGCTGGTGTTGAGATCCTCAAGGTATGGCAAAACATTTGTCAGATGTTCTGGGAATTCGCAGTAAATATGATCCATTCATCTTGAATGGTGAATTGCAAAGCGATTCATTTATGTAAATGATTCAGTTTTCTGACTCTCAAGACCATTCCAGCCTCCAGTTTATCCAGAAAAATCACCTGATGAGCTAAAGGGAAAACACAGGCATTTTTACATTTTTACATAAGATATTGCTGGAATTGATCAAACTGAAGGATGATGGAATTGGTCAGTAGAAGAATGGTAAGAATCAAATTAAGCAAATTGGGGCTTTTTGAAGAAGAAAGTGCATTTTTAAAATACTGCCCTGTACAATAGACTTAAAAGAATATTTCAGTATCAGTTTTCAAGCAACTAAAATGTTTGAACCTGTGTGGTTATGGATATAGCAATCAAGGAAAATCTAAATCACTATGTAACATTGGAAAGGAAATCAATTTAAAGAGATTCAGATCAAAGGCAAATTGCAAAATGAATATTAATATCTAAGATTGTTCACATATTACCTGAATTTAAAAAGTTGGTAAATTAAATTCACTATCAAAGTTTAGTGGCAGAGAATTTTGCTGGATAACCAAAGATAATATACTTGCAGAATTTTTAAAAAAGAAAAACAGTTTAAATAAATTGAAAAATCGATTTAAAAGGAAAATAAGATATACTTTGTAAAAAGAAGAAGCTGTTCCTTTGTGACATCACAGGAAAGAATAATGCAGATCATACTGAGATACTTGCTAATATCTCTAAAGCAAACTGCGAATCAGAATGTTAAACATTGTGGGTCTTGAATGAAAATTTAATTGTACAGACTTAGGAAGAGAATGTTAAACTTCTTTAGTAAATGTATTTTTACATAGTTTTCACCATTTTATTAGATGTCCATTCACTTTTCTTTAATTTTTAAATAACTAATATAGTCACATGGTTCTAAGCATATATGAAAATGTATGTAGTATAAATTTGCCCATCATATTTCCTTTTTTATGCCATCTGCCCAGTCCCTAATTCCTCCCACATTGCCATTGTTTTTATTTTCCTAGATATCTTTCCATTTATGTGTAGAACAAACAATTTGAATAAATATTTTCTATGCACCCCCTCAAAGATGTCCACACTCTAATCTTTGGACCCGTAAGTATATTATCTTACACAGCCAGGCCTTATGGACTTTGAAGATAGAATAAAGGCTACAAACTTTAAACTAGGGAGAATATCCTGGATTATTCTGGTGGGCCCAGTATGAATACCTGTGCCCTTAGAAACAGAAGAGGGAGGCCGAAAAGCTGTCAGAGATGCAACCAGGGAAGAGGAAGCAGCAGATAGTCAAAGTGTGACAGGGACTTTACCTGCCATTGGTGGCTTTGATTATGAAGGATGTAGGCTGTGGAACCCAGCAGCCTTTAAAATCTGGGAATGGCCCTTAGATGACAGACCGTAAAGAAACAGTCCTCTAACTGTAAGGAATCGAATTCTGCCAACAACCTGAATGGGCAGGAAAACAGACTCTCCTCTGGAGCCTCCGGAGAGGAACAGAACCTAATGACACCTTGATTTCAGCCTAGTGAAACCTGTGTTAGATTTGACCTACAGCACTGTAGGATAATTTGTGTTCTGTTTAATTACTACTTTTGTGTTAATTTGTTACAGTAGTAACAAATTAGTAAATAAGGAGTAATGGCAGCAATGGGAAGCTAATGCATCTCTCTTTTTTTGCACAAACATAACATTATAAATAGTCATATGACCCTTGCTTTTTTCACTTAAAAATATATCTTGGACATCTTTTCACATCAGTACTTAGCATCCTCATTCTGTATATAATATTTTCTTATTTAACAGCTTCATAGGATTTCATTTTTGGCATCTCTCTTACTTTATTGAACTAGCTACCCATTGATAGATATTGATATAGTTTCCAAACATTTGCTTTACAGATAATGCTGCAATAAATAACATGATATTTGTATAGGGTATCCAAAAGGTAAATTTACAGAGGTGAAATTATTGAGTCAGAGAGTACATATATTTATAATTTTAATAGATAAACATATTCTAATATTATACTACATAGCAGTTGTGCCCGTTTGAACTTCACCAGTGGTGTATGAAAATGCTAGTTATCAAATTTAGATAATTTTGCCAACATGAAAATGAGTAATGGTTTCTCATGCACTTTAAAGTGAATTCTCACAATGAATAAAATTGTTCTGGCTTGGGTGATAAATTATATGGTCATCCTCATTATTACTCTACATTTCCTACCATTTTCTTCACTTCTCTTTTCTACTTTTATGTAGTTCTTGGAAAATCACCACTGATTCTGGTAGCCTTTATAGTTACTTTATATTATACAGCTTATTTGTCTCTCAGTTTTGTAAAAAATGAAAGTTGCTATGTTTTGTCTGGTTCTATTTTATATGTGGTTTCCTTATTGCTTTTATAACATTTTCAGGAAAAAGGGAAATAGGCTAGTTGTCAGTCATGGTAGGCAGCTTCTAAGATGATTCCTACTGAACCTTGTCTCCTAGGATTCTGCTCTTGTGTAATGCTCTCCTGTCTTATTGTAAAGTAGCATTGTAAAGAATCCCACATGAGTGGGCTTGAAAATGGATCTTCTGGTGCTGCCAATAGCCATGTGATTGTGCTTAGAAGTAGCTTCCCCAGTCAAGCCTTAAGACAGAATGCAACCCTGGTTTAATACTTGATGACAGTCTCATGAGAGACTCTGAGACAGAACTGCTGAGCTGCACTGCTACTGAATTGCTGACTCGCAGAAGCTGTAAGATAATAAATATTTTTTGTTTTAAGCTGCTAAATTTGTCAAGAATATACGTAACAGAACAGATAACACTAATGAATGCATTGTATATAGCCTAACATCCAATTTACCATTACAGAGACCAGAACCAGTATGTCTTAGAACTAAAAATGAAATAGGAAACATGCAAAGTTTTGGAGAGAAAAAAGGCTGCAATAACTTACATTTAGAAAGTAAAGTTGCAGCATCATTTACAAGTTACCCAAACTTCAGGAAAACCCTTTATAAGTGTAGAAATCTGCTATTCCTTTCATAGGAAATATTATGCAACTGAATTTATTGATACTAAATCTAAGAGAAAAACGAATGGAGAGGAGAATGATAGGTTTCCAAATGCATTATATTCTTTTCTCATTTTGTATTTGAGGACTCTGTTCATTTATAACACTCACATGAATGGATATAGTTGGAGAGTCACTTTTGTTTTCAATGTTCATGACCAGAAAATCCCAAGAGCAAATTTAAAGATATGATGTGACCACCAAAAATAAATTATGGTGTATCAAGTTTCCATTCTCTTAACTGAGTTCAAAGCATGGAAAGAAGAGTTACAATTAATCTTTTAAATTTTAATTTTTGAGTGAATGACATAAGAATACTTTAGAATTTAAGTCAATGTTTACCACTAGGAATAAGAACATAGTACTAAATCAGATGAGTAGCTTTGTCAAGTTTTTAAATACCTTACTGTTTGCATTATGATATTATGTTCTCCATTATTATTACCATGGTGGGAATAGCTTATTTCTTTGAGCAAATAAGAAACATTTTTCCCCCCAGTATCTTTATTCCTTACCATTAGCTACTTGGAAGCAGAGATTGTATATTTTTTGAATGATTTTTTTAACTTTAGAAATTTTAGATTTACAAAAAAATTGTGAGAATAGTGCAGAATTCCTATATCCTCCATACTAGTTTATCTTACTATTAACATCTAACATTAGTGTGATATACTTTTAAGAATTGTATAAACATTGATACATGACAAAACTAAAGTTGTCACAGGCATGACAGTTTCTCATTTTTCTCATTTTTGATGATTTGATAGATTTGAGGAGTATAGGTCAAGTATATTGTAAGATGTCCCTTATTGGGATTTGTCTGATGTTTTTCTCATGAATTGTCTGGTGTTGTGTGTTCTTGAGAAGAAGATCTCAGACCACCATTTTTATCATTAAATATTAAAAATATATATTGCTGACATGACTTTTCACCATTGATGTTGCCCTTGATCACCAGGCTGAGAGTCTTAGGTTTCTCCATTGTGTACATGCTCTTTCCTCCTGTTTCCATATTGTGCTCTTTAGAGGGAAGTCATTATACATAGTTCATGATCAGAAGTGGAGAGTTATGTTCCGTTTACTTGAGGGCAGAGAAGGTACATAAATGATTTGAATTCTGTGTAGAAAAATTATTTTATCTCCCACTTATTTATTCAAACATTTATGTATGGATTTTTGGATACTTTTTTTCATGTATTTTTTAGTATTTACCTTTATGTCTTGGCACAGAATCTAGGACCTCAATGTTGTGTAATTGAATACTCTGTGGTCCTTTTATCCTTCTTCTTTTTTCAACCATCTCTACTTGATTCATTTAGGAAGCCATTAAGACATCATCTCTAGGATAGAGTTTAAAAAACATACATACATACATACATAACTTTTATTTATATATAAAATGACTTGCCATTTCAGTTTATAAGAGCATACTTTCTTTTCCAAAATTTTAAATAAAATCTTAGTAAAGATCTGACACTGTATTGGTTCCTGCCTTATTCTGTGGCTATGGGATAGCACTTTTAAGCTAGTGGCTTTTAAAAAATGATTTCTGAATAATTTATGAGGTTATTAATTACCAGGCTTTTTTGGAGAAGTGTAAATAAAAATTGAGTATTGTCTAAGTTATACTCTTGAACTACAGAGGCCTAGGTTATTGAGGGCCAGGGTGGAAATAGAACAACCTAAGAGTTTGAATGAACTGATTGTTATTCTTAAGGGGTTTTAAAGATGAGGCAACAAGAGCACAATACAGAGTCTGGTGAGAGAGGTCTGGAATGGAGAGTGAGGAGATGAGTTAACATAGACCATTCTGCAGGTTTCCAGTGTCAAATAACAAGTCTACACCTAAAATTTAGATGGCATTCTACACTGTGTGTGAAGTACTTCACCCCTGATCAATTCAAATACAGACAAATTTTAAATGGCTTTCCCTTTCAATTGGATTAATTTCTTTAAAATTCTTTTTATTTATTCCTGAGGCACACTTTAAATAATTAAATAATTTAATTATTAAAAACAAAAAGAACATAAGCAATGAAAACAAAAAGAACAGTAATCAAGTGAAAATAACAAAAGGATGCCTTAAAAAGAGACCAGATTTAAGAAACAAACAAAACTTAAATTCAGTAGGATAAGGGATGTCATACTGGTTTATTTTTCCCAAGTTTATCACAAAACATTAAAATATATAATACCACAAATGTGTTTTTACTGATGAATTAGCTTAATAAACCATTTTGTTATTGAGCCAACATAGCAGAAAGATATGGGATGGTGGTGATGGGCTTTGCTTTCAATAAAAAGAAAGACGTTTACTTTCTGGAAGCAAGTGAAAGGGAAACTGAGTTCTCTGGAACTTGTAGTCTTCTTTTATCATCTTTGGTGTAAACAGACAGAGCACTAAAAATTGAAACACTTTACTGACCTCATCTGTCTTTACTCATACCACATCTGATACCAAATAAAAGGTTTTCTTTTTTCTCCTAAAACCAATACACGGGTCTTTTCCAATACCACTTCTCCAACTCTCTGACACCAAGTGAGTGTCAAACAAGTCAGTTCAATTCTAATAATATCTACCTGGAGTTAGCATCAGATCCCATAACTGAGAGAGCTCAGTGCTACAGGATCACCCCCACTTCAGATGCCATTTACAACTAAGTCCTGGGCTGCCTGTACTACTAACAGATTGGGGGTTCCCACAAGCCCTTCTTAGGTCAATAAGTCACTTGAGTGACACAGAACTCAGAAAAGTACTTTACTTATATATTCTGGTTGATTCTAAAGGGTACAACTCAGGAACAGCCAAATAGAAGAGACACATATGCAAGATATAAGGGATGGTATCAGTACACAGAGTTCCATGCCTCTTTTAGGAGAACCACCCTCCTAGCATCTCAGTGGATGTAACTTTCCCCCCTTACCACCTCTCCCCCCACCTAGAGGTTGGGAGGAAGGTGGGGACGAAAGTTCCAAATTTCTAATCAACGCCTGTTCTTTCTGAAGATCAGGCTCCAACCCAAAGCTATCTAAGGGGCTTGCCAAGAGTGACATCATTAAAGAGAGAGAGAGAGAGAGAGAGAGAGAGAGAGAGAGAGAGAGAGAGAGAATAAAAGACCTATTTGTCACTCATGAAATTCCAAGAGTTTTAGGAACTCTGTGCCAGGAGCCAGAGACAAAGACCAAATATCTTTATATGGTACCACAGATGGCTTTAGGCATTTTTAACTGAATCATTTGAGATAATACCCAAAATTTATTTCTTAGTCTTGTTTTCATATTTAGAATCTTATGTTTTTTGATATTTTTCTCCTTCCAGGGAGAGAGGTTTGCATCATCACTTCTTTTCTAAACTCTTAGAGCATACATTTTTTTCAAAAAATTGATTCTATTTTACTTCATTTTATATTGAGTTGAGCTGTCCAAAAATGAAATGATTTAGTAAATGCATGAATGTTTATTTCTGGTCATGTTCTTAATAAACACAGAGATTCGTTTTTGTTTTTTTATTTCCAAAGTTTATGCTTTATAAAAGGAGTGTTTTGGGTAGGATTTGCCCGTCTGTAGAGCTATGAAACAATCCTAAATTAGTCAAAACTCTGCTGTCATGAATGAGTATGACAAGCTCATGTGGGTGAAGCAGGCACTCATTTTCATGGTAAGAAAACAGAAAGTTGAAATCAAATCCTAAACAAGAATTATTCTTTTCAAATTTGATTTATCATCTTGGAGTCCTTGAGAAGAAATTGTTTCTTTAACCTTACCTACCCAGTTATGAGGACATAACTTGCTGTGCCAAGACATACGACTTCTTCCCAGCTGTTTGATAATTTATGAACAAGCACATTAAGAAAACTTACACAAGTCAATGAACAAGTTAGGCAGATTTCAGCATCCTTGAAAAGAACTTGGAAGTATGTGAGTTGACATTATGCTGAGAGATCACTTTAAAATGATGAAAGTCATGAATTTTACTTACTGCTAGAAATGTTAAAACAGGCTTAAATATCGTGTCCCATGTAAGCAAGTTTTAATATTTGAATGCTTGCATGTGGTGCATTGGCTTCATCTAAAATGACTTAAGCTTATTCGTTTAGTAGTTCTGGAGGGCTTACAAGTATTCCTGGAAACCCATCTAAATTAAGGTACGAACTTCGGGAACTTCTGAGGCCACAGAAATAATCTACTAGAACTCAGTGATAATCGGGAAAATATGACTGTCACCCCTATTATTCAGAAGCTGGAATAAGAATGCCATCATTCTATTTAAGTCGAGGAGTATCTTATGTCTTTACGAATCTGTGTTTTTCTCACATTTGGCAACTCTGCCTTCACTCAGGCATCTTAAGGCTTGCTTAACCTTAAGAAATGGCCAGTAGAAAATCCCAACAGCTGTAGTTGAGCTTTCATGCTCTTCTCTAGTTACTATTGCTGCTGGTTGTGATAATCAGTCTGTAATTTCATGGTAGAGAATAAAATTAGTGTGATGTAGACCAGGGGTCAAAAGCTAGTGACTAAAGGAGATTTATCTATTGGAGTGTTTAATATGTATATTTTTTAATTTGAATATTTTTCAGAGATCATGCCCTATTCTATTCCTCAAAGTGCCCAATGTTCTGAATCTTAAATTTACATTTTATATCTGGTACCTGAAATTATATGAGTTTGCTGCCCCTTCATTAGACAGATGAAAAATAAAGTTTATATATGATGTTTATAATGATCATCAAGTAAAATAATAAATGTACAGTTTTCAGTGCCTCTCTAGCCTGATATAGTAAAAATTACTTGGGGGACTTGTCTGGACTTAATAGTTGTGTACAAAAGCATACCCTTAAAAGTTCTGACAGATGCCAAAGGAAGTAAAATGTGGATTCTTTCTTGTACTTTTCCTCCTTAATTTCTTTGATTTTGTTTTATTTTATTTGTCCATGTTCACAAAGTTTATTTATTTGGGCCAGAGGAAAAAGATATATCAATGAAAGCTGAATTCAGATGAATATTCTTAATTTTCTTTTGCTGTTCTTACCCTTTACCTATTCTTTTATTATCACTGGCATGCTATCACTGGATATGTTAAATCTTTTAAAAATACAGTATCATTCACTGTCACTTAACCATTAACTTTCATTTTTTATAAATAGAATAGTAAGTATTTGGTATTTTTAATTATATATTTATTTGTGCTCTTAGCAAAGAGGGACACAGGTCAGTGTCAATCAGCCATTTTAGTAACGGTAAATTACCTGGAATTGAAAAATTAAATACTAATCATAGATCTATAGGATTTTATCTGAAGTAGCCTTCTTTGATTATCTATACATAGATATAGCTGTCTTTTAACATTATTTAGCAATCTGGGCTTACATTTTATTTTGAATAAATTCTTCTCTCACTAATGAATTTATTGAGTACCAGCAAAATTCCCTTTTTTTGCCCTCACATGGAAATGAAGTCTACCATGATAAATTATTAGGACAATGAAAATTAAGCAAGACTGAAGGTTATAATTTGAGAAGGAAATAAATCGAAACTTGCAGAAACATATAGCTGGGAAGATTTATTCTCTCTTCTAAAGTTGCCTGTCACAATACGGTAACACTAGGCATCGAGATTTGAAAGGTGGTTTCAAAACCTCCTCATTGACAACATTTTTAAGTGGCCAAATTTTCAAGTGTCACTGTGGGGGGCCGTTGGTCCCATCTTTTAACTCTGCCATGATTTGAGACAGCCATTCGCAGTAATTAGTAACTGGGAATCTAGGAATAGGCTGCTTTACAAACCATGTTACTCTACAGTTAAGTAAGAACAGTGAGACAAACACTAAGCACACACTAATATGAACTGGTATTGGCATTTGGAGCAGTGACAGGCAATAATGGGAATAAATTCTAGGCTTCTCATAATGAGGTATTTGGTGCATTATTCCTGACATATCATGCCCTATGAAATTTACTATTTTACAGCTTATGCTCATGTCTCAGATGGGATTAAGATAGTAATTTCCAACAAAATTTGAAATTTCAAAGTACAATGAAATGATCACAGATATGCATGTTTTACTTGATGTTTTTGTGTTTATTTTTTGTTTTCTGATGTATAGTGTGTAGTTATGGTGTTTCTGCCATACATTTTACTCTGTGGGAAATGTAAAGCAATATCAGACTAAGATCAGCCTCTATATAAATGGAAGAAGACACTAACATTTATGGGGCACCTACTAAATGCTCAACAATGTCCTAACACTTATTTGTAGCACCGGTATTATTACCCCTATTTTGTAAATGAGAAAATTTAGGATTTGAGAACTTAAATAATATGATAAAGGCCAAGGAACTAGGAAATGGTATTGATATAATTTGAACCCAAGCTTATTTAACTGAGTTTTCTTCTAATGCTATGTATCATTATTCCTTACAGGCAAATAAACATCTATTTTTGGAATTTATGAGCATTAGAATGCCTAAGTTCAAATGCTAGCCCATTCATGTGGACATGTTCCTAAGCTTTTCTGAGTCTAGTTTTTTTCATGTTATAGATCATAGATAGGGGTACAGACAATTCATCCAGTGTAACAGAGGGATTTGCAGAGGGTATTAAAAATGAAGGTTATTTGGTAGATTTGAGAGGAACAGATATAAAGTCTTAGTGAAATATGAAGCCAGCTCATCCATGGAAAATGGTGGAGCAGGATGGCTCAGCGTGGCTGTCTGACTTCACTCATTCCAACAAATGATTTTAAATGTAAGAGCTCAGCAGAGAGGAGTGTCTTTCTGTAGCCACTGTCATCTACTGAGAGGCAGGGGTAGAACATGAAGAGAGTTGGATTTAATCAAGGTAGAGATTTAGCCTGGCTTGTAAAATGGAGTGAGTTGAGTTTGTATGGAAGGGAGAAATGTAATGATGAATCATAGAGTCTGAGCTGAGTGAGGTGGGAAATGAGAGCATGGAGGGGTGGAGGGAATGGACAGTGAACAAGTGGTAGTGTAGATTGGCTGAAGATTTCACCAGAGTCTAAGAAATGTTGGCGTAGAGGACTGGAAGGAGTCAGCTAAGAACACCAACGAGCTGGGCATTGTTCTAAGTGCTAGGAAGCAGCATCAGATAAAAAAATGATGTGGAGATTCTTGTGTCTTTGTATTTTTGTATTGAAAAGGGATTCCTATTTGCCAAAATGTTGATAACCACTGGTCTAGACAGTTATTAAAATTTTAATTTATTTAATTTAACTGAGGGGTAGTAAAAAAAAAACAATTTACTGTGATTTTATATCTGGACCCAGGGTGGTGGTGGGGTAATGTTTCAAAGTTTTTGTATTCCTTATAGGCAATCTCAAATTAAAGGAGAGCTCATCAGAAAATATTTATGAAGCACCCATGTTCATGAACAGCACCTCTGAGTTCATTCAGTGCTAGGAATAATTATGAAGTTGGGGAGGTATATACATTAATAATAAGAGCCAAACAAGTATTTTAATTTTTTCCATGTACTCCATGTAGAACCTTAGGAATTAAATTAAATTTAGCCAGTGTTTACTAAGGTATTATCACTGACCTCAATAATTTTACAATCTATTGGGGAAGAAAAATGTGTTCCAAAATTACCATAAGAAAATGCTTGAAGTGACAGGTGTCAAAAGTTAAGTATAAACACAATTCTAGGGAGCCCCAAGGAAGGTGTGAGTAATTCCTACTTGTGGTGAATAAACACTTCAGAGGGAAAATATCATTTTTGCTGTATTTTGAAGAATGAACAGCATTTATAAAGGATAGATGGGGACGTGAGAAAAGAGGGTATTTGAAAAATATTCTAGGCTGAGGAAAGGCAGGGATAAAAGCCAGTGGCAGACAAGTATAGGTTACAATCAGGGACTTGCAAATAGAGTACTGTGGTTAGACCATGGTTACCTTTGGAAAAGGTATAATCTATGCCTGAGACATAGACTATTGCTTAATGGAGACATCTCTGGAAGAGGAGAGATATGGCTAACATACAAAGATAAGCATTTTTTTTTTTTTGCACCATTGAAAGAATGTGATATTGTTCTTTGCTTAATAAGCATGAACTCTGGGTGTTTGGAGTCTCTGACATCAGAAATCCTTGTTTTGACATAAACATGAGTATAACTCAGTAGTAGAATATCTTTTTTCAATGTAAACCTCTTACTGCATCCTAATCTTGATTCTTTTGATAAATGTTGTAGGACCTGTATTTGAGAGAAATCCAAGCTGCTTTAAAAAATGGACAGCTTTAAGAATCCATTATCAATTGTTTTCTAATATTCTTTGAAGTCCTTGTGAATTCGCTGCGATGAAAGAAACCGGGCTTTGAATCCTTTTCTTTTTGTAAACATGAACAATATGAATTAATTATTTATGTCTACACATTAATTTCAGAAATCTTTAGCATCTATCAAAGGTACCTAATAGTTTAATATTGTTAATATTTTTTCTAAGTTATAAAAGATAAACAAAATTCCTGATTTTATCCTAAAGATCTTTATGTGTGTAGTGATATTTATTGTGCTTATAAAACTTATTCTCATAATTTTCTGTTTCATCAGTTATTACAGTTTTCATTGTGAAGTACATTGGGATGTGTGGCTCTGTCATTTAGAATTATGGGAATATAGCTGGAAATGAGAAATATATCATTGATTTTATTGACATATATTTTGAATTCCTCATATTCTCTAAACTCATTAACTTTCAGAGCAGTTTAAAACTAGTTTTTTTGTTGAAAAGATACAAAGCATTTAACCTCAGTAAATCTCAATAAGAAGAACATTCAAGGATATTTTCATTGTTTTTATAGTGGGACTATGAGACCTTTAAAGATTCAGAACATTAATATTTGAATTGGTGTTAGTTCATGAAAAGTTCTTTGAAACCCAATATTTTCACTTTCTGATGTAAGATTAAATATATGGATATCAGATTCTTTCTGGTTATCCTAGCTGCCATGTAACTTTCAGAATTACTAAGAGTACACAAAGGATATAACTTCTTTTGCCCTCAGAGACTGTTTCCCTTGATTAAAGTGTTTGGTATATATTTAGAGCAGAAAACTAGTGAGGTAGAAATGAAAAGTTCTGTCTTCTAGTAATATGTTGTGGTATGTTATTGTGTGTTACCAATCCAGATGTATCAAGTAAATAAAAATAACCTTGGCTGAAAGTATAGTATATTAAAATCCTACTTCCATTCTCTTATGTGGCTATTAAAAAATGATTTTTATCCCCTGAGTCAGAACTTTGATATTGTACCACACTGCCCTTTATAATGTGCACTTCTAGCTGATGAAGAATTGTGATTTTATTAGTCTCATATGGTGACATTTTCTCCAGTGTATGGCCTGTTCTTTATGACATTTATTATTGTACAGTAATTCTCTTTTGATTTTTAGCAATAATGAGTGCCCACTTTAGTGGTTAAAACCCAGTTACTCTTCAACTAAACCAAATGGAAACAAATACAAAGAACTGAAAAAAGATACAAACAGTAAAATCAAAGTATTTGCACAGCCTTATTCTCCTTCGATTAAAGTTCCCTCAGAAACCTACTTATAAGGGAGAACTGAATTACTATAATTAGTGCTGGGTTCTGCCAAGTGATTCTTACTGAACTAAACTAGTTTAGTTCTTACTGAACTAAACTTTAAGCCTTTAAGTGATTTTAATTTTTTTTTTCCTTGTGGAAAAAGGTATTTACTAGCTACAGAATTTCCTTTTTCTATATGTGAGCAGTTATTTGGCGGGGTTGGTGGGGGGTAGCACAGAATGTGATTAAACTTAGAATATGTGTTTGAATCTTTGTGACCCACAAAGACTTGTTCAGTTTCATAGCCCAAATTTTACTTAACTCAAGCTGCCTCTTGTCTACATAATCAATAAAATCACTGGCCTGAGAGAATGCATTCTATGAGTCTCTGTGTTCTCCACCAAATCTAGAAAGACAACATCCTCTTTGAAAGTAAGTCTGTGGAGTAAGATGTGTTTGGCTCTCATGGCCCAAACCAAAAGGCCAAGTTTTCACTGTTTCCTGAGCTACTATTTTCTGAATGCCTATTTTGCCCCATCCATTTTATATTTATTATTTTGTATCCTCACACCAAACCTGCAAGGCAGTTATCATCATTGCCAATAGTATACATGAGAAAATTGAGGCTTAGCAAAATTAAGTTACTTGCCCCAAATCGAATAGTTAATATTGACATACCTAGGCTTTTATTTTGGGAATATCTAGTTCTATTCTATAACCTCAGGAAAATTTGTTAGAATTACTAGGCTAAACTATAGTAGCACAGAGCTATATTAGTTTTCTAGCTCTAATATAGCTAAATGCCACAAAATGAGTAACATAAAATAAGACGGGATTATTATTTTACAGTTTCTGGGGTATAAATAATGAATATTTATAATTTAAGTGTAATTGGTTATATATGTATTTTATAATTTTACATTTATATAATATATATATTCACAATAATGTAATAATGGGAGTGATATCTCATCACC